>CAJQZJ010008952.1:4446854-4475098 GCA_907164525.1 Lophiomys imhausi
GAGAAACCCTGTCTCGAAAAAACCAAAAAAAAAAAAAAAAAAGGTGACAGAACCTCCAAGAGGTACAGCCTCGTAGAAGAGCAGAGGTCACTGTGAAAGTGGCCTTGAAGGGGATGATGAGACCTCCGCCTCTTTTTCCTCCTCAAAACTCCATAGCCTGGCTGGGAGGTAGGTGGCTTTTTGTCCTGTCACACATTACCACTCTGAGCACAGGCCAGACCAATGATACAACTGATTTTACTGCTAAACTGCCAGATGGTAAGCCAAAATCAACCATTTTCTCTGTGTAAGTAGATTGCCTTGGGTATTTGTTATAGTGACGGACGGCTAACTGACACAGGTCCCTGGCAGAAAATATGTCCTCCTGCCTGGAGGGTGTGGAAATAGCTTCCCTGGCCCCAGAGCAAGGAGGCCACAGAGAACCACTTCTGCCTTGTGATTCTGGGGTAGGCCACTGAGACAAAGGGTCTGAGTTTCCTGAGATGTGTGATCTGGGTGAGGTGGCTAATTCTACTGTCAATCAGACAGGATGTTGAATCACCTAGGAGACACACCTCTAGACTGGTACCCTAGGCCCAGGCAGCTTGATGGTCTGCTGTCCTGGATATCAAACTTAGAAAGCTCTGAATCTTTTGGATATGTAAGGCCAACAAACCTAATGACCCAGAGGCCCTTTCTCCTATCCCAAAAGCCTAGGGACTCCCTGCCTGCCTCTGCTGGATGCCTCTAAGGGGACCAATACCTGAATGATAACTGGGTGTCTACAGCAAGCTTCAGCTTCCTCCATGAGGATGGAGTCAGAATCAGGATAGTTTACAGAAGCCTAAAATACAATGAAAGGGTCTGCAACTCTGTAACTCACGGGATCCAACCAGGAGTTTAGTTTTGTGTAGAGCTTTAAATCCTTCAACAGACAGCAACCTGCAAAGCACAATGCCTTTGGAATTAGAAGCCTTAACTCGTAAGAACAAACAAGAACTTATTCTTTTTAACTGTTTTAGCTAAAAACAGAACTCTTTTTTTTAAACATAATATATATAAACATATAGATATATATATTTTATTGAGTCTTTGGGAGTTTCACATAATGTACCCAAATCCCACATTTCCCAGTCCCTTCATGTCCACCCACACCCTTGTAACCTCCCCTACCAAAAGAAACTAAAAAATAAGATTTAACAACAAAAATAATGCCAAAAAGAAAGGAAGGAAGGAAGGAAGGAAGGAAGGAAGAAAGGAGGGAAAGAAGGAAGAAAGAAACCAAAACAACAACAACAAAAACATCTCACTGATGGACATGATCCCCATGGGCAACGACCTGTGCCTCTTTCAACTGCAGCTATCTCTCACACCCGTCACAGTTGTCCTGTCTCCTGTCTCTCAGTTCGACTGTGTACGTACCTCTCTACTCTTCCATCTTTCATGCCTTTCCATCACATATTTGTCACAGCAGCATTAGAAGTTGCAATGTATCACACAGTATACCCTTTTACCCAAACAGCTTTACTTGCAAATGCGCATTGCAAGGAGTCATTGGACTGGTTCAAGTTCCCTGGCTTCTGCTACACCATCAATACTGGACCCTTGCCAAGACTCATCTTGGGCATACTGCTGTTGCTCAGTCATGGAAATCCTGTGGCTACAGGTCTGTAGGAATGGCCCTTTCACGCACTACAGCAGCTCATAGATGGGGTAGATGTTGGGGTGGGCCAACTCAAAGCCCTGGATCTGGGTCTGGGTGGTGGCTGAGTTGGTCAGCTACGCAGGGCTACAGCCTGTGCCAGCACCGCAATGCCCAGCAAGGGGTGGGGCTATCTCAGCAAGGCCCTCGGATACCAACATAGCTTCAGGCATCAGCCCAGACCACAGACATCTCCACAGCCTTTGGTAGTAACTCAGGTCATAGACATCAACACAACCTGGGCTGTATCTGAACCAACAATCCACTCATGGCTCTTAGCACCTTCACAGACCTCTGTGGTGGAAGTTAGGCCTCTTTAGTGAATTAGTATGCAGTTCTGCTTAGCATCTGGCAGCACCTAAGGAGGAGCTTGGCGTCCCTTTAACTTGCTGAAATGGACAGAGCCTAGCTGAGGCCATAGCTTTGTGAGAAACACGAAATGCGCTGTTGAAGGGGCCTGGCTAAGAAACTACAAGCTGCAGATATTGGTTGCCATGGGACCACTGGATATCACGAGAAATCTTGTGGGCCCTTGAGACCACCAAGGATCATGAGATGATGTAATATATAAGTCAGAGAGCTCCACGCAGCCGCTCTCTCTCTTCCTCTTGCCCTCACAAGCTGAGAAGACACCCTGGAGAAGTGCACAGCAAGGTATGGCATATGCAAGCCTTTAGACCACAACAATCATAAACTGAGGTGGAGTCCAAAAGAGAAAGACCTTTCACTGCAAGTCAGCCTGAGAGAGACCTTTTGCCGTTTTTCAGCCTATTAAGGCTGGCAGAAAAAGCGGGTGGAGTTCGGAAGCCATTCAGAGAAGCTTTAGGCCGGGAAGCATGCATGGGCCGAGGAGACTATAGAAATGAGTCTCGGCTCATGGAGGAAGCTGACCTCAGTGTAGCGGCTAAAACAGACTGACTTTATAAGCCGGTCACAATCTAGCAGTTGAAGTAAACTGGCCATATGAACTGGCAAAGTTAGGCCCAACAGACGCTAAGCTTGAAAGGGACTTTCTGCTGGGACTGCCACAAAATCAGGTTATCCTGCATGGACCTATGCTAAAAATATTAATATCCGGGCTGGAGAGGTGGCTCAGAGGTTAAGAGCACTGGCTGTTCTTCCCAAGGTCCTGAGTTCAATTCCCAGCAACCACATGGTGGCTAACAGCTATCTACATTGAGATCTGCCCGGGCAAATATGTAGAGCAAATACTGTATACATAATAAATAAAAAATGTTTAAAAAAATATTAATATCCTTTTAAGAAAACTAAAGTAGGATTAGTTAGGTGTTCTTAGATATTAAGTGTTCATAGGTATTAGGTTGTAGGTATAAAGTTATAAGATATAGGTGTTTTATAGGTATTTATTAAGTAATAATAAATATAAGTGTTTTAAATAAAAATATTCTATTACAGACCTCAGGTCTCATCATGGCTTCATGTGACTACATATGCCACTCACACCACCCCCTGAGGCAGTGAAGCCAGAGGACATCACAAGATCATCAGGCAGCGGTATTGACCGCTAACATCCACATGGATCTTAGGCTTCATCTTAGCCCGGGTCCATGCAGCAGCATGGACCACACACACCAACATGGCCTCTGGTGGCATCACAGACCATGGTGGTCCTTCCAGAAGGTCCAATCCAGAAACTTAGTGATTCCTCATCTGGGGCCTCCATCATTGCCCAGAGCCAGGGTGATCCCGAGGCAAGGTGGCTAGTTGTGAGGCAGAGATGGTGTCTGCATAAACTCCAGATTGCTGTACACTGTCCTGCTGACCCTACTGGGCAATGACAGAATGTCAACCTCACCTCTCTCTCTCACTTGTGACCACAATCTTGTCTCCAGTTCTGCCTCTCTCAACAGGGCATGCACCGTTTTTCTATCTTTTCCACTTCTCCATCACATGTTGGATCTTCATGGTGGCTTCCGCCTCTCCAGCGGCCACATGGCAGGGAGATGGGGAAAGGGCCCCAAGCAGAACTCTTAATCTGCAAGGTATATTTTTCCTGTTTTGGTCTCCCATTAACTTGTGAGGTATTTGTTCCTGTTTTAGTCTCACACAATCAAGGCTGATATGTTGATGGTATAGACCCCAGGCACTTAGGATTACTCTTGCTGATTGTGGGGAAAGCTCATACATGATTAGCAACTGTCCTGTTAGAGATTGCCACCAGCCATGTGGACTAGTCTATATTCTTCTTGACACTTGTCCCTGTTGTTATTTTGATTTTCTTTTGTGTGTGTTCTGGTAACTCATTATAGCTTTAATTTCGTTTCTCTTCTTTTTCTTTATTCTCTTATTTGTTTTCTGAAACAAGGTTTGTCTGTGTAGCTCAGACTGGCCTTGAGATCTTTTTTGGTTTTTTATTTATTTATTTATTTTTCAAGACAGGGTCTCACTGTGTAGCTCTTGGGTATCCTGGAATTCACTATATAGACCAGGCTGGCCTCAAACTCACAGAGATCCACCTGCTCTGCCTCCCAAGTGCTGGGGTGAAAGGCATCACCATACCCAGCTTGGCCTTGAACGCTTGATTATCCTACCTCAGACCCTAGTGCTAGGATTGGGATTACAAGTAGGCACTACCCTGCCTGACGTTGGTGGTTCTGGGTTTGGTCTCACGCACAAACACTGACCTGTATCTCCAGTCCTCTTTTCGCATTTTATTTTAAGGCAGGGTCTCACTAAGTTACCCAATTGGGACTTGAATTCATTCTATAGTCCAGGCTGGTCTTGAATTTAAGATTCTTCTAATCCTGCACACCATGTACCTGGGATGACAGGCTTGCACCTGGAGGCCCCACTTGTGGCTTTAGCCACCGCTCTCCAGGAACCAGATACAGATGTTTATATTTCCATTTGAATGTCCTCTGTTGTAAAGCAGCTATGCAAGCCCTGTGCTCTCTTTCTGTTGCCTAGCCTGCCTTGCCTCTTCTCTTTCTTCTCTTACTGGCTCGAAGGCATTCTTCCTTCATTTTGATTTCCAGTCTCCAGTTGAACATGTACAGGGCCAATTCTTCCATCCCCCTGTGATTTTCCTCTTCACTCTCAGTGTTAGTTTGGTTGAACAAACATTATTAATTTTAATGTAGGCCAACTTACCATTGTTCCTTTCATGATTTATGCTTTTTATGTCCTAAGAGATATTTGCCTACCCAAAGGTCATGAAGATATTCTTCTGTTTCTGTCTGAAATTTTATTGTTTTCCTCTGAAAATTTTTATCTAGGGTCCATGTGGAATTGGCTCTTAGGTACGATATGAAGCAAGGAGCAAAATTCACATTTATATGTGGACATCTGTCTTAGTCAGCCTGAGCGATTAGAACAAAATCCTGGGCAGCCTAAAGAACAGAAATTCATTCCTCGGAGTTCTAAGACTGGACGACCCAGATCAAGACAGCAGCAGGCTTACTTTCTGGGGTTCTGGGGAGGTTCGTTCTGGGTTACCTCAGCTCCCTCCTGCTGCATGCTCACACCACAAAAGCACCCCAGTCTCTCCCCATTCTTATTAGAACATGAGTGATGCTATGGGGCCTCTTCTGAAGATCCTGACTCACACTTTCACCTATGAAGCTGCCTGAGAGCTCACAGACATATAATTTCAGCTCTGAAAACAGGGGTCCCACCTGTTTGGTAGGGTGATATTGGTATGAATGAAAGAAGTTATTGGAGACTGGAGTCATTGGTGCCAAGAACTGGCCTTTCATACACATGGAGAGTTCTCCCACACAAACAGTAGGTTCCAGGAGATCCCATGACCTCTACTCAGAGAGGATCTGGGGTTCCTTACTGTAGCATCTTTGTACCTATCCTTGATGGGTGTCCTTTCACATTGACATTCATGTCCTTCAAATCACCATGGCTAGAGAACTGGCTGGAACCTTTTAAACCTCACTGGGGGAAAAAAAAAAAAAAAGTAAAAAGTTGAGGGGTCGAAACAAAAGCCACCCAAACTCAAATACCTACCAAACACAGGTACTGGACAACAAAGGGTGGCAAAGGCCAGTTCCTGCCAACAGGAACACAGAGGTTGATGAAGGAGAAGGAAAGGGTGTATGGGCAGAGTCCCAGTGTGGTGGGAGAATGCTGGGCACTCTGTGACACCAGGAGGGTCCCTCTTTCCCTGTTGAGAATGGTGTTGGTCATGGGAGAGAGTTGAATGAAAGGCTGCTACAAATTCCCAAATGGCAGGATCGGGATGAGGTGTGGGCTGAGCTCCTGTGATTGATCTGCACAGTTCCCTCAGAAGTGGGATGATGTCAGCGGCATTTCCACCTGCAGGGGTGCTTTGCCTCCCCCATAGCTCTGGGAATAAGCTCTCAGCATATATACTTGCATCACCGAGCCCAGATCGTATGTCAGTCCCTGGCTGGCTATGCAGGAAGTTGTGGGCAGTGGGTTATGGTAGCCATTGGGTTTCTGGGAGGAGGGGGTTCAGCTTGGCTATTCCCTAATCAGAAGCATGCACGCACAGGCTGAAATTAGCAACACAAGCAAGATGGCTGCCTGGAGGAGAATACTTCCCGGAAGAATATTCCAGAAATATATTCTCATAAGGAAAGGAGAAGTTGGGCAGATAAAACAGTATTGCCAGTCAGAAGGAAAGCAATGGGGCTACACTGAAGTGTGCCAAAAGGAAATCATACCATAGCCTTGAACTTCGGAAATTTATTCTCTACTGTCTGTGGGGAAGGGACAGGATGCTGAAGCAAACCAGACTGGAACTGAGAACAGTTACGTAACCAGACCAAAGAAGATAGAGGGATCTGACCTGTCAGAATGCAGTGGGTGGGAGCAGGTCTCTGTTAAGGAGTTAAAAGACACAGGGTTCCGACATCTGCTGGTGAGGGCAGTAGATGCCATCAAGGGGGTGGAAGGTGCTAAGTGCTGGGACGGGACATGGTGGGTGTGGGGAGATGGAGGAGCCTGCAGCTGGCTCAGGGAGAGTGGGGTCTCTCCAGTAGGAAGTTGCAGGTGTAACTTTGTAGCCTGGGAGGTAAAGGTTGCCAGTGAGCTCATGCAAATCCTTGTAAAAATATTTTTGTTCACCAAAATTAAATAGAGAAACAGCTCATGAGACAGACGTGAGTCAATAGATCTTTACCCAGCTATTAAACCTGGTAAGGATTGCAGAACAAGCCAGGCATGGTGGCGCATGCTTTTAATCCCAGCACTCGGGAGGCAGAGGCAGGCGGATCTCTGTGAGTTCGAGGCCAGCCTGGTCTACAAAGTGAGTCCAGGACAGTCAGCTATTACACAAAGAAACACTATCTTGAAAAACCAAATAAATAAATTAATTAAATTACAGAACAGTGCTGCAGGCGGCAGTCACTGCCGAGTCAGACCCTTGTCCTGGGGTCAGGCCTTCAGCATGTATACATATAGAAAGCCTATTTTTTGTGTCCCTCCCAATGTTTGACACCTTAACACTTGTTAAGAGTCAGACTTGCACTAACGAGATCCAGTAAAGACACCTGCATTTGATCCCTTTCGATCCCTAGAACCCACACAATGGAGAGTGAGAGATAGCCGACCCCTGAAAGTTGTTCTCTGACTTCTACATATGTGCATGAGTGTGTGCGCGCACACACACACACACACATACACACAAATGCACACACACATACACACACACTTTCTCTCTCTCAAATAAAAAATCTTTTAAAAGTCAGAATTATGGATTCCTGCCTCCTGGGTCTTGCCACAGTCCCTGGTATACAGAGCAATACCCATTTTCAAAAAGACTTGCTGGGCGTATGGCACACGCCTTTAATCCCAGCACTTGGGAGGCAGAGGCAGGCGGATCTCTGTGAGTTCGAGGCCAGCCTGGTCTACAATATGAGTCCAGGACAGCCAGGGCTGTTACACAGAAAAACCCTGTCTTGAAAAAATCCAACAACAATAAAAAAAAAAAAAACCAAAATGGGCAAGACCCAGTTATTCTTTATGTAATCTGTGTGGCAGCGTGACATGGCTTCTCCCCAGCCCTTCCTGTGTCAGGTTGGGTGTTCTCAGCTCTGCTCCCATACCTCAGACCAATCACCTGCCCTCCACTGCCTCATTCTTCTCCAGTTTCTTGCCCTCCCTCAAAGGTCATTGCCAAAGTCAGTCCTCTTGTACTCTGCCAGGTCCCCTTTCTTTTCCTTTTCCAACTCCCAATTCCTTTCAGCCAGCTTTGTCCTGTCACACTAGAGCCAAAACTTACAAGGATTCGAAAGGAAACAAATCTGCGCATTCTAGAACTTTGCATAATGGGAGTGACAGGCTCCCAGGCATGGGCAAGCCTTCCCTATGCATCTGAGATGATTGTTCTGGAGACATTGGCAGGCTGTTCCAACCCAGAGTAAGCCTATAGATATTACATGTGGCTTCACTCCTGTGATAAGTGTCACCAGGAAAGAGCCACTATAGGGACAATCAGTGGGGGAGAGCTGACAGAAAAGTCAAGGCAGACTTCCCGGAGGAAGTGCCAAATGAACCAAAGGAGGAGAGTCTTTCCCCAGATGGAGAGAAGGGATGGACTGATCAGAACTTCGAGGACAATAGTCTACGTGACCCTAACTGAGAGAATCTGGTACAAACAGAGCAGTGGAGAGAGCAGAGGGGTGAGCTGGAAAAGTGAGGAGATTTTTAGTTTTTCCCCAAACAACCAGGATGCCATTTCCTAGAGTCAGATGTACACTTTGAAAAAAACAGGCAAGCAACATTCAGGGAACAGCTCTGGAGCTGTACAGATGCAGGGAGGCCAGCCACAGCAGGTTCTCAGATCCCAGCAACCGCTCCATAGCCGTGCGGCTCGGGCTGGGCAGGTTTGAGGGAGATGGCAGAAGGCAAAATAACAGGACTCAGGAAAATGGTGAAGGTGGTGAGGGAAAGATGCCATGTAGATGTGCGACTTCATTTTGGCTATATCTTTGCAGTCAGCACACACAGAGGCTGCCACTACAAGAGCAGGTGACCACCAGGGCAAGGGGATGAGGTCAGTGTAGGCAAGGCCTGTGATGGCTGCTGGGACAACCCCTTCTCCTTGCCTCAGGGCCTTCCTTCTTCCTTCTTTCTTTCTTTTTTTTTTTTTTAAACCTTTTTGGAGCAAAAATCTCTTCACAAGATCTGCTCTCTGCTTATGATTTTTCTGAAAATGTGTTTCTTTTATTTTCTTCCTTGAAGGGATTTTTCCCAGACATATGAGACTCCAGGCTGATGTTCATTTCTTCTCATCCCTCTCTGGTCTCTCCTGGTGGCTGTGGAAATGTCCACAATCTACTGCCTGAACACTGGGATTACAAACCCAGCCCTGACCTTTTTTTCTTTAAATGTGGGTGCTGGGGACCAAACTCGGGGCCTCATGTTTGAGAGGCAAGCAACACTACCCATCAACGCGTCTCTCCAACGGTTTACTTGGGTCTTTTTATGTGGAGACACATTTCGTTTCTTGCTGATTCACATCTGGGAGTAGAATTTCTGGGCCATGGGTCAGATGCATGTTTAACATCATAAAATCCTCTTTGACTGCAGCCTGCTTTGATTCCGGCAACCCTGGCTAAGGCTTTCAGACAGTCAAAACGCACATTACTGAAAACAAGGGGTTAAAGGGCTGAAGGGTGAAGGGTTGGCTTGTCCCTTTCTTTGGTTTCTTCCCACTTTACTCCCTGAGAAGTTAGAGCTAGAAAAGCAAACACCTGGGATCTCCCCCACCCCCTTCTCCTCCCAGCATCACCACCACCCCCCTTCAGCTCAAAGTCCATGGTTGAGACAGAGGAGGGCGGAGATGTGAGAGGGCTCAGTGCATAAACGTGCTTCTTCTGGTAAATCCTGATGATCTGAGTGCAATCTCTCCCAAACCCACCTAACAGTGTGATAGTTTGAATCCCTGGAGCCCACACACATCTGTAATCCAGGCATTCCTAAAGTGAGATGGAAGATGGTGTCAGAAGAATCAGCGGGATGCTATCAGGCCAGCTGGGCTGAAGATGGCTGGTCCAACCAGGTGGAAAGCAGGAATGGACTTCAAAAAGTTATCCTCTGATCTCACCTATGTGGTACGTATGTCATTGGGTTCTCTCTCTCTCTCTCTCTCATATACACACACACACACACACACACACACACACACACACACACACACAAATAATTTTTAAAAAACTCATGAAATAGAGTAGAGGGTAGGGTAAGCATTGAATCAGATATGAAAAGTTTTGAATTGTATGAGTGAGCTGGCATCTGATGGGGAAATTCAGGGTTCTCCTTTATTGCTGCTCAGAGCTGAGAAAGGAAGATGGACAGGCCACACTGAGACCCTGACTGGCAACAGCAGGAATCCATCTCGCATTCACACACCAGCCACTTTTACCTGACTCACCTCATCAACTCAAGCCTGCCCTGGTTGCTCAGCCTCAGTCCCTATTCTATGCATCCTCCTTGCATGTTCTCTTGACCTCTGACTGCTGATCCCAGCCTGAATTTAGGACAACAGCCAAGATTCAGTAAAGCAGACAGTCTGAGAAGACGGGGCCAGATGATAAAGCCCAGGGAGGGGTTTAGTAGGAAGTCAGTGGGCTGTACTACTTCTGAACACTGGGCCTGGCTTGTTCATGTCCTGCCTTGCCTAGGGATCCTGCTCACTAAGATCCATGCCTGTAGGCCCTACTCTGAGATCTGCACCTTTATGATCTTGGCCACACCTGTTGAGTGTTAATCGCACGTGATGACACATGTATTCTCATCAGCAATGCCACCAGTCCTGAAGGAGAAAAGAAGACCCTGAGGATATGGCTTCTAGCCCCAGACTGCCTTATCTGCTCAGGACAGCTGGAAAAGAGTACAGTAATGAGTAATTAAACACATCATCACCCTCTGCAAGCATGTTCACAAAGGCTGGGCAGAATCAAGGGAGCAATCCATTAGCATCTTGTCTCTAATAGTCTTGTTCTTCAGAGAGCAAACCCCACTCTCCACATGAGGGGAAAACAGCCAGCTGTTGTTTGCTGAAGTCTCAATGGCTGTTTGCCATCTTCCCTTATGCCTTCCTCATCCAAAGTACCCCTCAACATTTCACCCTACAGAGCCACTCTGGTTTTACAGAGGTCCTCTTCTGGGCTCCTGGCCAGACTCTACTAATGGTTCTATCACCAGAGGAGAAGGCCAGGCCCCAGGTGAAAGGAGTCCCTCTTCTTTCTGAATGGGAAACCACAGAGCTTCCAGATAGGTAGGGTGGGTGTGCGAGCAGCAAAGCCCACCCTGGCTCCTTCTGGTGGTGGTGGAGAGGGGGTGCTGGAGATGTGGGAGGGGAGTGGGGGTGGGCAGTGTGTTGAAAACCTGAAGATACCCAAGAAGAGCCTCAGCTGGATCTGGGCAGATGCTCCAGGCAGCTTTGGGAATCCAGGCAGCAGAAACCAATGATGTCCTCAGAACAAAGAGGGGAGGGAAGCTCACCCACGAATTGGAGCCTTTGTATCATCAACCAAGGCAAGGACTCAGATTCCCTGGAGAGAGAGCCTGAGTGGTCTGACATGGCCCAATGGACCATTGCCCAGGTGGAGCAGGACTCCGTGCCTGAACAATCCTCATACATGATGTTCCATTCATCCATCCATCCATCCAACCTTCACCAACAAGCTGAGTGTGGACACTACTGTTTTTCCTCATTTTCCAGTTCAGGGACCAGAACTGTAAGGAGACTGAGCCATTTGTATGTGGTCATATAGCTGGTGGGCAGAAGGTGAGCTGGTGCCCCCTGGCCCTCTCTCTGAGCTAGACCGCCCTGGAGAATCATTAATGAACACATCTGCTCCGAATGAGTGAGGGGATGAATTAGCAAATGACTTGCCTGGGCTGACTTCTCCTGAGATGCTCCTACTTCCAGAGGCAGGTGTGGGAGGCACTTGGTCCTTCCTCCTTCCTGAAGATGGGTAATATTTCCTGGGGTGCAGAAAGACCGTCAAGTCTGTTACAGCTGAGGTAATCACATCCCCAGCCCTGACCTTTTGGCAGAGTTGCTGACTGAGAAGTCACCAGATTCCTCCCTTGTCAACCGCATCAGGAGCCAATGGGAAGCACAGGAAAGAGGTGGTGGGAAGTCTGGGTAGTTCTGAGTAGTGAGGGAGTGCCTGCAGCACTAGGAAACATACCAGGAGAGATAGCACCAATGAGTTTCATGGCAGGGATTGGCTCCTCTAGTGAGCTCCATTCCCTGGGCCTAACCGGATTTCTCCTAAGGCAGCAGGGTCCTACAAAGTGACAAGTTAAGAACTGCCTGGATCTGGGTGTGCCATAAAGGCAGGTCCACTCTGTGGGTGGGCTCCCTCAAGGCTGTGTCTATCCCCATATGGGGCACACGTGTGGCAAGAGGAAGGCCCTGCAGCAGGAAATGGGCCCTGTGGAGGGGCTTCCTGCTCCTTGGGGTCTTTGGTTGGAGGGGTCTAAGCCTATCCCAAAACAGATGTGTGTGTGCAGGAGACTAGAGGGAATCTGGAAGCAGGCCCAGGCAGATACCAGGCATTCTCCTGAGGAGCCCTTCCCCCAGTATCCATGCTGAGGATCTCCATATAACCCTGGCCTTCAGAAAGTGTGGCCTGGGGCAATAGCTCAGTTGATAGGTGATTGTCTTGACATCATCTTGAGGATCCAAGTTCATTCCTGTGTCAGTCTCTGCTCTATTGCTGTGTGGAGACTCCATGACCAAGGCAACTCTTATATAAACAAAGCATTTAATTGGGGGCTGGCTTACAGTTTCAGAGGATGATCATCATGATGGGAGCAGACAGGCTCCAGAAGATGCTGGAGCAGTAGCTGAAAACATTACATCACAGGTGGTTCTCAACCTGTGTGTTGTGACCTGAACAGTGGTCATATATCTGAGATCCTGTGTATCATATATTTACATCATGATTCATAACAGTAGCAAAATTATGGTTATGAAGTAGCAACAAAAATAATTTTATGGTTGGGGGTCACCACAACATGAACTGTATTAAAGGGTTGCAGCATTAGGAAGGTTGAGAATCACTGCTTTACATCCTGATATATAGGCAATGGTTAGAGATAGACACTGAATGGGGTTTTTGATACCTCAAAGCCTACCCACAGCGACATGTCTCCTCTAACAAGGCCACACCTTCCTAATCCTTCACAGACAGTACTGTGGTAGGATTAGGGAAATTGAGCATAAGGATTTTGGAATAACAAAAAGACAGGCCCCTCAGGTAAAAATATATGAGTGGATCCAGTTACATCCAGATATGATTGACATTGAAGGGCGTTCCTTGGAAAGCCCGCTAAAAGGCAAATCATGTGACTTTGGGCAGGGGCGTACATTGCATAAGCCCGCCAAGAACCATGGCAATGAGAGGCCAGAGTTCACACCGAGATCTTTGTGACACATTACTACACAAAGGACTTAAATCACGAGGGCATGCAGTGTCGCAGAAGCCTTCCTCCTTATCTTGCTGAGAGGCTTCACGTCATTCCTCCTGCCTCATCTGCCAAGAGACCTGGTCATCTTCTTGTGCTCCCCGTTAGTGATCCACATAGGTGGAGAGTGTGACAAAATACGCCCTTTGGGCAGAGTTGGAAAACTGCCATTGACTTTGGATTTCCAAAGCATCAGAAGGCCAAAACGCCCGGATTGGACGGAGCACTGGAGCGAGACCCTTGTAGGCCCAAAGCATCTGAATGGTGAGCCTAATAAACTTTTCATCTTGCACATAAGTGGGTCTAGGACTGAAGAGACAATTCTTATAAGAGCCACCCCACTTCAATGGTTGTTATAAACTGCCTTAAGATCTGATGAACGAGAATCACAGACTTTAAGACTGAAAGATTTGGTGGAAATCAACCACCCATATGGATCCATGCCAAAAATTAACCTGAGAATATCCTTTTAAGAAATCTTAAGTTAATGTTAAGTGTTTGTATTATATTAGGGCATTTTAGTTTAGGTCTTAGAGTTAGGGTTTGGGCTTTAGGATTTAGGAACTTTCTAGGCAATTGTTAGGTAATTGTTAAGTATTAATAAATATATGTTTGATAAATACATCAGTAGGGGACCATACATTCAAATATAAGCCTATCCTGGCTGTTGTCATTTAAACCACCTCAAAACCCAAGAACCTACATTTAAAAGACGGGCATTGTGGCAAGTACTTCTAATCCTAGTGAGGATGTAGAGACTGAAAGGTCTCTGAGATTTGATTTCCAGACCAATAAAAGATTCAGTCTCTAAATAAATAAATAGAAAAAGTTGAACAGGACAGGCATGGTGGCACATGCCTTTACCACCAACACTCAGGAGCGACAGGCAGTTGGATCTCTGTGAGTTCAAGACCAGCCTGGTTTATATAGTGAGTTTCAGGCCAGCCAAGGCTAGAGAGACAGACCCTGTCCTAAATAAACAAAATCAAAAATCCAAAAAGGAAAGAAAGAAAAAGGAAGATAGGACTGGCAAGATGGTTTGGTGGGTAAAGTGATTGCCAGGCAAGTATGACACCCTGAATTGAATTCCATAAGCTTACAGTGGAAGAAGAGAACTGAGTCCTAAAAGTTGTCCTCTGACCTTCACGCACATACCATGGCTCACATGTGCCTGCACACACGCCTACACACACACACACACACACACACACACACACACACACTGATAATAATAAAGCTGATGGTGCCTGAGAAATAACACTTGAAGTCGATTTCTGCCCTGAGTGGGTGTATACACACATTTAACCCATGCACATACACATACATGAACACACACCCACACAAAGAAAGTATGACCAAAGCTGTAATTTGGAGCAGAACCCACCAGGAGGCCTCACTCCCTGTGTGGGAGCTAACATTTGTGAAAGGTCTCAGGTAGGGGCTCAAGAGGGACATTGAAACATATTGAAACATTGTTGTTGATTAGGGACTTATTAAAAGACTCACTTGCACCGCAGACAGACAGGCATAATGACAAACGCAGGGTGAGGACTCTGAGGAGAGGTCAAGAGACAACAACGGCTGGCCGGGTGTGGTGGCGCAACGCCTTTAATCCCAGCACTCGGGAGGCAGAGGCAGGCGGATCTCTGAGATCGAGGTCAGCCTGGTCTACAAAGTGAGTCCAGGACAGCCACCAGAGATACACAGAAAAACCCTGTCTCGAAAAACCAAAAAAAAAAAAAAAAGAGACAGACAACACGGTGGGGATCTCTGAGGACAGGACTAAGAGTCTACATGGCAGAAGCAGCAGTCTCTTATCTTTCTAAGTATGAGGGTAGTTTTACCATACAAACCTGCAGCCAAACTCTCTGATTCCTAGGCAGGAGTCAGGAGCAGGGTGTGTGACCACCAAGACTCCCTTTGATGTAAACTCGAGTGGGAGACCCTGGCTCCTGGGAATCTGTGAGCTAAGGGCTCACAGAGTGTCTTTGTAGGATGCCTGTGGGTGCTGGTGGGAGAGGGGAAGCAGCAGCGGGATGCTAACACTTCTTTTTTTCTTTTTTTAACACTATGTTCTCACACTAGAATTTGTTGGCATGTAGTATTACAGATGGAGCATCACCTAAAACCCAGAGACCACAAGACTCCAAAGTGTTACAATGGCCTGGATCCTCACCAGTGTATTCCCCTGACCCTAGACCTATGACCTTGGCCTGGTGCCATCCTTGCCTCCTCAGACTTGCTCTTCCCTTTCCACTGCCCAGTGCTGTAGGGGACGGTCCTCAGTGGTTGGACAGTAATAAAGTGACCTGATGAATTCAAGAACAGCAAATCACGGGGGGAGGCAGGAGGTGGGTCGAGGAGTCCTTCCCACCACAACCTTGCACCTCCAGAGTATAGAGAGCTCAGCAGCTCTAGGAGCTCATCGCTTGCCCTTACAGAACATTTCCTGCGGTTTCCTCAGCAGCCCTGTGAGGCAGGGGCATTGTCTCTGTGCTAGTTTTATTTCCGTTGATATAATAAAATATACTGACAAAAAGAAACTTAGGGGAAAAATACTATCTCAATTTATTATATATGATAGATATATTGCCATCTATCATTGTGGGGAGATCAGAGCAGGAACTCCAAACAATTAGTCACATCACTCACAGTCAAGAGCAGAGAAAAATAAATGTACGTATACTCACTTGCTTGCTTGTCTATGCTCAGCTCAACTTTCCCATTCTTATATAGTTTATGAACCCCCTGCCTAGGGAATGGTGCCACCCACAGTGGGCTGGGTCTTCCCAGATCAATTAAGAAAACCAGGGCTGGGTTGGAGAGGTGGCTCAGAGGTTAAGAGCACTGGCTGTTCTTCCCAAGGTCCTGAGTTCAATTCCCAGCAACCACATGGTGGCTCACAGCCATCTACATTGAGATCTGCCCAGGCATATATGTAGAGCAAATACTGTATACATAATAAATAAATAAAAAATGTTAAAAAAAAAAAAAAAAGAAAACCAGGGCTAGAAAGATAGCTCAGCCATTAAGGTCTAAGGCGCATAACCAAAACCTCAAGATAATCCCCCCCACAGACATGCCCACACGTCAACTCAAGTATACAATCCTTTGAGACTTCCCAGGTGAGTCTAGGTTGTGGCAGGTTCGCAACGTAAGCTCATCATCACAGTCTGCATTCAGAAGTAAAACCCTGTGTGTCAGAAATTTAGTGAGCTTGCAACAGAGGTTGGGTTAGATGAAGCTGACCTCACAGGCCTAGAGGAGAGACACTGGTCTAGGTCACAGACAAAGGCTGAGACACAGAGGTCCACAAAAGACCTGAGACCCCCACTTCCCGAGTTAATCCCTTAGATCCAGAGGCTCTCCCCAGAGACAACTGGCTGCTGTTGTTGTCCCTGAGAGTGAGGGCAGAAGATGTGTTAAGGGATGTGGTCATAGAGGGGCCATGTTCCCCTGGTCCTGGAGATTAGCCTTGGCTTCCATTCAGGATTGCATCCTTGGTGTTCTTTTGACATTCCTAGCATCTCTCATTGCAGCCTGGCCTTCCCCCACCTCACCCTCCCAACAGCACAGCTTCAGCCACAGCACCCTGTATGGCCCCATCATCACCCTGTGTGATCTTTGTCCCCTGAATACCTGTCTATCTGGCCCTGGGCTGGGCCAAGGCTATGATCTGTTCATCCTTGGAGGCTCAGGATCCCACACTGTGAGTGAGATCTTACGGTTCCTGCATTTTTCCTGTCCCAGCGGGCAGAGGAGCAAAGTGTCAGGAGCCCTTGGCCAGAGGCTGAGGTTTTGGTCACAGGCCTCTTCATCTGAATCTCTAGGTGCTTCTCCCAGCCCCTCCTTCCCAGCCTTTGTTACCCTGAGCCTGTCACTGAGTTCCTGAGTGTTCTGGGTCAGTGCCTATCACAAGACATCTGTTCACTGGTAGATAAAAAGAGCCTCTTTCTAAAGAGCCAGTAGGACCATAACAGGAAGCAAGAGACTACAGGGACCATAGTCCTGCCAGCACCTTGGATGTGCATGTAGGAGGGATTCTCAGCCCCCTCCAAGACCTCTGTCCTCCCAAACCAACATATACTCTGGTGAGGACACAGATCTTGCACCATGTGGTATAATGTAAGAGACCAGGCTTCAGGAGACGGTCCACCCCAGGAATTTTTTTTTTTTAAAGATTTATATTTGCAGGCCAGAAGAGGGCACCAGATTTCATTGTGGATGGTTGTGAGCCACCATGTGGTTGCTGGGAATTGAACTCATGACCTCTGGAAGAGCAGTCAGTGCTCTTAACCGCTGAGCCATCTCTCCAGCCCCAACCCCAGGAATTTTTATTACAGAATTTCAAAGACTGAAAATGACTTTAAAAAAGAAAAGCCACTCTGAATGAAAACAGCTTAGGGAAGAAGGCATTGAAGGGAATGAAAATTATTAAAAGACCCCCTAAGTCGGCAGTAGAGCCAGGCCAGCCGCCAGGTGATTCCCGGAACTTAGCTGACCATAAACAGGTTGAAACCAAGAATGAAGGTCAATTGGGCCACGGCCCCCAGGGCTTCAGGAACTGGCTGACCACAAAGTAGATAACAAAACAAGATTAGATTCATTCCTGAGACAAACAGATGTAGGATGTTTCCCGCTGGTTAACTAATGGGCTGGGCTGGTACATTCCAGCTGTATTTCCCCTCCCCCTTGGGTTGTGGTAAACGATGGGCTGGGCTGGTACTTCCCACCTGTAATTTCCCCCACCCCCTTAATCTGTGGTGCTCCCCCATAAAATATTGGACTCTCCCCCAAATCATGGTCGCGGCTCCTACCCCTGCGTGGGATACGAGTGGCGCCCCTCAGTGCACTGAACCCCCCCTTTTCCCCTTTTTCCCCCCCCGAAATAAACCTCTTGCGATTGCATCAAGATGGTCTCTTGCGAGTTTTGGGGCGGCCATGATATCCTGAGTGTCGGGTGAGGAACTTCCGTCCCCCGGGTCTTTCAGCATCTAGTTGGTTTATAATTCTGGGTTGCAATCCATCATTAAGGGGAAGTCAGGGCACAAACTCAAGGCAGGAACCGTGGAGTTACACTGCTTAGCTAGCTCACGCTCACTCACTCCATCACCTGTTCACACTCTGGTTCTGTCTCACGAGCTAGCTTTCTCACGCAGCCCACGAGGAAACCTTCCCAGGAAACAGTACTGCCCACAATAGACTAGGCCCCCTACATCAATCAAGACAATCTCGAATAGACACATCCACAGGCCAACCTGATTCAGACAATTACTCAGTTGATGCTCCTTTTTCAGGTTGTCAGATCAACAGTTAGTGCTAACCTGGACAGCATGGGAAATGGATAACACACCTAGCTGACGTCTGGGAACTTCAAGGTCATCCTTTGTGTACTTGATGCCTCTAAGGAGCTACCGACACAAGAGCCTATCTCAAAAAAGAAAACAAAACAAAACAAAATCTCTGCCTCCTGTGGCAGAGGCAGGCGGATCTCTTTGAGTTTGAGGCCAGCCTCGTCTACATAGTGAGTTCCCGGACAGCCAGAGGTACATAGTGAGACCTTATCTCAGAAAAAAAGGAAAAAGAAGGCAGACTCTTCCTGTCTGCTCTGAGAGCAGAACTAACTTCGGTCATCCCTTCCTGGTTCTGTTCTGTCCCCACAGCTGCTGTGACTGAGATCATCGCATTCGTGTGCTCTGACTGTCCTCCCCTGGTGACCTCATCTTCCAAAAGACATGTGAAAGGGTGCATATCCCAGACACAGTCCTGTCCACTCTACAGTTAACCTGCGGATCTCACCTTGTCATGGTGTAGGATGTTTTCTGCTCTCCTAGCTCTATCTAACATAGCCATTCTGGCCCATGATCTCCTCGGGTTTCCCCTGGTTGCTCTATCTGCCCTTCCCCGCTGTCCTGGGGCTCCAGCTGGAGCAGAATTGATAAGGATTCTGTTGACTCTACAGATCGATGGAGAGAACACTTTTAGAAATATTGACTCTTTCAACTTGAGAGCACAAGTCCATTTCCTTAGGCAGTCTTTATTTTCTTTTATCTGCATTTTATAGTTTTCCGCTACATATATGTTGTTAGATTTGTACCTAAGCATTTCATGTTTGGAGAAGTATTGGAGTTTTTATTCATCTTTAACTATCTTTTGTGAGTATACAAAATAGAAGGATTTCAGCTTGGTTTAGTGGCACACACCTTTAGTCCTAGCAATTGGGAGGTAGAGGCCGAGGCAGGCGGATCTCTGTGAGTTCAAGGCCAGCCTGGTCTATATAGTGAGTTCCAGGACAGCCAGAGCTACATAGTGAGACCCTATCTCAAAAAAAAAAAAAGTTTTTGTTTTGTTTTTGAGATTGTTCGTATAACTTTATATAATTGTGTTAATTTCACAGTTTACCTCTTAACCCGGCTATCATCTAAATAATTGAGACTTTTTATATTGTTTGTTAACCATGCCTCATAACATAAGAACTGAGCAGTTATTTTTTTTTTTTTTTGGTTTTTCGAGACAGGGTTTCTCTGTTTAACAGCTCTGGCTGTCCTGGACTCGCTTTGTAGACCAGGCTGGCCTCGAACTCGCAAAGATCTGCCTGCCTCTGCCTCCTAAGTGCTGGGATTAAAGGCGTGCGCCACCACCGCCCGGCTATTACTCTATTCTTAACCCACTAAACTAATCTGGCTTTCCCCAGAGTAAATCCCGGAGATACTTGCACATTGTGGCTCTCCTGCTTCAGCTGACACACCTCCCTCCTGCCTTGGCCTCTTCTGAATAGGGCCCTCCTGCCTCCTTTTAACGCCTCCTCCCCTAGAGGGCAGGAAGTCCAGCCCTATTCTTTCCCCTGCTCAGTGATTGGCTGTAAGATACTTTATTGGCTTATCAGGGGACATCTGGGGAGTAGTGTTTACATAACATTGAGACATGAGCTCTTCAGAACAGGGACTGGAACCAGATATGGGGGGTACAGAAATTAGCATTTGAATTACACAATAACCTCACACCTACCTGAGAAAGGCTCTTGGGTCCATAGCTCGTCAGCTGCATCAAATATACTATATAGCAAGGGATGACTCTGAAGTTCCCATCCTCCTATCTCCGTCCATCTCTCTTATTCTGGGATTAAAGACTTTTACCACTATATTCAGCAATGTTTTTAAATTAATAACTGATTCATAAAAGAATTTGCAAAGTACTACTGAATTGTATTCACCATACAATTTCTCCTAATTATTGCATACCACATAAATACAGAATAATACCAGAACTGACATTGGTACACTCCTCCATGGCTTCTGCATCAGCTTCTGCCTCCAGGTTCCTGTCCTGCCTGAGTTCCTGCCCTCACTGCTTTTGATAATGAACTGTTATATGGAACAGGGAGTGAAACAGACCCTTTCCTCCTCACTTTTGTTCATGGTATTTTATCACATCAATAGTAATCCTAACTAAGACAGTGTTGAACAAGAGCAATGAGAGAAAATCTTTTTGCTTTTTCCATAAATGTGTGTGTGTGCATGTATATGCTACGTGTGTACAACTGAAAGAGGGCATCTGTGGTAGAAGTTAGTGAAATTAATAGAGAGCTCAACTTAGCAACTAAAAACTTGGTGTCCCTTTACTTGAAAGATATGGATAGAGCCAGTTATGGCCGGACGATATGCCCTTGAAAGGCATTGCTAAGAAGCCTCAAAAGCCATGCAGATGATGTCATTAGCCATGAGAAGCAACAGGAATCCTGGGAGCTCCTCTGCTGACAATTGAGAGATGGGACCACTCTGATGCACTGTTGTAGGGGCGTGACTTGGGAAAGCCCTCAAAAAAAACATTTGGTAACCACGGCAACAAGAATTCTGGAAGTCCCTCCACTGAGAATCATGATATGGGATGATATAAAAATCAAAGATCCACATGGTCTTGGGTCCTCTCTTTGCCCTCACCCATCAAGAAGCCAGGCATTCTGAAGCACTCCTCTCTCTGCCCTCATCTGCTGAGAAGCCACAATGGGGAAAAGCTCATCAAAGTACGAAAGTGTGTGGGGCAAGTGGAATCCAGAAGGTGCTAGGGGAAGTTTAAGAGACCCCTCCATTGAAGGTCGAAACAGACTGACTTTATAAACTGGCCACAATCTTGTGGTGGAAATAAACTGTCCTTACAAACTGTCAAATAAGGCTCAACAGACTTTGAGTTTGGAATACCTGATGGGACATCCGTAAACAAGGCCATCCTGCTCGGTCCTATGCCAAGAGTATTAATATCCTTTTAAGAAACTTAAAATAGTGTTAAGTGTTTTATATAAGTATTGGAGTGTTTTGGAGTATTAGGGTATTTTTAGATAGATTATAGGTGATTAAGATTTAGGTTATAGGATTTAGTTATTTTGTAGGTGATTGTTAAGTATTAATAAATGTAAGTGTGATAAATAAAATATTCTGTTACGGGCCTTGGATTCCCCTGCAACCAGAGTCACAGGTGATTGTAAATTGCCTGATGAAAGTGCTGGGAACCACACGTACTCTTAACTACAGACAACTCTCCAGCCCCCAGCATCCTTTTGTGTTTTCTCTTGGAGGGAAACACAAGCCATTTATATCATGTTTACTGTGGTTTTTTTGCTGCCCTTGTTTTTACCAGATTGTGGAAGTTTGGTTCATTTCCTATACTACTCAGAGTATTTGTCATGAGTGATTATTGAATTGTATCAAATGTTAATTCTGCATCTATTGAGGTCACCGTTTGATTCTCTTCTTTGGACTGTTGAATGATAAATTCCATTCATTTTCAGAACAATACAGGAAAAAAAAATATAATCATGTGCTAACCTTCTTCAAGTGTTCAAATCACCTAATAATTTCCCATAGCACCCATGACAAAATAAAATGTCTTAATACAATGAATCAATTAGGGATGCATTTACTGTGAGAAGCAGAAAGCTTGATTGCATAAATAATGAAGACATTCAACAACAACAGTACATGACAATCTGCAGAGCCATGGTTGGCTCAGCAGCCAATGGCCTCAGGTCTTTAGGTTGGCATTTCTGCCTTGCCCTCAGGCTTGTAAGATGAGGGCATCTTTTGACAGCTCGAGGATCATTTATTGGGGGAAGGACATGATACTGTTGAAAATTAGCAGAACATCTGGGAACAGATTTTTCTGTGTTTCTCCATTTTGGTTGAACAGGAAAATTCTTCCTCAAAATCTATTTTTTCCTAACAACCCATTGCTCAAGCCAGGTCATATACTGATCAGTAAGCCAACCTCTGGGTCATGACAGCTTCAGGCCAACCTGGTCCTCCAGTCTGTCTGTACTTGGAGAGGTTGGTGCCAGGCATCAGGGAGAAAGGTATGTGGCTGCTGCAGTCATTTCTGCCCAAGACTCAGCTCCTCCCCATCCTACCCCAGGCTTAGATGAAGTAAGTGCCTCTTCTTCATCTGGCATGCTCTCTCCACACCCATCATCCAGGTCAAAGAAACCTGCCCTTCAGACCAACTGTGTCTGATCCTGAGATGGCATAAGGTCTTCCAGAGTGTACATCTGCCACTCAGCTCTGTGTTAGGGGACCATGGCATCCAATGACTTCAGAGTTCCCCTTGATTGTTACTCTGAGCCTTGATCATTCATCCTCTCCCTTCCTACTACATCCAACCCTGCCTCCAAGTCCCACGGTCCTTCTAGGGGCCACTCTGTCCATCGTGAAGAACCCTTTTACTTTCACAGCTAGACCAGCTCTCCTACTCCTTCAAGCCTACCTATCAAACACTCCCACACATGGCAGGGATTTCAGAATGCACTATCACCATGTGGCAGTGGCAGTGAGTTCCCTGGGAGTCAAGTCTAAATGCCATTCTTCTCTGTAGCTCCCCACTCCTGCCGGAGACATGGGCCTCAGAGGCAGAAGGAGAACAAAAACAGTAGCCATGAACATGACCACTTGTGAGGGTCTTGGTGGGACCCAAAGACGTCCGCTCTAAATCCATAGAGGTTGTTAACAGGAACCAGAAAATCTCTATATCCCCACTGGACACTGACAACCAGGAAATTAAGCCAAGCACAGGGTATGGCAGGGACTTGAACTTTGGTTTCTCTTACCATATACAGAGAAAGGAAGGGAGGGAGGCAGGAGGCAACTAATAGGGTATGTGTGGTAGATGAGGACATGGGGACAGGAACAAGGACAACATGCCTAGTCAGAAAGCTGAATGGTTCGGACCCAAGCAGAACCCCCTGCTGAGTCAGCTAGAGGTGTCCTCACACTGGTCACCATGCAGAGAGGACCAAGAAGGAGACTACATTTGAACAAGTATTGACTAGGACCAGAGTCCATGTTGGGCACAGAGACAGAAAGCTAGCAGAGCCCTGGTCCTCAGCCGTAATGACCCCGTTGGTTGGCAAAATGGGCATAGGGATCAAAAAAGCCAACAAAGCAGGACAAAATAGTTCACACTTTGATCCCAGAACAGGGGCAGTCTCGGTTCCCAGTATCATGGCTAAAATTGATCAGCAAGCAGTGATCTTATAAAGACTGGTCTTTATAGAAATACCTAGAAGACATACCTCTGGGCCTGTCTATAAAGATGCTTTCAGAGGTCTAACTGAGGGAAGGCCCTGAATGTTGACAGCACCTACGGGCTTGGGTTAAAGACTGAATAAAAAGACGCTGTAGGAGCTACCCTGCAGGACACAAAGGAGAAAGTGAGCTGGGTGTCAGTATTCATCTCTCTACTTCCTCACTACAGATGGGTGAAGAGAAGCCCAGCATGTGGGGACCAGGAGGTAGGCCTCAGGCCTGCTGACTCCTCATGGTCTTTCTTTAGGACTTCTCTGGCATCTAAGCCCCAAGCTGGCCATGGCCCCCTCCCTCCAATGTACCAGCAGCTCTCTATATAACCTGCCCTAGCTACCTTGGTTACTGTCTCAAGTTATTGGCCACTGTCTATCTCCCTTTCCGCTCAAAGGCAATTCTAAAATGAAATGAGGTGCCGGGAATAAATGATGAGATGGAATTATTCAAACTCCTCCGGCTTCTGAAATGACTGCAACGTGTTTATGGTTTATGTTAAGCGCTGAGGCGGCCTGAGATAGTCACAGAATTTAGGTGCATTTTTTGAATTCCCCTGAGCTCCATACTCTATCCTGGGACCAAATATTGGGGACCTCAGTACTGGCACCCACCTCCCTGGGACAATTAACCCAGCTCGTCTCTGAATAAACTGAGGACATGGCCACTCTATGATGATTAAGGGGAAGGTTTTGGTTGGGGTTTGGTTTGGTTTTGGTTTTTTGGAGACAGGATTTCTCTAAGTAGTGCTGGCTGTCCTGGAACTCACTGTGTAGACCAGGGTGGCCTCAAACTCACAGAGATCTGTGATCTGCCCTCTGAGTGCTGGGATTAAAGGTGAGTGCCACTACTGCCATCCAACAAGGGGAAGGTTTTTATTGTAGTTAAGTGAGAGAGAGAACAGCTAGGGGCATTTGGAAGAGACCAGAGCAGAGAGTAGTAGCAGGCTAAGCATGGCCAGCAGACTGGACATGGCCATGAGGAATGTGGGGGGGTGGGAGAGAAGAAACATAGAGAGGGGGGAGCAGAGAGAGGGGGAGGAGGGAGACCCTGAGAGAGGAAGACAAAAGGTATGGAGGCAAAAGAGGAGCAAAAAAAGGGAAGCTCTAAGCTGGAGGGAGTTTGGGGGGGTAGGGTGAGAAGAGCTAGTAAGCTAGCATGGACAGGTACTTGTAACTGAACTTTTTAATTATTATTTAACACTTATTTATTTATTACTATATTCACTTATAACAAACACCAACAATTTCTTAACTATTAATCCTATAATCCTACAACCCCTTTAGCCTATCCACTAAACCTATTGATAATTATTATTATTATTTTTTTTTTTGGTTTTTCAAGACAAGGTTTCTCTGTGTAGCCCTGGCTGTGCTGGACTCACTTTGTAGACCAGGCTGGCCTTGAACTCGCAAAGATCCGCCTGCCTCTGCCTCCCAAGTGCTGGGATTAAAGGCGTGCGCCACCACTGCCCGGCTGATAATTATTTTTTTAACCTTTTAGAATGATATAGTCTCTGGGGCAGGTCCTCAGTCGTCAGGAACATAATCTTTGTTGTAGATTCTTTTTTTTTTTTTTTTTTTAAAGATTTATTTATTATGTATACAGTGTTCTGTCTGCAGGTATATCTGCAGGCCAGAAGAGGGCACCAGATTTCATTATGGATGGTTGTGAGCCACCATGTGGTTGCTGGGAATTGAACTCATGACCTCTGGAAGAGCAGCCAGTGCTCTTAACCACTGAGCCATCTCTCCAGCCCTGTTGTAGATTCTTTAACGCACTTAGCAGTCCTTTTTTTGGATCTCTCAGATGCAGATTTGTTAGGATAAGTTGGTTATTGTAGTCTCACCTTAAATAAGGCTTGATGCTTTTTTCTCTCTGGGAGACCCAGCCCTTTTGCATCAGCAACTCTGTCCCTCTACTTCAGAGTCCTTAAAGCCAGGCACAGTTTCCTTTAGGCCACTGTTGGGACAGATCAAACCCCTCTAGGCAAAAGCTGAGCCACAGGGTTTAGTCCTTGGCCTTTTGGTGTCTTGCTCAGGCTTTCTCTGCTCACCAGCTTTTTTCTGTCTCAGGGAGATCTGGCCATCAAATGATGGCCAGCACTTTTTTTCAGCAGGACTCTCGGAGCTCTCTAGCATTAGGGGCCTCTTCTTTTTGGGCTCCATGCACTGTTCTTAAATAGGATGGACTCTGTTTCAGCTTAATTTGGGCTCCGCCCACTTAGCAGCTAAAAACAATGTCAGGCCAGATACTTTGTTTCTTTAAGTCCATTAAGTCTTTCCTGTTTTTCTGACAACCTTGTTTTTCAGTCCATTGAGTATTTCCTGTTTTTCCTGACTTCAACCTTGTTTTTCAGTCTATTAAATCTCCTGTTTGTTTCCTGTTTTTAGTCCACATGCTGATAATTATCTTCATGACCCGAATTAAGAGACAGTATCAGAAACCCCTATATATTTTCTAAATCTAATTTAATTTATCTAACTCCCTACAGGTACTTGTGATACTGAGGGAGCCTGGAGGCCAGCATGCATTTGGTATGCTAATAAACAGCACAGGCACCCATTTGTCCCTTCTGCCTTTTGGAACTTAAGGAAATGGAGTATCTTTGGACCAGGCAATCTCCACATCAGCGTTTGACAGCTCCGATTTGAGTGTTGTATTTGCCTTTACTAGACCCGGCTTGTCCCTCATGTGGTAAGGCTGGCTTTGTCAAGAAGCCGAAGGTAGGTTTTTGACCCCGGCATGCCCAGTTAGGGTATAGAGCCTGGGCACCTTAAATTTGGACGAAGGTAAAGGACGTCTTTTGTCAAACCCATGAACCTGCACATGCACAGAGGTCCCCAGTACTCAGGACTCTTTGCTTCAGCGGTCTTGGGGCTGTGGAGTCCTCTGGCTATATGAGTGGTAGATAGGACTTCCCCAGGCATGTCAGCTGCTCGGTGCTGGAGAGTGAGTGGGCTTCAGATGATGGGGGTCGCTGATGTACATGGAGGCTAGTTGGGTGGAAAGCATCACCATTTCCAGGCCAAGGGCTGTGAGCGCTGAAGGCTGGAGAAGAGGCTGGTAGGTGCTAAGGAGCCCACAACAGGCTGGGCCCTCCCCCTTCAATCACTAATTAAGAAAATGCCCTAAAGGCTTGCCTACAGCTCAATCTCATGGAGGCATTTTTCTCAGTTGAGGCTCCCTCCTCACCAATGACTCTAGCTTCTATCAAAGTGACATGAAACTAGCCAGCATACCCTGCTGCCCACTCACTCTGACCCACGGACATCCATATCCTTTGGTTATCCATAGATTGAGACAAACATGAATGCAACAACCCAGGCTAAGAGTGTTGGCCTTGAACTCCTGCTTTTTCCTCTGCTACTTTTGGGAAATCTGCAGCCTTCTGAACTTCCATACTCACACAAGGCTGTGCACACTCCAGCTGCTGTGAGACCCGGTGCTAGGGCAGGCCTCATCCCAGATGGTCCACAAACTCCTTGAGGGTCACACTGTCACAAGAGGACATTCCTCATGCTCCTGCCATCTTGCTGCAGAGCCATCCCTGAAACATGTCCCCATCTGCTCCTGCTGTCCATCAGTGCCAAAACCCAGCCAGAGAAGAAAGCAGACTCTGCAAATGAGGCTGGTGCTATCAGGCCTGGGTACCAGAACCTCACTTAGTCCTGGTAGGCTGAGCCCTGGCCTCTCAAATGCCCCCACACCTACATAGGAACACAGACAACGGAGACTGGTTCCTTCATAGTTCATGTGACCTTAGGTCCCCCCATCCCTTCCAGGCAGTAGCAATCAACTGTGATTAACTCCAATTCACACTCTATCAGTGCACTCAGTTAACAGGGCTCCTCCCAGTTCCCAGTGAGACCTGACTCTGACTGGAGCTCGGTGTCAACCCACCACCAGCAGCCTCTCCCTGACCACAGCACTGACTCAGCTCCACAATCACTGACACTGATTTATTTTGGCACTATGAGCTCTCATAGACATGATCTTATTAATCTTCCATGGTGGCATTCTAGGTTCCGAGAAGTTAAGGAACAGGTCAAGGTCACCCAGATCATAAATGGCAGATCCCAGCATTAAGCTTTGACCAAGACCACA
Source organism: Lophiomys imhausi (assembly GCA_907164525.1). NCBI lineage: Eukaryota > Metazoa > Chordata > Mammalia > Rodentia > Muridae > Lophiomys > Lophiomys imhausi. The sequence continues at coordinate 4,474,623 of CAJQZJ010008952.1, forward strand.
CAACCCATGAAAGACTCATTGCTCCATTGAGAGCCCACCCCACAGACACGGTGGGCATAGCAGGTGCTCCAGGCATGGGCAACATCGGAACTGATGGAAGGTAACCTGTGTCTCTACTTTGTTCATTCTTGACTATAGCTGAGGAAGAGTGTAGAGAGCAAGGTCTTGTGTGTTCCAGAAAATTCCAGTGGTTTGTTCACTATAGGAAAATGTCATAATTGGAATTACTGCCCACCCCCCAACCCCCCACCATGGCAAGAAGTGGCTTTTATGGTCCTGGATAAGGTAGGCTACAGTGGGACTCAGGAAAGAGCAGGTAAGATACAGATCTACAAAGAGTAAGAGATGGCTTGCATCACTACTGCCATTATTCACTGAAATCATTCTTGTCATCATCACTCTCATCATCCCTGTCACCACCCCCACAATCATCTGCATCACCATTATGATTATACCATCACGATCACCAACATCTG
>CAJQZJ010008952.1:4475108-4492924 GCA_907164525.1 Lophiomys imhausi
TCACCAACATCTGCATCACCATTATGATTATACCATCACGATCACCAGCATCGCTAACCTTCACTGCTATTGCAACCATCACTACAACCATCACCACTGTTACTCTTCTCATCATCACATCCACTCTCACCACCACCACCATCACTGCCATCATCACTGCCAAACCATCTTCACTACTGCCATCACTGTCACTGGAAGCTCCTGTCTGTCAGCTCTAGGCAAGTCTTTCCTGGAGTACTCCCTAGACCAGCAGCTCTCAATCTCTGGGTCGCAACTCCTTTGGGGTTGAACTTTTCACAGGGGTTGCATAGCAGATACCCTGTATATTAGATATTTATGATTTCTAACGGTAGCATAATTACAGTTATAAAGTATCAGCAAAGCTAACTTTATGGTTCGGGGGCCAACACAACATGAGGAACTGTATTAAAGGGTCACAGCATTCGGAAGGTTGAGAACCACTGCTACAGACCATCAACAATTGTCACATCTCATGCCCCATGCCTCATGTGTTAAGCACATCATCTCTAACAGCCATCCTTTGACACAAATAAGGAAAATAGGCTTGCCCAGAGTCACTGGGAGAGTTATTTGTCTTCTCACGTGGGTACTCCAGTGGTAGTGCCACTGGATCTGCACTGGAGGCTCATGCCAGCCCCAGCCCATACTGAACAATAAGGCCTGCTGGGGCCTATGGGACCATTACTGATTGAGCCAATGCCCAAGTCCTGCGATATCACGAATTTATTGTGGCCATTGTTCATTTCTGTCAGACTGACATTTTCACCTTTGTTTTCCTGTCTCCAAATCACTCTGGTTTAAGTCTCATGAGTCATACTTCCCTCATACAGAACAACTTCTGGCATCCTCTCCCCCTCCAACTGTTTTTCTGGCCGACCTTTTCAGTCTCAACAGTCCATCAGCCTGACATACTTTGGGGAACAGACCCACTGGTCATGGAAGGAGGAGCACCCACTGAGCACCCCTCCACCCCGAGGTTGGAAATACCGCCCTGAGAGGCCACTCTGTTTTCTGAAGTGGCTGCTGGACCAGCTGGGCTGTATAGAGCAAGAGCATGTGTGTTTGGGAATCAGGACTCAGGATAGGGTGGGGATCTTTAGACAACATGCTTACTTCACAAGCCTGCCCTGAGCTTTGAAGATAGACCCTCAGGAAATCACTGTGGGGCTAAGTAAGTCCTTCACAAGTGAAGGCATTGTGAGGGGAGGGTCCAGGATTCCATGCCATGGATTGAATTGTGTCTCCCCCAGTCTGTACAATAAGGTCCTAATCCCCACCACAGTCTGTAAGTAGACTGGAGGCAAAGGAATGGACCTCATGACACAGTCCTGCTACTTCCAGAGGTAGAGGGAGAGACAGACAGTAAGGCCAGGTTGGGAAACAGCTCAGACTTCCCACAGGTGTTGGGGAACACTAGGAAGAGAGGGTACAGTGGTGTGTGTGTGTGAGTGAAATCAGGGTCATTCCCCAGGGAAGCAGATGCAGGGCATACTGGCCACTGATCCTGAGTATTAATGTATCACCTGCACATGGCGGGTGCCAGCCCAGAGAGTTCTGACTTGGTAAGTCTAGTGTGGGACTGGTGGATTTTCATTGCTCATATGGCCCCAGTGCCCCAGATGTTTCTGGAACCCCAGAGCCTGCATCAGCGTTCTCTGTGGTCAAATAGTTGGAGTTAGAGCAAAGAGCAATTCTCCTTGATGCTTCCCCTCCCCTAAAAGCTGTCAAGGTGCTGGGGTAGCAAGGACATGGAAAGAGACCGACATCTGTCCCACCTCTGTGGTGTAGCTGCCCTGGACAAATTCAGGAGGAAACCCAGTTCACAGAAAGGATCATACAGATTCCCATGGGGCCAAGGCCCCTGCCTTTCCCTTGTCTCAGGCTGTTCCTGCTGCTGTGACATAGATACAGGGAAGTAGCCGCATTTGCCCATCTGGGCCTAGGCATTTGCTGGAACAGAGAGAGGAGATAGAAAACCTTCCTCCGTCATCAGGGACTCTCTGCTGGAACTGTGACTCTCTGAGTTGTGGGATTCTGCTACCTCCTCCCCGCCCACCCTTCAGACCCTCCTTGAGGCCTGTTGAAACAGGAGCCTTAGGATGGAAATGGCAACCAAGCTACCATGCAAGTTTCCATAGCAACCAAACTGCGGTTGTCCATAATTACAGTTACCGTCAGCATGGGGTTGGGAGAGGCTTGTGGTGGGAAGGGAGCGGGCCCTGCACCCCTGCCCCTGCAGACAGTGGGAGCTGGCTCTGTCAGGCCTGGGCTCACTTGTCTGGAGCCTTCAGTGACAGTGATTACTGAGGAAAATGCTATGTGAGAGGGGAAGGATCTGAGGGGGCAAAGAGCCCACAGGAGCTTGGCAGCAACCCAGAAATCCAGCACCATGCTCACATAAAAAACATCCCCAGGCAACATCCTGGACTCCAGAGGTTCTTGTCTTAGCCTTGGGTGGTTTAGACTCAGCCTCACTGGGACCAATAACAGAGAGCACAGGATCCGATGTCTCAAAGCCCCTGGGCATTTGTGGAGATGGGCTGGTTCCAGATGAGGATGAGATCATTGTCGATAGCCAGCGGGTGGCCTGTGCGACCTGCTGTACGAACAGCACAGTAAGATCATGATGCTTTGTTCACTAAGCAGTTGCTACATGTGCCAACCCCCCCCCCAAATAAACATTCGGAGCCAGGAACACTCTAGGCTACCCACTAACTGTCATTTAAAGCAGGCTTTTCTTTGAGACTGCCCACAGATGGAATAATGACACAGAGACCTTTTATATTTATTATAAGCTTATGGCACCTTAGCTGGACAGATTCTTAGCTATTAACTCAACTATATTGGCCCAATCTACATCCAACCATATGGCCCATTAGCTAACCATCCTAGTGTCTAACCCTGGCTCCTGCTTCTTCCTCTGTGTCCGGCTGACAACAACTGCACCTAACCTTCCTTCCCAGAATCAGTCCCTGTCTCTGTTGGAAGTCCTGCTTCTTCCTCTTGCCTCAGCTATTGGCCATTTGTATCTTTAATAAACCAATCAGTAGGTGTGGAAGGAATGCCCACAAAATGTGATGCGGCCAAAGAATAACAATGACAAAGTCCAGCCTGTAATCAGATCTCTGCTGGTCCAGAAATCGGTATTTGAATAATATAAAGACAATCTTTACACAGTGCACAAAACCTTATTTGTAATAGCTAGAAACTGGAAACAACCCAGATGTCCCTCAACCGAGGAATGGATAAAAAAAAAAAAAAAAAAAAAAAACAAAAAACTGTGGTACATCTACACAATGTAATACTACTCAGTCATCAGAAACAATGAAATCATGCAATTTGCAGCCAAATGGATGGAGCTAGAAAAGCACATCCTGAGTGAGCTAACCCAGACCCAGAAGGATGCACATGGCATCTATTCACTTATAATCGGATTTTATCTATAGTACAGGATAACTATACTACAACCAACACATCAAAAGGAACAGGAGCATAGACTTTGTTTCCTGTCAATGAGACACTTTGCCATAGTGGTGCTGCCTTGTAGGCCCCCAGTGTATGAGGAGGCTCTCGGCCCTCATGTGACTGCTAAACTGGGGAAAAAAAAAGAAAGAAATCCCTGGTTCTGACCTCCTATACTTTGTTTCCTCTCTGACCGAGACCATTATCAATTTGTGACCAGCCCCACTTAATAATGACAAATATTCCTCACCCAAACCGCCACCAAACCATCACCAAAAACCACCCATCCTGCCTCTTGGGCATAGGTGCTGTTCTCCTAAAATTGTTTCCTGCTCTTTGGGAGCAGTGGTATCTTTTGGGGACCCTAGAAAAATTGTAATATTGGTCAAGTCCTAAGAAAGCTAGCTGTAGCATTTGCTTTCCAGTTTCTGTGTGATGGGCTTAACTGAAGTCCTGGCTGGAACTGGACTGGAACTCTGTGAGGCTGGATGATCTTGGCTGGCCATTTTGAAGTTGCTCTGGATGGAGATTTTTGAGGAAACACCTATTGATGCAATCTGTGAGGCTGGATCATCTGGGCTACTTGCCTTCCTTGGTGTCTGGTCCCTTTGCTCTGTAAACATAAATTTTAAAGGTAACATCCATTCTGCGTTAACACATGTATGGAATATGTGGTGTGCATAAAGCAGCTGAAGATGATGCTGTCTGTTTGAGCAGGTGAAAGTGTCAGACTTTATAAGTCCATTTGAACTGTGTAATGAAGCTGCAGTATAAATCTCCATCCGTACCATATGAAAGCCCGGTGTGATAAATCCTGAGGACTCTGTAGCCAACAAGATTTATTGGCTATGCAGAGACAATTATGTCTCAGCCAGTCTCAGATCTGTTCCTACATAGAGGGATCAGCATGTGCATAACCTGATTGGTTGTTCTTCTTGGTTTATCCCTTCATGTCTGCAGCCAAGATTTTCAGGTCTCCCCCTGATCAAATCTGATCTTTATTAATTTTGAAGGAATCCGTAGCGTGGTCCAGTTATTAAGTATCTGTTTTATATAAGTTAAATACATGCCAAGAGACATTATTGTTTCTATAAATCTCTTTAAGTCTAGTTCCTCTATGGGCTGCCACCAATTTCTTGATACCCTTGGGGATTTTGCTCTGTTTTGGTTGCCATGTAGGTTCTAGATTGGGTTTTTTTTCAAGATTTTTTATTTTTTTATTTTTTTTTGGTTTTTTCGAGACAGGGTTTCTCTGTGTAGCCCTGGCTTTCCTGGACTCACTTTGTAGACCAGGCTGGCCTCGAACTTGCAAAGATCCACCTGCCTCTGCCTCCCAAGTGCTGGGATTAAAGGCGTGCGCCACCACTGCCTGGCTGAGATTTTTTATTTTGATTCAAGGAATTATCCAATCTCTGTTCTATTGCCTCCAATCTAGCAATCCATTCCTCAGTCCTTTTCTAAGTCTTCTTTATTCTGTTTTTTCTTAAAGAGGATATATAAAATTATAATCATTACCATATGTATAATTATTTTTATGATGATAATTGAAACAAAACTGTACAAGGTCCAAGCGCTCTCTACCATTGTTTTCTCTATTTTTTTAAACATACATTTTTTTCTTTTTAATCTCTAACTTTCTCTTTCCTTTGGAGACTTTACCTTATATTCAAGTTTAATATTGCTCCCTATGACTTTTTATATTTGGTTTCTTTTCTTTCTTCAGCACCTAAGCACATTTTCAAGCATATTGTACCTGGTCAGAGGCTCATCTGTGCTCAGTGTTTCTGGGTCTCTGTCTGTGCCTGGCTCCTACATTCTGTAGCCATTCTCTGACCAGTTGTAAAAGGCCAGGCCACTTGCTATAACCAACCTGACAGGAAGGGGGTGTCCTGCACTTGTCGTAGTGGACTGGAAAAACTGCAGCCACCGTGTAGGGACCCATTTTGCCTTCCATGCCGGTAGCTCGTGGCTCTGTTCACCTGCAGTCAGCACTGGCTTGTGTGGTTAGCCAGACCTAGCTGCACTTCAGCTGTTCCATGGTTCTGCCTCCAGCTGCCCACAGGGCTGATTTGCCTGCAGGCACCAGCTGGCAGTCTACTCCCCAACCAGCTGTATGGTGCTTGGGAGAATTTGCACAATGCAGCTCTGACCTGCTCACTGTTAAAGGGTCAAGACTGGGCTGCAGTGCTCTACAGAAGGTACCGCTCAGCCTGCTCCACCTGTCCCAGCTCTGGGATGCAGCATGCCTACCATCTGGCTCCTGAGTCTTTATTGATAAAATTGAACGATTGGGATTTTGATAAAAACAACATTTGGTGCTCCAACATGTGGTATTACCACATGGACAGAGAAATCATGCCAGCTGCAGACAAACTGAGAAGCTGTCAGATTTAGTAAGTCACCTGGGAAGTTCTCAAGGAGAGAGATAAGGATGGGAAATAACATAATACAAGGTATTAGGACCCTGTATAGTGATATTTCAGATGGCCTGAAAATGGAAGCAGAAAATGAAAAGATAAATGACTTAACTGAGATTGACATAATGCTGGTTATAATTACTATCAGTCTGGTAATTCATATTTTAGACTTAATAGACAGAGGATTTTGTGCCAAGTATGAAAAGTGGTTTGATAAGATAAAGACTTAGAAAAATTTATAAATGAAAATAAAAAAAATACTCAGTGGCCAGGCGGTGGTGGCGCACGCCTTTAATCCCAGCACTCGGGAGGCAGAGGCAGGCGGATCTCTGTGAGTTCGAGGCCAGCCTGGTCTACAAAGTGAGTCCAGGACAGTCAGAGCTGTTACACAGAGAAACCCTGTCTCAAAAAAACAAACAAACAAAAAAAAGATACTTAGTCACAGACAGAAGAATTTAGATAAGAACCTATCGTGTCACCACCACAAGATGAAACCGAAGAGGGGTGGCCCAAGGTTGCTAGGAAACCAACCTTAGTTCACCCAGCTACTGTACAAGAGCTACCAGAAGACAACAGACACCCCCAAGGTTATGAAGACGTTAAATGGAATCCTGTGGACATATTAGATTTGAGGAGATTTAAGGAAGTGATGATCTTATATGGTATACATTCACTCTATGTGGAGCAGATATTAAATTCATGGGCAACTCAGAAGAGAATTATCCCCCAAGCCTGGAAAGATTTGGTAACAGCAATATAAGGGGGGTGGCCCTTTGTCGACCCCACCCGCCGGTCCCACCAGTGCCTCTGCCCAACCCTGGCTCGCTGCACACCAGGACAGCAGGGGTATAAGGCAGTAAAGTGAAGTGCTACACTAGAGAGGTGCTTACTTCCCCACCAGCTCTAAGAGCCCGCCAGCACAAAGCAACAGCACCTGAATTCCAAAGAATGGCGGACGTGTGAGGCTCTGCCCCCGCAGCATGAGCTATCTATCACAGCTGGTCCAGAACCTAGAATATTCTTGTTTGTTTCATTTTTGTTTGAATTTTTTCCCCTTATAATAGAAATATTTGAATGTTAAATGTCCTTTCATGGGAAATGTTTTTTGTTTTTCCCTAATGGTGGAAATAACTCATTATCAATGGTCCCTTTATGGGAAAGAAAAAATTGGGGGGAGCTAAACTGCTAATACAAAAACAATCACATGTAAGACATAAAGTACTAAGCCAGTGCTATTTAAATTTCCAGAGACAGCTACCCCACTGCATCTGCTGGCTGGAACCTATTCATGTCAAAAGACCAGAGTCCGGGAATCATCGGCTTAGGTCCTCCGACCCTCCCTGACCCCAGTGTTCTGACCTTTGAAAACCCTTAAGAATCTTGTCTCTAGACAAGAACCAATCATTTCTGCTAGAACCAATCAATCACCTGCCATGCCTGGAACAGGGATCATACCCAGATCGCCCTTACCCTTAATCATGAGGTGCACATCGACAAGAAGAACGAGAGTCAGTGGGTGAAAGTTCATGAGCTGAAGGAATGCAACAGACACATCTCAGCTAGTGACTGGGTTCCTAAGAGCGACCATATTGCCACATTGTCACTTGTGGGGCAGACAGCAAAGCCTGTGTCTGGAGTCAGAAAGATGGCCTCTGGAAGCCCACCCTGGTGATCCTGAGGATTATCCGTGCAGCCACTTTTGTGAAATGGTCCCCACTTGAGAACAAGTTTGCTGTGGGGAATGGAGCCTGGCTCATCTCTGTTTGTTACTTTGAGTCTAAAAATGACTGGGGGTGGTGAGCAAGCACACTGAGAAGCCGATTCACTCCACAGTCCTCAGCTTGGACCGGCATCCCAATGACGGTTTCCTGACTGCAGGCTCATGTGATTTCAAATGCTGAATATTTTCTGCCTACATCAAAGAAGTAGATAAGTCAGCCAGCGCACCCTGGGGCAGCAAGATGCCTTTTGGTCAGCCGATGTCTGAGTTTGATGGCAGTGGCCCCGCTGGCTGGGTACATGGGGTCAGCTCCTCTGTCAGTGGGAGCTGCCTGGCCTGGGCCAGCCCCGACAGCACCACGTCCGTTGCTGATGCCTCAAACAGCGTGCAGGTTTCAACTTTAAAAATGGCATTCATGCCACTGCTGAGTGTGTCGTTCATCGCAGAGAACAGGGTTGTGGCTGCTGGCCACGACTACTGCCCAGTGCTCTTTAACTATGACCACCATGGCTATTTTGACCTTTGCGTCCAAGCTAGATGTCCCAAAACAGGGCACACAGCAGCGCAATGTGTCTGGTATGGAACGCTTCTGCAACACAAGAGGGCCACGAGGGAGAACCGCAGCGCACAGCCTTGGAGACACTGCGCCAGGGCAGCATCCCTCAAGTGTCTATGAGTTGGACAAGCAAGATTGTGGCCAATATTGCGCTACTGGCATTGACCGAGCCGTGGCAGTTTGGGATTCCAAGACCCTAGAGTCTTCCGCGCAGGGACTCTCCATGATAGGAGGCTGAATGAGTCTGCCATGCACCATGAGGAACAGGGCTGAGCACACTCTGCCGGTCTCGTGGGCTGGGGAGAATCTCCGGCCCGTGGAAACACTGTCACACTGATCAAGCAGCTAGCGGTGTGTGCATGTGGATAATGTGGGTGAAATGGGGGCTGTAAAGACAGCAGTGATTTATTTTCTTCTTTAATTTTGCCTTGTTTTGATTTTCCCATCTCATTCCATTTTTGACCAAAGCTTCTCTTTAAGTAGCTTATTATGGAAGAGTCTCACACTAACTTAAAAGGCAAGGGAAGTGTGTACATTGTCTGCTAAAAAAAAATAAAAATAAAGACAAATCCCAAGCGTGAAAAGAATTCCAGAGATACTAGTCTTTCATTATATGGAAGATGTTCTCTTGATTGTCTAATTGATGCTTAACTAAATGTTTAATTTTCATAATAAATAAACTTTTAAAAGTTCATAATATTAAATTATGCCATTAGGAACACTCTTGCTCTGTTCTTTAAGTTGCTTTCTAAAACCTCTTGGTTAAATTCTATAAAATATAACACCTAAAATAGGACAAAATATTAGCTTATTAAATAATATGGCCTAAACAAGAGTTAATTAAGTCTTTGGCTTTCAAAGATTGTCAATACAGGGCCGGGCGGTGGTGGCGCACGCCTTTAATCCCAGCGCTCGGGAGGCAGAGGCAGGCGGATCTCTGTGAGTTCGAGGCCAGCCTGGTCTACAAAGCGAGTCCAGGACAGTCAGGGCTACACAGAGAAACCTTGTCTTGAAAAAAAACAAACAAACAAAAAAAGATTGTCAATACAAGAAATAAGGCCCTTGAGAGCTCAGGAAACCCCTTTAGAAGAATGGCTGGTTATAAGTCAAGAAGCATAAGTAGGTACAAGGTCCATATAGTTCAGTCCAAAAAATCAGAGTTATGTGCCAGTCTAATATTTTAATTAAAATGTAATAAATCTCTTAATATAGCATACTCATTCTCAATATGCAGAAGGGAAGTATTACATACAGAAACGGCTAAACTTATTCCTGATAATTCGGAATTAACCTTGCTATTCAGATAACTACAACAAACAATTGTTGAAAGATCTAATTGAACACTAAAAGAGATGCTTTTTAAACAAAAGGAAGATATGTGGACTCCCAGGGATAGGTTGCATAATGCCTTACTAACTTTAAATTTTTTAAATGTTAATAAAACAAAAGCAACAGCTGCTAAAAGGCATTGGATTATAAATAAAACTACTAAATTGAGTCAGCCTGTGTGTTACAAGAGTGTTTTAACATCAAAATGGAAACCAGGAAAGGTGTGAAGATGGGGCTGAAGAGGTTATGCTTTTGTTTCTGCAGGAGACCAAAAGTTATGGATTGCATCAAGAATGCTACACCTTTGTTCCTTACTATGCTGTCTGTGATCACTGTACAGGTAACAGAGATCAATCATACACCTTGGGACGATATTCTTAATCCTTCAACTAACACAGGAGTAAGTTGGGGATATATAAATATTCCTGTGATGGTTAATGAATTTTCTTGGCTACCTGGTCCTTATCACCACCAAGGATCTGCCAAGCCTATGGAGGAGGGTGAGGAAATTATAATTATACTATATGACTGTACTATGGGAATGCAAGAAATTCCTATTTATATGGGTAATGGAACTCAGCGTCTAAATATAACTTTTCAAATGTGGTTATCTATAATTAATACTACCCAAGATTTTTTTTTTAAGTTTTATGTGCTTTGTGCATCTGTTTTTTTTAATACTTTATTTTTTTTTTCTTCAAGTTACATCTCAGTCACAAACCCCTCCCTATTCCCCCTTCCTATCCCGCCCTTCCACCCTCTTCCCCCCAAGAAGTTTCCCCTTTCAGTCCAACAGATGGTTCCTTCTCTTATAGCAGTAAGTATTATACAAAACAACAGATATAAATATGCCACATTTGTGAGGTTTAAATGGCCCAGTATACCTTCCCAATGTCCAGTTTATACACATTTGGCCCCTGACTTTAACATTCTACTATCTAACCATCTCCATGAGTTTAAAGGTCTATATCTGACTCAACATTCATACTAACTTGCAACACACTTTTAAGAGTATCTTCTTAGATCTATAACACCCTCTTGATTCCTAAACAACTCAAAATTTAACTATGAGACTCTAGCTGTCTATTCTTCAACCACCTCAGAGACCTGAGAGGGATAAATATATCTACTTATATAGGAAGTGCAAGGCCTGCAGCTTCCAAAACTAAGAAAGGACATACCAATGACTGCCTGGACAGTTCCCATTTTCTCTCCATACTTTCCTGCATCAGTCTTCAGCCTTTGGGTCCTGTTTCTCTGACAGACATTTGTTGTAGAGCCGGGATTATGAAGGACTTACCTACCCTGTCTTGGCAGAGTTAGGCTGTCGACTTCCCTGCTACCAAGTTTTGTCCTTTTTGGACAGCAGTCTGTCTGCAGTTGGTGCAAGGGGTTTTTTCATGCCAAGAGATAGGCTTGCCACTAATTCAACCATCTTATAGTGGAGGTTCTTCGATGCTTATCTTCTACTTGGAGTAGAATAGGGGGTGCTGTCAGGCGCTGATATGTCTTGATATCAAAAAAAATCTTAATTTAAGATAACATCTTTGAATGCCATATTCTGCAGATCTCTTGGGGTTTTTGAAGATGCCCTATCCATCTCTTGTATTTAGATAAGCAAATGTTGCTTGTCTCTTAGCAACTTGATTACTGGGTAGTTTAGAGAATATCTGTGATAGACTGTCATAGTAGCTAACAAAGTGACATGTTTGCATGACTAGGAGTTTGTTTTACTTAACTATCCTAGACCGTTTTAGACGGTTGGTATCAAGAGGCCAGAGCTTCACATTTTATTTTTAAGTATCTCTAGGTATGATACCATTAGGAAGCATTACCTTTAATTTTGTATCAGTATACATTTTTGGTTGTGAGCCTAGCCTTTAACGGCTGAGCCATCTCTCCAGCCCTTGTATCAGTATACAAAGATCTATTCAATTGTGGTTAAATATACTCTTAATTATGTATCAATATACAAAGGTCAATGCCTATGTAGCCCAATACAATCTTAATATTACGTCCATATACAAGGGTCAATACCATTGTGGCCAACTATAATCTTAATTTTGTATCAATATACAAAGATCAATACTGATGTAATCCAATACAATCTTATTTTTGCACAATAAACAATGGTCAATACCACTTTAGCCAAATAAACTACTAATTTTGTATCAATATACAAAGGTGTAAGGGCATATTCAATAATCTGCCCCTTCTTCTTGGACCTTCCTGTGCTATGTCTATATCTTATTTTTCTCAAGCCTATGCAGTCCTACATAGGAGAGGAAGAAGGATACAGAAAAGGAAAAGTAGGAAGTCCCTGGGGCTAACCTCCAAAACCCATTAAACAGGACCATTTATCAGCTTGTAATCTCTTCCCCTAAATATCAGAGTTTTCAGTTATCCTTCAAATAACCAAAAAGAAAGGCAGAGAAACACCTTCCCCACCCTCTGGGCATGGGACGTCGCTCTCTTAAAGTGACTTCCTGCTGATTTGGGTCATAGTAGACCTGTTTGGGGCCCGAACCCAAATGGAAAAAATGGTTAAAAATGTTAGTACACTCCTTTTATGTTCAGTCCTTCTGTTCTCAGCTGTTTAGATGACCTAAGGGGTTTGTAGGCAGAAGCTGATCTTGCAGGCTTCACTGAGGTTCCTGCCGGGGCATTATGTAGAGCTGAAGGGTCCCAGCGACATTGGATTGCCTTGGTGGTTGCAGGCCCCCGATGGAGACAGCTATTGAGGAAGTCTGACAGGCAGAATCAACTGGGTCACTCGTCCTCCTTGGTGCCTGCTACTGCTCTCTGCTCAGGTTTCCGCTGTCCAGCCGTCCCCGGGCTCCCCTAATGGACGCTTCGATTCTCCTGGAAAGATAAGAGCAGAGTCCTGCCCCAATCCCAACCCTGGGACAATTGCCCTCTTTTTTTTTGGGGGGGGGGAGGGCTAGGTAGTACTTCTCCTGAAGCAAATTTGGCCTTCCGACAACATACAAAGCGTTATCTTTCAATCCGGGTTAAAGAAGAAATCATTCTGTCACCTTGGAGCTAAACCAGCTCTAGTGTATATATTTTGAGATCCCAAAGGACAATCTGCCTGCATCGAGAAGGCCTTTTGTAAGTAGCCTCCAAACCTAGGTCCCTCCAAATCCCATGTGTGTGTCTCTGAACTCTAATTATTGGGATCAGAGACCTGTGTTTCCCATCTGAAGGGATCAAAGATGTGTTCCACCACTCCTGGATCGAAGTCTTTCTCTATTTAGAGTTTGCCCTGCATCAGGCTGACCTTGAGCTCCGGGATCTGCCCTTTTCTATCTCCAGTGTGCTGGGAGCTGGGACCAAGGGTGTACTCTTCTTGAATGATGGGACCAAGAGTATGCACCCTCACCACCCCGCTCCGTATGACTCCAGAATACATAAGACCACCAACTCTACGGTGCTCCCCCCGTCTCCGCTGAAGTCAAAGGCATGGGCCAATACCACAATTCTCTTGTATTTTACCTTAGCTCCACGTCTTCTCTACTCCTGGAGGTCTGCAAAACCAGGCCGAATGGCTGTATCCTCTATTCCATTCACAGTGTTTCAGCTCTGCCACCTGCCTTTTTTTTTTAGTTAATAAATTTATTTGTTTGTTGCTTCAGGTTACATCCTTATCATATTGTCCTCTTTTCCCACTTCCCAGCCCCAACCTCCCATGCTCTACCCCCTGACCCTTCCGTCTTGTTCCTCTGGGGTGGAGTGTCCCTGCCTAACAGTCTCTCACCACAGATCAGGAGTCATATGAGGGCCAAGAGCCTCTTCATTCTCCGGGGGCCTACGAGGCAGTACTACCAGTGAAAGGTGTCTCCTTGCTACTGGGGGAATACTAAAAAAAAGACCAACAAACACACAAACCCACAAAAATAAAGAATAACAACAAAAAAAGAGAGGAAAAAGAGAAGGGAAAAGGAAAAAGAAAAAAGAAAAAAGAAGGAAAAAGAAAAAGATAAAAAAAAATTTATGCCCATGTTCCTTTTGGTGTGTTGGTTGTAGTATAGATATCCTGTACGATATAGTTAAAATCCTACTATAAGTGAATAGATGCCATGTGTATCCTTCTGAGACTGGGTTAGCTCACTCAGGATGAGCTCCTCTAGATCCATCCATTTGGTTGCAAATTGCATGATTTCATTGTTTCTTATAGCTGAGTAATATTCCATTGTATAGATGTACCACAATTTTTTAATCCATTCTTCAGTTGAGGGACATCTGGGTTGTTTCCAATTTCTAGCTATTACAAATAAGGCTGCTATGAACATAGATGAGGAGACTTCCCTATGTCTCCGTGAGAGGTCCTTTGGGTGTATACCCAGAAGTGGTATGGCTGGGTCCTGAGGCAAGGTTATTCCTAGATTTCTAAGATATCGCCAGACAGACCTCCATAGTGGTTACACAAGCCTGCACTCCCACCAGCAATGGAGTAGGGTTCCCCTTTCTCCACACCCTCGCCAACATGCGCTTATCATTTGAGCTCTTTATCTTAGCCATTCTAACAGGTGTTAGGTGGAATCTCAGGGTCGTCTTGAGTTGCATTTCTCTGATGATTAAGGATGTTGAACATTTCTTCAGGTGTCTCTCAGCCCTTAGGGATTCCTCCTTTGTGAATTCTCTAGCTCCATCTCCCATTTTTTGATTGGATTATTTGGTTTCTTGGCATTTAGTTTCTTGAGTTCTTTGTAGATTTTAGATAATAGCCCTCTATCAGATGTGAGGTTGGTGAAGATTTTCTCCCAGTCTGTTGGTTGCCGTTTTGTTCGAATGACAGTGTCCTTTGCCTTACAGAAGCTTTTCAGTTTCATGAGGTCCATTTATTGATTGTTGATCTCAGGTCCTGAGCTGCTGGTGTTCTGTTCAGGAAGTTGTCACCTGTGCCAATGAGTTCGAGGGTTTCTCCCACTTTTTCTTCTAGTAGATTTAGTGTGACCGGCCTTATGTTAAGGTCTTTGATCCACTTGGAATTAAGTTTTGTACAAGGTGATAAGTATGGGTCTAATTTCATTCTTTTGCAAGTGGACATCCAGTTTGACCAGCACCATTTGTTGAAGATGCTGTCCTTCCATTGTGCGGTTTTGGCTTCTTTGTCAAAGATTAGTTGGCCAGAGGTGTGTGGGTCCATGTTTGGGTGTTCAATTCGATTCCATTGATCCACTGGTCTGTTTCTATACCAGTACCATGCTGTTTTTATTACTGTTGCTCTGTAGTACAGCTTGAAATCTGGGATGGTGATACCTCCAGATGTTTTTTCATTGTACAGGATTGATTTAGCTATTCTGGGCTTTTTGTTGTTCCATATGAAGTTGAGATTAGCTTTTTCCAGGTCTATAAAGAATTGTGTTGGTATTTTGATAGGAATTGCATTAAATCTATATATTGCTTTTGGTAGGATAGCCATTTTTATTATGTTGATCTTACCTATCCATGAGCATGGGAGATCTTTCCATCTTCTAAAGGCCTCTTCCATTTCTTTCTTCAGGGGCTTGAAGTTCTTGTTATATAGGTCCTTTACATGCTTGGTTAGAGTTACCCCCAGGTATTTTATGTTGTTTGTGGCTATTGTGAAGGGGGTTGTTTCCCTTATTTCTTTCTCGGTATATTTGTTTGTTGTATAAAGAAGGGCTTCTGATTTTTTGAGTTAATTTTGTATCCAGCCACCTTGCTGAAGTTGTTTATCAGCTGTAAGAGTTCTTTGGTGGAGTTTTTGTGGTCACTTATGTATACTAACATATCATCTGCGAATAGGGATAATTCCAATTTTTATCCCTTTGATCTCCTTTAGTTGTCTTATTGCTCTAGCAAGGACTTCAAGTACTATATTGAAGAGATATGGTGAAAGTGGACATCCTTGTCTTGTCCCTGAGTTTAGAGGAAATGCTTCAAGCTTCTCTCCATTTAATTTGATGTTGGCTACTGGCTTGCTGTATATTGCCTTTATTATTTCTAGGTATGGTCCTTGTATGCCTGTTCTCTCCAGAACTTTTAGCATGAAGGGGTGTTGGATTTTGTCAAATGCTTTTTCTGCATCTAGCGAGATTATCATGTGGTTTTTTTCTTTCATCTTGTTTATGTGGTGAATTACATTGATAGACTTTTGTATATTGAACCATCCCTGCATTCCAGGGATGAAGCCTACTTGATCATGGTGTATGATACTTTTGATGTGTTCTTGAATTCGGTTTGCTAGTATTTTATTAAGTATTTTTGCATCTATGTTCATGAGGGAGATTGGTCTGAAGTTTTCTTTCTTTGTTGGGTCTTTGTGTGGTTTAGGAATCAGAATGACAGTGGCCTCATAGAATGAGTTTGGCAGTGTTCTTTCTGTTTCTATGTGGTAGAAGAGTTTGAAAAGTAATGGTATTAGTTCCTCTTTGAAGGTCCTGTAGAATTCCGTGCTAAAGCCATCTGGCCCTGGGCTTTTTTTGGTTGGAAGATTATTAATGACTGTTTCTATTTCCTTGGGTGTTATTGGGCTGTTTAAGCTGTTAATCTGATTTTGATTTAGTTTTGGTAGGTGGAATTTATCGAGGAAATTGTCCATTTCGCTTAGGTTTTCAAATTTAGTGGAATATAGATTTTTAAAGTAATGCCCGAATATTTTCTGGATCTCCTCAATGTCTGTTGTTATTTCTCCCTTTTCATTTCTGATTTTGTTGATTTGGGTTCTTTCCCTTTGCCTTTTAGTTAATTTGGCTAGGGGTCTGTCTATTTTGTTGATTTTCTCAAAGAACCAACTCTTGGTTTCATTGATTCTTTGTATAGTTCTTTTTGATTCTAAGTTGTTGATTTCAGCCCTAAGTTTGATGATTTCCTGCCTTCTGCTCTTCTTGGGAGTGTTTGTTTCTTTTTTTTCCAATTCACCCAGCTTAGCTGTTAGTTCACTAATATGAGCTGTCACAATTTTCTTTTTGAAAGCACTTAGTGCTATGAACTTTCCTCGTAGAACAGCTTTCAGTGTATCCCATAGGTTTGGGTATGTTGTGTCTTCATTGTCGTTGGATTTTTTTCTAGACTCACTTTGTAGACCAGGCTGGCCTCGAACTCACAGAGATCCGCCTACCTCTGCCTCCCAAGTGCTGGGATTAAAGGCATGCGCCACCAACGCCCGGCCATTGTCGTTGGATTTTAAGAAGTCTTTGATTTCCTTCTTTATTTCTTCCCTGACCCAGTGGTCATCCAGTAAGGAGCTGTTCAATTTCCATGTGTGTGTAGGCTTTCTGTTGATTCTTTTGCTGTTGAAGACCAGCTTTATTCTGTGGTGGTCTGATAAGATACAAGGTGTTATTTCAATTTTCTTGTATCTATTGAGACTATCCTTGTGAGCAACTATGTGGTCGATTTTGGAGAAGGTTCCGTGGGGTGCTGAGAAAAAGGTGTATTCCTTTGTGTTTGGGTGAAACGTTCTGTAGATATCTGTTAGGTCCATTTGTTTCATGATCTCTGTTAGAGTCAATATTTCTCTGTTTGTCTTCTGTCTTGATGATCTGTCCATTGTTGTGAGTGGGGTGTTGAAGTCTCCCACTACTAATGTGTGTGATCGACGTGCGTTTTAAGTTTTAGAAGTGTTTCTTTTATGAAAGTAGGTGCCTTTGTATTTGGGGCATAGATGTTCAGTATTGAGATTTCCTCTTGATGAATATTCCCTTTAATGAGTATATAGTGCCCTTCTTTGTCTTTCTTCATTAACTTCAGTTGGAAGTCTGTTTTGTTTGATATTAGGATGGCTACTCCAGCTTGCTTCCTGGGTCCATTTGCTTGGAAAACCTTTTCCCAGCCCTTTACTCTGAGGCAGTGTCTATCTTTCGTAGTTAGATGTGTCTCTTGTATACAGCATAAGGAAGGATCTTGCTTGCGGATCCACTCTGTAAACCTATGTCTTTTAATTGGAGAGTTGAGTCCATTGATGTTGATGGATATTAGTGACCTGGGGTTGTTATTTCCCATTAGTTTGGTATAGGTGGTGGTCCTGTGCCTCTTTTGGTTTAGTTGCTGAGGGGTTTTCTATTCCCTTTGTTTTCTTGAGTGGAGTTTTCTTCTCTGGGTTGGGATTTTCCTTCTAGGATTTTCTGTAGGGCTGGGTTTGTGGGTAGATATTGTTTAAATTTGATTTTGTCATGGAATATCTTGTTTTCTCCATCTATGTTGATAGAGAGTTTTGCTGGGTAAAGTAGTCTGGCTGGGCACCTATGATCTCTCAGGACTTGTAGTATATCTGACCAGGCCCTTCTAGCTTTTAAAGTTTCTGAGGAGAAGTCAGGTGTAATTCTGATGGGTCTGCCATTGT
>CAJQZJ010008952.1:4493324-4534331 GCA_907164525.1 Lophiomys imhausi
CTCTGTGTAGCCCTGGCTGTCCTGGACTCACTTTGTAGACCAGGCTGGCCTCGAACTCGCAAAGATCCGCCTGCCTCTGCCTCCCAAGTGCTGGGATTAAAGGCGTGCGCCACCACTGCCCGGCTGCTTGTTTGTTTTTGTATGAAAATCTTTCATTGCTTTTTCCTTTTCCTGTTCAAGCTCTGTCACCCTGGCTTGGAGCTCTTTAATGGTGTTATTCCTTGTTTTGACTTGTAGAATTGTGGCTTCTTTGAATTCCTTCATAGATTTAAGTTCTTCTTGCAGGGACTCTATCACTTTCCATAATGCAGAATTGTCAACATTTTCATGTGTTTCTGTTGGTGTGAGGTCATCCGAATTGGATGAGCTAGGATAATTCTGCTTTGTTGGAGTCATATTTCCTTGATTTCTTTTTTTTTTTTTTTTTTTTGACCTTTGGCCATTGGATGCGTTTAGCTGTCTGTTCTTGTCGTTTTCTGTGCTTGGATCCACAGTGGATGATTTGGTGCAGGGGACGAGTTACTTGGCTATCTGTTGTTGCTTACCAGGGGGATTTCAGGGTCACTGTGGTTTTAATCGCCTGAGGCACTGTGAGCTGGTGCAGCCTATTCCCAGGTTGTGAGTAATGGACCGGGATTGTTTCACTGCTCCCAATTCAGACTTCTCTATGTTGCACTCTGAATTATCAGCCTGTAATGGTTCTGATGGTATGGACCTGTTTGCCCAGGCACAGATTCTGTGGGCTTTGTTTGTCGTCACAGAGGCTGACAGGGTCTGGCTCCACACCTAATATGTCTGGATTTTCCAGAATACAGCTATGGTCCCGATTTCTGGTTTCTCACTAGGCTTCTCGCCACAGGCCTGGCCTCTGTGCCTGATTCCCTCCCTGTCTGCGCAGCCGCGGGTCTCCTTCCCTGGCTGCTCAGCCGTGGGTGCACAGAGCCCCGGATCCCCGGGCCGCCTGAGTGGACCTCTCGCCCCAGCAGCTCAGCCGTGGGTGCACGGATCCCTGGCCCCGCCCATGCCTGACTCCCTCCCCAGTTGTCCTGCCGTGGGTTCGCGGGGATTTGGCCCTGCCAGCCGGGCTCCCTCCCCAGCTGCGCTGCCGTCAGTGCGCGGGATTCGGCCCCTCCTGCCTGCCTTTGTGTTCCCGTCTTCCTGCGCTCTCTTGGAACCTCCCGCCCTCCACTTCACGAGCGGCTGCGGACCACCCGCTGAGCCCCCTGTTTGTTCCTTGCTAAGACTTCCACTATCTCGCAAAATTTTTTTAAGTGGGTATAAGTTCTACCTGAGGTGTGGGGAGTCCAATAGGCTAGTGAACTATCGCCAAGTGGCCTCTGATTCTGCCTGCTGTGTGTTGGGATCGATCTTACCAGGCGCCTCTCCAAATGGGAGTTCCTAAAGAATCCTGGGTTTAGTGTCTTCTGTGTCTGCGAGAGATGGAGAGAGAGCCTTACCCTGGGACTTTTAACAGTCCCTTGGGAGCTGTGAGTGTTCCCGGGAGGGTCTAGCCCCTCCGGTTTTTGCACAGTGTCCAATAACTCTGTTTTTTTTTTTTTTTTTTTTTTGGTTTTCCGAGACAGGGTTTCTCTGAATATCTCTGGCTGTCCTGGACTCGCTTTGTAGACCAGGCTGGCCTCGAACTCACAAAGATCCGCCTGCCTCTGCCTCCCAAATGCTGGGATTAAAGGCGTGCGCCACCACCACCCGGCTTGTGCATCTGGTTTTTTTTTTTTTTTGTTTTTTTGTTTTTGTTTTTGTTTTTGGTTTTTCAAGACAGGGTTTCTCTGTGTAGCCCTGGCTGTCCTGGACTCACTTTGTAGACCAGGCTGGCCTCGAACTCGCAAAGATCCGCCTGCCTCTGCCTCCCAAGTCCTGGGATTAAAGGTGTGCGCCACCACTGCCCGGCATGCATCTGGTTTTAAAGGACAGAAAATTAATGCTACTAGTTCCATCAATCTGCCACTTTGTACAACAACGATACATATCCAATGGAACTGTGAAAATTAGTTCTACTGTTCATTAACCTGTTCAATGACATGAAAATGGGATGTCAAGTCTGCTCTTAAAATTTGGCAATTCGGTCCAAACTAATTTGTGGAAATTAACAAATGCCTTCTGTCCTCTTAAAGCATGAAAAGAAAGGAAAACATTAATGATGGTAAATATACTTTGTCTTTTGGATCAGAGTCAACCCTTTACAGCACATGTACCCTAACCTTACTTATTATTGAAAGGGCTCCCACCTGTTTCCCCCACATCCCTATTGCTCAATTCCAGAGGATAATAAAAGCACGCTCCTCTTGTGCCTCCCTTATTACTACCCCAGCTTTACAAACCATGGGCACCAACCCCTGAGGTCTTAAATCCAATGCTCTCTGGCAAATTGATGTCATCCACATTTCCTAATTTGGTTGCCAAAAACCATGTCTCTGTCCCTGTTGACACACACTCTCATTTCATACAGGCTACAGCCCAAATGGGGGAAAACTCAGAAAAGCTCATTCACCACATGCTCTCTACCTTTGCCATTATGGGCATTCCTTAACGGACGAGAACTGATAATGGCCCTGCCTTTATCAGCTCCCAATTCAAAACCTTCTGTTCACAGTGGAAAACTGCCCACCACATGGGGATTCCTTACAACCCCCAGGGCTAAGGGATAATAGAAAAAAAACACATCAAACCCTAAAAGCCCAAGTTAAAAAAAACAAAACAAATGCTTACCCCCCCCCCAACATACAATTCGTGATGGCTCTGACTACTCTAAATATATTTAATATTTACAAACATTCCAAACATCCTCTCATACCCCTCCACTGGCACACACTAGGAGTAACTCCTCACATCCTGGTATGATGGCCTGATCCCTTCGACAGAATATGGAAGGAACCCAACCCTCTCCTCATGACGGGAAGGGGTTTTGTTTGTGTCTTCCCATAGGACCTGCCCAGACCTACTTGGGACCCAGCCAAAAATGGCCAACATCAATCCACTAACCAAGAAGATGGTGATCTCTTGCTGACAAGTCAAGGACTGAGGACGTGAAGGAGATGCCACCCTGGATGGACAACAAGATCTCCTGGAAGAAGATTCATGACCTGGTGACAACTGCCCAAACCATGTTCCCTCCACAGGCTTTCCTTTCCTCTATTCTCATGGCTGGTTTTGTTATTCTTCTAACTCTGCTACCACCCAGCCTCTTCCTCCCCCCCACCCCCCATTACCAACCACTGGGGATTCTTTGCTAGGAAGACCTATAATAGACACAACAAAATCATAGGAACCCAGGACTGCCCACTGAAGGATGCCAGAAAGACTGAGATTCCTCTACACCCCAGTTCCATCTCCACAAACCCCAGGCCTCTCCTCTGCTTTCTTTACTGTAACACAGGCAACTGCCTCTAGGGGACCTCCATTTATGGTGGTTGCAGACCTTAGAGATGATGAACCGAATCCACCAGTCATGGTGGCACAATGCTTGCCAACCTCAATACTCATTTTCAACTTTCCATCGGTGATCCCTGGGATGAGCAATGGGAATTGTGGGTAAACTCTACCCTAATGGCTATGCCAAATACCCCATAGCTGACTAACACATCTCCCGTCAGCTTGTCCCTGAGTCCAAGTCAGTCTTTACCCACATTAATATTCTTAAACAGGAGGACCAAACTCAAAAGAAGGTCCAAGCCATCCTCTCCTAACTACAATACATTCAATATGCAGCTGACCTTCTGCCCCTAATCACCTGCCCCAACTCCTCTCAATACTTCTGTGCCTCTCTCTCCCAGTCACAATAGGCAGCTATTCCCATTAACATTTTGCTTCATGAACTCTGTGAGCCCTTACCCATATGAAAGTTACAAACATTCCTCTTTTTAATATATGTCTTCCCTTTTGCTTCATAGGGCCCTCTTCAAGGTCCCATCCTACATGTTTCTGTAACATTACTGTCACTAAGCCAATGTGCATCAACAACCCCCACCCCAACCCCTGCTCTTCTCTGGCACAATAACATTACCAGCTCCTATATTAACCACCCTTTTCAAGGTTTCTGCATTCCTGTAATGATTGTTCCCCATGTTAATCTCTATGAGCCAAAGAACTTGCTTTACAGGTAGGAGAGTATAGGGGGAAAAAGGGAGGTCTTTAACAGAATATTTTTATTTATCAACACTTATATTAATATTTAACAAGGATCTATAAAATACCTAAATCCTATAATTTAAACCCTAATAATTTATCATCTATAATCTATCTAAAAATGCCCCAATATCTAAGAACACTCTAATATCTACCTTAAAACATCTAACTAACACTATTTTAACTTTCTTAAAAGGATATTACCTGCCCCTCGAGGCATTGCAGATGTGGCTGTTATGTCACATATGCATCAGTAGGTGGCAGAGAGGAGAGAGGCTCTATCTACATTCAGTGTTCTGACCTATGAACATCTGAATGAATAGTAGCCTAATATCCCTGGAAAAAAAGCAAGCTGGATATCAGCTCAATGTTGGTGCCATGGGGTAACCTGTGATGACTACCAGACCAGTAACAGGCAAGCACTAGATGGGCTCCCAGGACAGGAACCAAGCCAGAAACTAGAAGAACTCTGCCTGGCTCTGGATGGAGGGTTGTGGAGACCCAGCCCTGGGGTGAGATCTGGCCCAGATGGGGTTACAAGAGCAGAAGAGCTGTCCATGCCACTCACATGCTGCAGCACTCAGGAGAGCAGGCCCCACACCTTTCCTGGACAGCACACTATAGCTGGTCCTGGATATGGGGGTTGTGGGTGAGCCAGCCCTGAGGGAGTGAGCGTGGGAGAGCCAGTCCTGCCTTCTGTCTGCTATGTGGTAGTGTTGGCTAGGGAGAGATCCCCTCCCTCCCTCTTGCCCTCACCACCATTGGGTGACAGGAGATCTGGCCCAGATGGGGTCACAAGATCAGGAGAGCTGTCCCTGCCCCTCACATGCTGTAGCACTTGGGGGAGCAGGCCCTGCACCTTTCCATAGTAGAACTGGCCCTGCAAGTGGGGGTTGCAGGTCCAGAACCAGGACTTTGAGTTGGCCCACCCCAACATCTACCCCATGGATGAACTGCTGGAGTGCAAGAAGTGGTCAGTTCCACAACCCAGGACTGCAGGATCTCCATGACACAGGACAGTTACAGCATATCTGAGAGGGTTCCAGTGAGGTTCCAGTATTGACAAAGTAGCAGAAACCAGAGGCCTCGCACCAGACCAAGGAGTCATTTTAATGAACGTTTGAAAGCAAAATGTGTGGACAAAAGGGAATATTGTGGGACACACTGAGACACACTGCAGCTTCCACATGAGATTGTATTTTTTATTCTGGAACAGATTGCAAGGGTGGAGGGTGGATCTGAGGGGAGGTGGGAGATGAGAGGGAACAGGGTGCAAAATGTGATATTCACATAAAAAAATTTTCAATTAAAAAATTATCAATATAATTATAATTTTTCAAATATATATTTTAGAATAAAAATTCAAAATAAAAAAAAGGATATTAATATTCTTAATGTAGGTCCATGCAGGATGGCTTGGTTTGCGGCAGTGCTATCATGTAGTATTTTTTAGCTTAAAGTCCATTTGGCCTTATTTTGCCAGTTCGTAAGACCAGTTTATTTCCACCATCAAATTGTGGCCGGTTTATAAAATCAGTCAGTCCCAACTGCCAACTGAGGATGGCTTTTTCAATCAATTAAGACTCGCCTTCATGATCTCTTTGAGCCAGGCAAATTTTAATGCCAAAACTTTTCCAAGTGCCTTCCAGACTCCACTTGCCCGCATCCTTTTCTGGTGCTCTGGGGCCCCAAGACAGGTCTTTAAAAGATTCTCCCTCAGCAGGTTTATGCCATGCCTTTGCCTTGAGCTATAGCAGTCTAAATTCTGTTAATGGTGTACCTTGCTCTGTGCTCTTCCTCAGTGTGGCTTCTCAGTGGGTGAGGGCAGGGAGAAGAGATCAACCTCATGGAGTCTCTCATCTTGTGATTCTCGGGGGAGGGTCCAAAAGTCTCATGATCTTCCAGCATTTCCGTTGCTGTGGTAACCAACATGTCCTCTGTGTGACTTCTGTGGTTTTAGTCACTCCCCTTTAACAAGGTGGTCCTTGTTTTCATCTCCGTAACCTTCAGGGATGCCAGTTTTTGCCAGTCCAAAATCCCTATGTGCTACTTGATGCTAAGCTGAACTGTAAAAGGCCTAACTTCTACCACAGAGGTCTTCATCCCTTTGCTCATTGGAATGGGTCTCACCATCTCACTGGAGGCCATGGGAGCTGCTGGAGCTACAACCCTCTTCCAAACACACCATCTGGCCAATGACTTCCAGAATAAGCTTGACTAGGACATGGCTTCCACCATGGACAGTCTCGAATCCCTCCAGCGACAGGTCACCCCCCTCACGGAAGTTGCCTTACAAAATAGAAGAGCTCTGAACTTGCTAACAGGGAGGGACTTGTGTTTACTAGGGGAGAAATGCTGTTTCTATGTTAATGAATCTGGATTGGTGGAACAAAACATACAGGAGCTTAAAGATCTCTGGGCACGCTATACACCCAACACCCCTACCCCATGGTACTCAAACCTACTGGTAGCTTGGCTCCTTCCCCTCCTTGGCCCTGTACTGGGCATTGGAGCTCTCTCTTCCTGGCCCCTTGTTTCATCCAACTTCTAATACAAGTAAGCAACACTGGGATTAAATAACCTTTATTCCCCCACTTAAGTGATCTGTCCCACTGAAGCCTGCCTCCAGGGAAGTCTATTTATGGCAGACTCATTGCTGCTTGGGGGCTCCATAACCTGGCTGTTCCTGCCTTGCTCCTCCTCCCAGAGGAGATTACAACTCTACAGGTTGTAATCGAGAGTAGTCATGCCATTACAGGTTGGGAAGTGGGGCCAGGAACCACAGCCAGGCCTATGGGGTCTCCTTGTAGAACTGCTGTCCAGACATTCAGCCCTCTTATATCTTTCTTTTGGTGAAAGATACATGTGTTGTCTCCTGTGGCTGCTGTAGCAAATGAATGCCAATGCCTTGGTTAAAAGCATACAAGTTGGGCCAGCAAGATGGCTCAGGAGCGAAGAATGTTCCCTGCTCTTCCAGAGGACACTAGTTTGGATCTCAGCACTCACCTCGAGCAGTTCACAGCTCCCTTTAACTCCAGCACCAAGGATCTGACTCAAATTCTGGTCCCTGTGGGTACCCTTACACATGGGCATAAACTCACGCAGATTCTGTACCAAGAAAACCTACATTTGGTTTCTGTGGAGAACACTGAACAAACTAATTCCTGGTGAGAATGATGAAGAAAAACAGATGACCACTATCCACAGCCTCCCTCTTCTCTTGTCTTTGGGCAGTCGATGGATCCTTGAAGCTAGACTCCTCACAGTAACTTTGAGTGTTGAATCTCTGGTCTCATCAGGAACCATGAGAACCAAATGAGAAGATGGAGCTTGGTGTGTGGCAGTGAGTAGCAACTTCCTGAACTGTGATGGTTGTGATGTGGTTTGGGCTATAAATGGCCCATCAGAGCCCCAAAGTGCTCCAACAGTGCTGGAGGGAGGTCACTTCCTGTGTCCTGGTTGGTGGCATGAAGGAAATTTCCAAGCTGAGCCCTGATGGAGAGGGTTTTGGAGGAAAAGGAGGGTTTTCTAGGCTGAGGGTCCAGGAGGAATGAGGTCTACCCTCTCTCCATAAAGCACAGAGAGGAGTGAGGAGGAGCCACAAAAGAGGGCCAAAGTTCTCCCAGCAGCTAACATTTGAAGCCCTCATTGAAAACATGAATGGACATGGCCCAGGGCCTCAGTTTCATGCATTATACAACAAGGGTGAATGAGGAGAGATTTGGAATTTTTTAACTACTTGCTTCCCAGTTTCTTCCCAGAGTGTTAACACAGTGTTCCTATTCAATGGCCAGCTTAATCCTAGTCATTCCTAAGTTCACTAATATGTTATTTTCCTTTTTGATGGGTGTTTCCATCAAATCAAGTCATCCTCTCCCAGGAGGAGGAAGGTATTTCTAGCTCAAACAGAGACAGATTTTCTGTTTTCTCATATACAGCACACGGTATGGAGAGCTGGGTGCCAAGCTGCAGGCTTCAGCTGAAACCGGGAGATAAGGGAATCAATCGGTTGCATCCTTGGCCCACCTGATGCCTGCACCTCATAAGAGGGAGGTGTTTCACCCTGCCCCAGAATGGGTTCTAATCCTCAGAACAAGAGACAAAGGGCTAGCAAGATGGCTCAGTGGGTAAAGGTGTTTGTCACCAAGCAAGACCATCTGTATTCAATCCCTGGTGAGGCACATGGTAGAAAGAGCTATCTCCCACACATTGTCTTCTGATCTCCACCTGTGTCCTGGGACACATGCCTCCTCCACATAAACATGAAAACGAAGATAACAAGTAAATAATAAACACAATTTTTTGTTTTCGTTTTGCTTCTTTTGCAAGACAGGGTTTCTCTGTGTAGCCCTAGATATATTGAAACTCACCCTGTAAACCAGGCTAGCCTCAAATTCAGAAATCCACCTGTCTCTGCCTCCCAAGCACTGGGATTACAGGTGTGTACCACCACTACCTGGCAATTTTTTTTTTTTTTTTTGGTTTTTCGAGACAGGTTTTCTCTGAATATCTCTGGCTGTCCTGGACTCGCTTTGTAGACCAGGCTGGCCTCGAACTCACAAAGATCCGCCTGCCTCTGCCTCCCAAGTGCTGGGATTAAAGGCGTGCGCCACCACCGCCCGGCATACCTGGCAATTTTTAAAAATGAGTAGAGAGATCATAACCATAAAGACTTTTAAATTCAGAGAGGAAAATGTTAATGGGTCCTCCTCAAAACAGGAGATGAACATCACAAAACTCAGCGGTGTTCTGTAGTGACCTTAGGTTCACACAAATTTAGCTCAAATGTTCACAGCAGTTTTTATTATGATAAACAAAATCTGGAAACAGAAATGTCCTCTCAAGGGTGGGTGCAAAACAAGCTTCATCAGGTCCACATTATAGACCACCACTCACTTGAGGAGAAACCAAAAATGACCTGCCATGTGTTAGTCCAGTCTAGCAACTGTAGCAAAATGCCCTCCAGTGTAATTTATAAACAAAACCATAGTGCTGGTTTTGGTGGGGTTTGCAAGCCCCAAGTTGAGACATCACAGATTCACTACCCATGAGATACTGCTCTCTGCTTTGTACATAGCACTCTGTGGCTGTACAAACTCTGGGCCTCTTGTATAAGAGGACCAATCTAATACAAAAAGCTCTGCCCTCAGGCATAGCACTTCCTAAAGGCCCACACTCAATTCCTTCCTAAGGGTGTAAGGTCCCAGTTTATGAGTTTCAGAGGGACCACAGCACACAGCAGAGAACCGTGCTGACTGCAAAGCTTAACTGTTAAAAGTTGCAAAGTGAATTCTCTTTACAGTACATTCTTGGAATAAAAGATTACATTAGTCACTTGTGTCCTTGCTCTCACCAAATGTCTGACAGGAAGCACTTAAGGGAGAAAAAGTTTAGTTTGCCTCATGGTTTGAAGGTGGGATTATGTGGTAAGAGATTTTTTTTTTTTTTTGGTTTTTTCGAGACAGGGTTTCTCTGTGTAGCCCTGGCTGTCCTGGACTCACTTTGTAGACCAGGCTGGCCTCGAACTCACAAAGATCCGCCAGCCTCTGCCTCCCAAGTGCTGGGATTAAAGGCGTGCGCCACCACCGCCCGGCTAAGAGATTTTTTTTTAAAAGTCGAGCATGGTGACTCACGCCTTTAATCCCAGCACTTGGGAGGCAGAGGCATGTGGATCTCTTCGAGTTCAAGGCCAGCTTGATCTACAGAGTGAGTCCAGGATACTCAGGGCTCTGTTACACAGAGAAACCCTGTCTCAAAAACCAAAGAAAGTAAATAAAAAGAGAGATTAAGAAAAAAAAACAATTTTGAGAATGTTTTTGTTTAATCCTAGGTGTGGGACTGCTTCAGTTAGTCCACAGGTATAACCAATACGTGCCTTAAGCTCCAGTGTGGCTTAGCCAGCTGGAGGAAGTTTCACTCTGAGAACTCTGGAGAGGTATAAAAAGCCAGAGCCCTGAGAGGAAGGGGGTGCTGTGAAGGAGGAAGAGGTTGATGCTCTCCCTCACTGTTGCTGGCTCATCCTGCTGCTGTGTCTGCTGGTTTGCTGTGTTTCCTGGACTACTGGATATCCTGACTACTAAGTTTGGTATTGCCCCTAAAAAGAACCCGACAACCCTTATCGGCAGAAAGTAGCTCAAAAAGAACTACGTCTGTCCCTTTCCCCTCTAACTTTCTTTCTCTTCCACCTAGGGTTGGGGGATTGGAAGGAACAAGGGTTGGAGGAGAGATAGATGTATTAAGTACAAAAAAAATTTAGAGTGTATAATAAGACAAAAATAATAAAGTTATTTTCAGCAGGATGGTGTGGGAGCAGGAGAGGAGGCAACTGGTCATGTGGCATCCATAATCAGGAATCAGAGACATGCTGATGCTGAGCTCACTTCCTCCTCTGTATTCAGTCCAGGTACCAGTCCATAGAGTGGTGTAGCCCAGTTCAGATGAGTCTTTCCTCTTCAGTTACCCCTCTACAGAAACATCCTCAAAGATGCTCAGAGAAGTGTCTGACTCCAAGTCCAGCCAGGCCAACAGTTGTTACCTAACCCCAGATAAAGACAGAGAAAACGTCTGTGGTTGCCAGATGTAGAGAGGCAGCTGTGGTACAAATGGGAGGGATATCTTTGCTTGGGCATCGGGACAGTGGATCCACAAGTCTACACAGCTAAGAACACCCACGGAATTACACACACACACACACACACACACACACACACACACACACACACACAGAGCCAGAACATTGAACTAAAATGGGTGTGTTGTATCATTGTTAATACAGTCATTGTAGTTTGTTTTATACAAGATATTGATGCTGGAGGAACCAGGCACTGAGCACTCTGGATCTTTCTGTGTTATTATGTCTGTGTGTGAATCTCCAATTATTTCAAAAGACAAAAGTTTCACTTAAAAATAGCAATGATTTAATCTTCAATGTAAAAAGTAGACCAAAAAGCTTTATGTATACTAGAAGCAATGTTATTTCAAGGCCTCAAAAATGTAGGGGCTGGTGATGTAGCTCATTGGTAGAGAGTTTGCCCAGCATGCATGAAATTGTGGGTTCAAACGCAGCCCACCCCCCAAAAAAAAACCTCAAAATTTTTACCTTATAGCTACTAATGACAATTGTTCACCCCATGACTGGGTAATTCCACTCCTCTTGTATTCCCTGGAGAAGTGACCATCAGAACATAAATGCAGGAAGGCTAATGATAGCTTGATTCATAACAGCCATGGTAGGCAACTGTCTAGCTATCCATCAACAGGGGATTCATGGGCTGTGTTCTGTTCCTGCAACCCAATCCTTAACATGGCGATTTAAAAACACAAGTGTGTGCTGTCCACAACCTCAGTGAACCTGCCTGATATGGTGAGAAGCCAAAGAATGTAAAAATGGTGCCACCAGTGGGGAAAACACCATGGCAGTTTGGGTATATATTCACAAGAATTGAAAACAAAGCCCTACACAGATGTCTATGTATCCACATGCACAGTAGCATTGTTCCCATCGGCTAGAACTTGGGCAGAAGTAACTCAAGCGGTGCAGAGACACGGGAAATCTATACAGTGTGCTATTCAGCCTTAACTTAGCCTACACCCAGATAAATCCTTGAGAACTTGGTCTGTGCTAAACAGAATAAGCCAGACACAAAAAGGCAAAAATTGTATGAGTTTTTGTTGTCAACTTCACTCAACACAGAGTGGGCAGCACTGTTCTTTGAGTTTGGGCTGTGGACTATAAAAATGGAGAAAGCAAACTGAGAGCTAGTGTGCGTGCATGCATGCATGAATGCATTCATTCATTCATTCATTCACTGCTCTCTGCTCTTGACAGTGCACTTGACGCAAATAGCTGCTTCAAGTTCTTGCCGTCTTGACTCTTCCCCACAATGATGGATTGTGACCTGGAATTGTGAGCCAAACTAACCCTTTCTCCATGAAGTTACTTTCCCCAGGGTGTTTTTAAATCACAGCAACAGAAAAGAAACTGACACCGTATAATTACACTTCAGTGAGATACCTACAAGGCCAAGTTCATACGGTGTTCCTGGTGGTAGCTGGGCGCTGAGGAAATCTGGAGACTTCTCATTAAAACGGGAGCTGTTGTTTAAGGACTACAGAATCTGAGTTGAGGGTCTGAAGGTGGATGGTGGTGATGGTTGCACAACATGATTGATGTATTTAATACTCTGACTAGGCACAAAATCATCCGGATGGAAAATTATACATATTAGGTTTTTGAGACAGGGTTTCTCTGTATGGCCCTGGCTGTCCCGGAACACATTCTGTAGACCAGGCTGGCCTTAAATTCAGAGATCTGCCTGCCTCTGCCTACTTAGTACTGGGATTAAAGTTGTGCATGACCACACCTGGCTTATTTTGTACATTTTAATTCAACTTAAACATTGAGAAAAATTAGAAAGCAAATCTGCAGACACAAAGGCCATGCAAAATAGTACCCTTTCTCAGTCTCCATTTTAAATTATACTAGACCCACACTTAAACTGTTTGCATAAGAAGTTTCTGAATAGGACATCAACAGCACAGGAACCAGTCCTAAGTGTCCATGATGACATGAAATTAAAAATTTTCTGTACAGCAAAGGAAGTTATCCACACTACAAGTAGACAGCCCACAGGGCAGGAGGAACTCTGTACCAGCTACTGCAGATAAGAAACTAATGTCCAGAATTTACAAAATTTACTAAAGAATTAAATGCCAAGGAAATAAACCTGACAATCAACAGTCTACTACTGAATTGAACAGACAGTTTTCAAGACAAGAACCAAAATGAGCAATGAATTTTGTTTTTAATGTTCAACATCCCTAGTCATCAGGGAAATGCAAACTAAAACTGTTTTGAGATAACACTGTTCCACAGTCAGAATGGCTATGACCAAGAAATCTTACGGCAGATGTTAGAGAGGATGTGGAGAGAGAGGAACCCTTATTTGCTGCTAATGAAGTGCAAATTAATACAGCTTTTGTGGAAATCAGTTTGGAGATTCCTCAGGACATTAAAAGTAGAGCTACCACATGACCCAGTTATTTTACCCCTGGACTCAGAGAACATGACACTACACATTTGCACCCCACATTTATTGCTACTTTATTCACTACAGGAAGGAAATGGAGCCAACCTAGATGTCCATCAACTGATAAAAATGAAAATCTGGTACATTTATACTCGGGGATATTATTCAGCACTAAAGAAGCATGAATTTTGCAAGAAAATGTATCAATTAGGAATGCATAGTATTAAGCAAATTGACCCAAATCCAGAAAGAAAAAAAACAAAACAATGTTTTCCTTTATATACAGATAGATCCTAGCCTATAATCTATGTGTGTGTGTGAAAATTTTAAGGAAAAATTTCAATAGACTAATAATGTTGTTTTGGTTTTGGTTTGTTTAAGACAGGGTCTTTTCTAGCCCACACTGGCCTTAAACTTCTGATCCTCCTGAAGAGACACCATGATTACGGCAACTCTTATGGAAGAAAACATTTAACTGGGACTTGCTTACAATTTCAGAGTTTAGTCCATTATCATTATGGCAGCGAGTGTAGCTGCAGGCAGGCAAACCCCTAAGTGGTAGTTGAGAACTACATCCTGATCTGTAGGAGAGAGAGAGAAAGAGAGAGAGAGAGAGAGAGAGAGAGAGAGAGAGAGAGAGAGAGGAGAGAGAGAAAACCTAGGCCTAGCATGGGCTCTTAAGACCTCAAAGCCTACCCTCAGTGACACTTTTATTCCAACAAGGCCACACCTCCTACTCCTTGTAATCCTTTCTAACAGTGCTACTCACTGGTCACTAAACATTCAAATAGATGAGCCTATGGGGGCCATTCTTATTCAAACCGCCACAGGTGGAGTTAGAATTCAATGTCTGTAGTGAATATAGAAGGGCTGAAATGAAGACTCTTTTTTTTTTTTTTTTTTTTTGGTTTTTCGAGACAGGGTTTCTCTGAATATCTCTGGCTGTCCTGGACTCGCTTTGTAGACCAGGCTGGCCTCGAACTCACAAAGATCCACCTGCCTCTGCCTCCCAAGTGCTGGGATTAAAGGCGTGCGCCACCACCGCCCGGCTGAAATGAAGACTCTTAAAGGGGCCATACGAAGTCAGCCTCAATCAGCCTTGTACCTGTGGGAAACACCTGGCAGTGCAGGTAGGTGTACCTCGGGAGGACAGCATAAGTCTGACCAACCGATGAGAAAACAGCCTGATGTATAATTAAGAGACAGCATATATAAAGGAAAGCCCCAGGAACTGGAGAGGGTTTTGTTTTGTTTTGGCTTGGCCTTGCTTCTGAACACTGTTCAGCTCCTCAGTGCTGCCTAACTTTGAAAGACTCCAAGACTTGCTAAAGATTGTGGCCTATGTGGGCAGAGCCCAGGAAGCCTGAGAAAAGTCGTGGTTCTGAGAGACACGGAGAGCAGCACCTACTGGGCCTGTGGGGGTTCAGCAGGGCCTGCAGTCTGAAGAGGCAGTGACCCAGGCTGGGATGCACCAACACTTGGCACTAAGAACCCAGAGACAGAGCTCTGTCAAAGGACATGGTTGAAAAGCCCAAGACCAGCCAGAGACCTCAGTTCCAAGCAGGCATGAGCCAACTGCCAGCATCAAAGCCGTGGAGATGGAAAAGCCCTGGCCCCAAGTTGAGGTTCATTAGAGGCCTGTGACTAGGCCAGTGGATGGGGAGGAGATCATGGCCTCAAGTGGGACTAGTCCTAAGGTGGCAAGCTTGGGCTAGCGGAAGAGGCATGGCCTAGGACCTGCACAGAGATTTGTAAGAATCAGGAGAGCCATGGCAGGTTAGATGCCTGGCCAGTGGGCAGCAGCGGCTCTAGGAGGCCGACCTCAAGTGGAAGCGAGGCTACCATAGCAACGCCAGAGCCAGGTGACCACTGAGGGACTGCTGACCAGTTGCCCCTAAGGACCTTTGACATCTTGGTATCCTTTCTAAAGTGTTATGGTTGGTTGGTTGGTAGGTGTTTGAAGATATTAATACATTTAGTTAATAAGTTATATTTATAAGGGTCTGTTGGACCCTGCAGATCCACCGAGGTCCTGACGCCCTGAGACCCCCAGAGACCGAGGTTCATTGCAAAATGCAAGAGGGTTTTATTAAGCCGACACACTGGGGTTCAACTGCCTTTGGGAAGGAGTGAACCCCAAATAACAGTTACA
This sequence comes from Lophiomys imhausi, assembly GCA_907164525.1. Taxonomy (NCBI): domain Eukaryota; kingdom Metazoa; phylum Chordata; class Mammalia; order Rodentia; family Muridae; genus Lophiomys; species Lophiomys imhausi. The sequence continues at coordinate 4,508,649 of CAJQZJ010008952.1, forward strand.
GGCAGCTTTTAAACACAGTAACAGGAAACAGGTGGGGGTACAGGGGGAACATTTCAGTTAATCTTCAGCAATCATTGCCTTTGGCAACGGGGTGGGACCATTGTCTGTGTTAACAGCTGCAACCTTGTAATTAAGTAGTTACGGGGAACTGAGTTCTGTGGAATGTCCCCAAGGTCATAAGGTTAGGCCCTCATGAACAGAGAGGAAGGCCTTCCTAGGGAGGGGCAGTGCTATTTTTCCACAGCCTCACAGGTCTGCTGAGATCTCTTCCTGATTTGCAAATGGCTGCCTTTCCATGTCCTTGTTTGGCCTTGAGATGGTTCAAGGCTATAGTTTCTCCTCCAGTAAGGGCCCTAATCCAATCTGATCAGGTCCCTACCTTCTATCCTTGATTAACTTGGAATGCTTCCTTCAGGGAGAGCCTTATTGAGGAGTTCATACTGGAGGACAATTCTGGGGGATACACCAAAGCTCTAAGGAGTTCTGGCCAGCAAAGGCCATGTGAGCTGGGTCATGAAGGAGGAGGAGGAATAAATGATGTTTCAAGAGGAGCATGGGGTCTAGGGGATGCCAGGGGGAAGAGGCATGGTCTCCTCCCAGGTACTTTGTGGACCCTGGAGCCAGGCATTCAGGAACAAAAACAGGGTGGGCATTAGAACTGTTTTGCATGCAAGGGATGCAGTTAGTGAAGAATAGAATTGGGGGTAGGGTGGAAGGAGAATAAGATGGAAAAGAGAAAGAATGATGCTTGCCACTCCAGACCTCTGCAGTGTGCCAACTGTGGATCCTATGCTGGCCATGGTTCTGCCTTCATCCCCTGAGCTGGAGGTTGGATCTCTTTCCCCCTCTTATAGAAAGAAAAATGACCCCAGAGTTCAAGGCATGTCTAGGTGGAGAGATGCCCTGAATCCAGTGAGAGTTCACCAAGAGGGACAAAGTAGAGTTGGAGGTAACAACGGGGAGGGGCAGGAAGCAGGTTGCCTCAGTCTTCCCCTAAATGGTGTTTCTCAAGCTCCTTTCACCTGCCAGGCATTGGGCGTATGACCAGTGCAGTCAGTCTTGCCCGCCCTCCCCGACCCCAAGGCTCTACCTTGGCTTCCCTGAACATTGAGGATCTCACATTTCACTTTGCAAATCATGCATCCAGTTCTTGGGAATGTTAAGTAGCTAACACACCACTCCCCTCCCTCATGTGGATTATATTCTAGAAGGTAGAGGGGCATGGTGGGTGGAGAAAAGACCAAGAGACAAACATTTGCTGGTCTCACTCTGGGACTGGGGAAAGGGCACAGGTTGTCCTTTAAGCTGGTAAGGCAAAACTCAATTCCTTTTACAATTTCATTACTAGGAAAGTCTATTGGCTCCAGAAGCATTCTGCTCACCAAATTGAACTAGAAACAAAGGGCATCACTGTCTTCCCAGGCTCTCTGTGGAGCTGGTCACCCACAAATCAGTGCCAGCAGAGAGGGGGCATTGCAGCAGGGTAGAAGACTGCCACTCCCACCTGGTTTCCCAGAACCAGGTGTGATCAATGACCGCTCAGTGCCCACCCCTCCCATTCATCATCTGCTATAACCTGCCCTCAGGCATTCTCCTGGGCATGGGCGTCAGCTCCTGAGACTCATAACCTAGGAACTTTATGGACTTATCCATGGTCTCATGGCAAATTAGTAATGGTTGGGGTGGCAAGCAGTATTCACCCGAGGCCTGTCTGTCTCCAACTTCCAGGCCCTGTTACAAAAAAATCCCTCTCAGCACATTCCTGCTGAATATATGAACCTCAAAGCAGCCATACTTCCTCTCATCCTTGGGCTCTGACAGAGCGGGTGGCAGGACCTGGAACAGCCCACCTCTGGGTGTCTATAGGCTTCCCCCACTAAACCCTTGGCATCCACTAAAACAGCCACCTTCTCTGGAATCTTCCAGACCCTGATGGGGTGAGGGCACCCTCAGGGCACCTTGTCCTTCCTCTCCCATCCTTAAACTCTTCTGTCCAGAACAGCACCCAGCTCTGATGCTGAGTGTTGTTTCAGATGAACTATTCCAGGGACAGGAATGGAGGGTTGTAGTCCTTTGTCTGCTCCCAGTTGGCATCTCAGACACCTGGATTATCCTAACCCAAACTTTCTGCAATTCACCCAGTCGCCCCTTTCCTTCATTCAATAGGTCATCCATTGTACTGGTCACATTAAGAGAGACTGGCTGGTCTGGGATATGGCTCAGAGCTTGCTTAGCATAAGGAGATCTGAGTTCTAACTCTGCCACTGTAAGAGGGCGGGATAGAAGGAAGGAAGGAGAAAGTGATCCACAGTACTTGCCTGGCCCCTCCTTCTAATACTTGGCAAACTCCTCTCTGAGCAAAACCAGAAGCACTGTGGTCCTGTGAGAAGAATGGTTGGGCCAGTTGTCAGCACGCATAGAGCTCCTCAGTCTATAAGGTTATGATGCTCTCTCTGCTCTCCCCTCCCCACCATCTTCCTGGAGGCCACATGACTGTTAGCATGGGGTGGTTGTGTGTGATCTCCATCATCCTCTATAGGCTCTGGAGCAGGCATGACTTCTCACCACTGGGAAGACTGAACCAGATTCAAGTCACAAGGGAGGTCTACCTCCTGCCCATGATCCTCTCCAGGTCCTGTCTTCAGGCAATCATGCTACATCCAGGATCTGTGTCACTATGATAAGGCTCTATGTGGCCTCTCCCCTCCTTAAGGCTGGACCCTCCAGCTCAAAGAATCTACGGCCCTGAGGGCCCTGTCCAGCATAAACCCCGTTCCCTTTGGGCTGTTTGTGAAGGGCACCTCTTTGCCTGCTCCTGGTTTAGAGACAGATGTGATTTCTTTCTACATCTGGCTTCTAACCAGGAATCTATCCTGTGGGTCTTTCAAAGAGGAAAGTCCCCATGGAGCCTTGTCCCCACGGAGCCTCCTGCCTGTCCCCAGTCAGTACACGTGAGAGGCAGAGCAGATTGTGAAGCAGCCGTCTCCCAGCAGGGTTTGTCTGACCCATCACAGACCGGATAACTGCAGTAACCAAGGGTGGCTGAGCGGATCAGCTGCCCAGATGTCACCTTGGCACCATTCTCTGTTTGTTCCTGTTTGTTTTCTCTCTCCCCCCTCCTTGCCCCACCTCACCGGCAAGCAGGGCTGACACACCTGATTCACGCTCCTACCCTATCCCAAAGAATCAGTGACTCAAAATGCTCCTCCCCCAACCCCTCCTCCGCCTGGGGGGGGTCTTATTTGCTCCCCTACCCCGCAGCTAAGGGCTGCAGGTTTTCACAGGGCAAGACTGAAGTTAATAGGATTACTCAGCAACCTGGCCAAGCAACTCCTTCTCAGAAGGAGGAAGGTTTATTTCCATGATAAGCAAGTCAATTTCCAAATCATGATCTGTTTATATTCTGGGTCTCCAGCCACCTGCTCAGCCTTGGAAACAAACTCCAGGTTCCAGGTAAAAAGGAAATGAATGCTCAATTGGGAGAATGCTGTAAATGGGATGGCCAATTTCAGATGGGCCATGCTGGAAGGTAGCAAGTGTCACAGGGAGGTCCTAAAGGACTCAAGTGCCTCTCTGTTAGGGGACTTGAGGTGTCCTGGGTGCCTCTTAACACCAGGGAATGACAGAGAAAGTCCCCCCCTCCCCAACCAAGCTGTTCCCAGTGACTGGCAGAACAAGAGGCTACAGTTCTAGTCCCAGATGCAAGGCTGGGCAGGCCTGCTATTTGGTTTGTCACTTGGGACAGGCATCAGTCTGTAGAGCTGGGTTCTGAGCCCTCAAGCCAGGAGACTGAGCTGAAGAGTCAGCAGTGGGTCCGGATTAGACCAGTTCTGATGTTTACTGTAGAGACAGCAATGGGAAGTCTAGTAAGAAAGGAGAGGCTAGGGACTCCCAATTTCACCTGACTCCAACTCCCACTGCCACCAGCAGAAGACATTGGAAGGCTAGTGTGGCCTGTTGTTCCTCTGAAACTTGCTAGTGTGGTAGCTCCCCTCCCTGGGTCCCCTCCAGGTCCCTGCATTCCTGGGTGTCTTTATGGATGTTCATTGCCAAGCCTGGAGAAACCCTGAGTCCTACACTAGATTCTATGAGCTAGAAGCAGGATGAGGAGGTTGAAGCTGTCTGGAGGGTAGAAGTCCCTCGGGACCTGAAGGAGTCCTAGAGATAACTGCCTTTGAACTTCAGCCTATATATAGTAGAACATGGAGAGGAGAGATGAGTCAGTATCTCCTGGCTCCCAAGGGTCTAGAGCCCAGCTTTAGCCCAGTGAGGGCCCCATCTGATGCCTATAAACCAAGCTCTGGTTCTGAATGACAAAAATCAATGACCAGCCCTGCATCTGGACTTGGAACTCACTATTGGCTTTGCCAGTAAGTAGGGGAGGGGCTTTCTCTGCTACTCTCTGACATTAAGGGGCATCCAGAACACCTCAGCTCCCCTAAAGTTGTCACAGAATGGCTCCAGGTATCTTTTAGATCAAAGACAGTCCCCCTTTACCAGAGCAGTTCTGAACCCCACACTTCGTGTATTGCATTCCTGGTTCCTCCTGTGCCTGAAGAACCCTGAAAGGATGCTGAGAACATACCAAGAAAGGTAAGCAGCCAACATCTGGAAGGCTGCTGTTGGTCAAATAGCAGGTGAAATGGGACCATTGCCGAGTGCCTGCAGTAACACAGCTGTGTATGTTGGATACTGAGGAAAGACTATATGGAAGAATGAACAGACACAGGTGAGAAGGACCCGATGGACAGTGGGAAAAGAGGAGGCATGAAGGGAGAAATGGACCAGGAGGAGGAACAGTGGTGGCCAGAGTCAGCTTGCAGAGGAAGTTGGAGGCTTGGGATGGGGGATGTTCAGACCCAGAGTTAGTACAAAGATCTAGTATTTACTGTGTGCAAATCACAGCACATACCTGACAGCTTGTACTGTCAGTTTTCTCCTCCTCCCTTTATGTGGGTCCCTGGGATTGAACTCAGGTCACTAAGCTTGCAGGAAAGTGCCTTTACCTGTACCAAGTCATACTTGCTGGCTCTGACAATTCTTTGAGTTAAAGACATCTGAAGATTCGACAGACATAGAAAGAAGTTTTGTTTTGTTTTGTTTTTCTGGAGCTTCCTCTGTTCGTAAACACCTCTCTAAAGAAAAGGGCATCCTGTCTGCTCCCACAAAAGAGGCTGAGAAGAAACTCCATAAGCCTGCTCTGGGGAAGGGACTTAATCAAGAGGATAGCAGACAGGCCATTAGCATCTGCTATGGAAAGGAAGGAGAAGACTATGTTCTGGCGACACTGTTGAAGATGGTTTGGTGGACCGAATGAGATATCTCACATGGGCCCTTGCATTTCAACACTTACTCCTTGGTGGGTGGCACTGGTGGGGAGTGCTATGGAACTTTTAGGAGGGACAGTTTTGACCGAGGAAGTGCATCCCTGGGGTCAGGCCTTGAGAGTTTATAGCCTTACTCACGGTCCACCTCACTCTGTCTGCTTCCAGCACGTAGGTGCAGAGGTGATCTCTCAGCTTCCTGCTCTGGTTGCCTGCTGCCATGCTTCCCTGTCATTATGGAATCTTCCTCTAGAACCGTAAGTTAAAATAAACCTTGTCATGGTATTTAACACAGCAACAAAAAGTAACTAATACAGATGGTAAGAAAAATCAGCTCTGTTAAAGAGTGGAACTACCTGGCCAAAAATGTAGCTCTGTTGGTAGAATGTTTGCCCAGCATGAATGGAGCTTGGGCTTGAGTCCCAGCTCCACATAAGCCAAATACAGTGGCACATGTCTGTCATGCTAGCACTGATCCTGCCTAGGGAGGCAGGAGAACCAGAAACCCAAGGTTAGCCAGTTCAAAGCCAACCTGGGCTACATGAGACCCTGTTTATAAAAAATAAACCATTGACATTGGCATGGGGGTCACAGTAATGGGACTTTGTAGCAGTGGGTAGATTGGGCTCAGCTAGGAACAAGACAAGGAAAATGGGGATTTAGAGCTGGAAAGATGGCTCAGTGGTTAAGAGTGTTTTGTGTTCTTGTAGAAGAATAGGGTTTGGTTCCTAGCACCTACATTGGGTAATTTATGACCACCTGGAACTCCAGCTCCCTCTTCTGGCTTCCATGAGCAACTGTGCACGGGCATACACATAAACACACACACATACACACACACACACACACATCTTAAAATAAGAGGGGCTAGAGAGATGGCTCAGTGATGGTTAATAATGATTACAGAGGATCCTAGTAAAGTTCCCAGCACCCATGCAAGGTACAGCTTACAACTACTTGTAATTTCAGCTCCACAGGACTTAATGTCTTCTGGCCTCTAAAGGTACACTACCTACCTACCTGCATACACACACACACACACACACACACACACACACAGAGAGAGAGAGAGAGAGAGAGAGAGAGAGAGAGAATTTAAATAAATAGAAAAGTGGGGATTTATGCCCCAAACGATAGTGGTAGAATGTTTGCCCAGCTGAAGTCAGCAATGAAAAATTACTAAGAGAACATCAGGGTTGAGGGGGTTCTGGCTAAAATGACTTAAGAGGACTCTTGTGAAGGCAGTAAGGTGAGATCAGATGTCCTCTGGGGGACATGGAGGAGGACCTCATCAGGAAAGGTCAGTTAATCAGATGTGGAGGCTCCAGCCTGTGACTAAAATCCTGACTCTACAGGATTACTTTGTTATTGTTTGGTTTTGAGATAAGATCTTACTCCATAGCACAGGCTGGTTTACAGCTTGCTATATAGCCCAAGTGACCTTGAACTCATGGTTGTAAAAAAAAATTAATTAAATTACATTGGGCGCCATTTATAGAAATAATTAAATTGTTTAACTGTATTTATATTATCTTTAATTGTTTGTCAGTGTAAATCCTTAACCCACCATTATAAATGAATACACACAGATACTGGGTGGACTTTAACAAGTCTAGGCCTGGGTTGTGCAATCCTAGCCCATCTTAGCTAGCTCATAATTCTATTACCCAAATATGACCCCATATATACATACGTCCCTTTGGACTATTATTCTCCATGCTAAGCCAATGTTCCAGGCCACATGGAAGGATCTTCTTTAATCTCCCCCATGGCGTGTCTTCCTTGTTTACTCCTGGCTTCTTCTCTGGCAACCTCTTCCCTAGATGCTCTGTATCTCTCTAAAAAGGCCATGAACCTTAGTCCTACCTACCTCTGTCTTTGCCCAATCTCCAGGCCTCAGCATTTATTTAACCAATCAGAGTCAATTAAGTAACAGACAACAAACAGGACCAATTAACATTTAGAATCCTTAACACCATCCCATCACATGGTAATCCTCCTGCCTTAGCTTCCTAACTGCTGGGTAGGAGCCACCGTGCCAGGCTTCCACACAATTCTTGCTAAAGCTTCTGGGCCATTTGGATATAAACAGTCTGAAACAAAGGAGTTGGAAAAGAGATAGGGGCTTGCGGGGGACAGGGAGGCTTGGTCATCATGACAACCCAACTTATCTTTTTTTTTTTTTCCTCTAACAGCCTGTTCATTGTTCTTCACATTGAAGCCTTTTTCTAAGTTAGGCAATATAAACTCATCTCTTGTTCTTCACTGAGCCTCTCCATTGGCATTTGAACACACCTTGCGTTCTCTCCTGTTCCTCTTGTCTGTTCTTGGTTGGATTTGCAGGCCCCCAAACTGAACCCAAGCAGGAAGAGGAAAAATTCTTCTTCCCTGCCAGGTTGCTATGAGAGCTGTCTGCAAGAAAGCCCTGGAGACAGTCCCTTGGGGCAAGCAGACATTTGGCCTAAGGGCTTATTAAATGCTCTGAGGCAGCCAGCTGCCTGGCCCCGTGTGGGAAAGAGATCAGAGGAGTCGACATCAGCTTCAATTTGGAAAATGGGGCTAGGCGGGTCATAAATATTCACCAGGAGGAAACCACAGCCTGAGACACTGTCAGCCAGGTTGGGGACACTGGCTTCGTGTCCCCTCTCCACTTCTACCTCTTGCAGGTTTAGGACAGCAAGGCAAGGGGGTCTTCGCTATCACAAGCCCCTGTTTACAGGATGCTGAAGAGGACTCAGGTTCACCTCATCCCCACACTGACAAATGCACTCATTGAACTGCATGCCATTTGCCTTCTAGCTCTATTCCACACCCTTCCTAGTAGAGAAATCTCCAGGCAGCCATGATCATGGGGGGAGGTGTCTATAAGCCCCCTGTAGCCTGCAGGCCCACAGACAGGTTCATGACCTGTAAGGGACCATGGCAAGGGAGAGCTTCGAGGCAAGATGTCCCCTAGTCAGCCTCTGCCATGCTCCACTCAAGAAAGTTTCCCTCTTCCTTCATTCATCAATTGTTCAGTCCTTATAGCATTTATGGTGGGACCTAACCCAGGGAAACCTGAGGCAGGATGACACCTTCAGTCTCTGTACTCGGGAAACAGAGGCAGGCAGATCTCTGTGAGTTCAAGCCCAGCCTGGTCTACGTAACAAGTCCCAGACCAGCCAGGATTGCATAGTGAGACCTTGTCTCAAAGGAGGAAGAGAAGATGACAATGACACAATAATGCAAGTGCTATAACACCGCACTCTAAAAAAAAGAACAGCTGAAGCTGGTGGCCTGGGAAGACAGAAAAGGTGATGCACGGGTTCTGTCTCCAGAAAGACTGTGTCAGACCTTATAACGAGAATAGTACAAAATGCCTTTAGACATGTAGAAATAGCTTAGTCAGGATCCCCACTACACCCAAGGCTGCACCTGATGACCAGAGCTCCGTGACATCACTCCTTCAAGACAACCAGACACCGTCCTAGAACCCATGACGCCCACTGCACAATATATAAGCAGAGACCATGAGCAACACTCTGCTCCGCACATCTGGAGATACGCCACTTTGATCTGCCCTGCAGCCGGAGAGTGTCCCCCAGGATCCTGACCCTGGGAATCAGAGACTTCTGTTAGAGACTGGACCTGACCTTCAGATAAGATATGTCGCACAGGTGAGCACCCTTGGGCTGACAGGCTTAGGACCATAGTTAGGAATTTAGAGTGTGAACACTGTGTGACAACCCTCAGCATAATAAAATGATAACTTTTGTCATACCAACTATGAGTATTTACCTTCTTGCTCACAACAAATCTCTTTGGGGTGGGGGGATCTGGGATGGTTGTATAGCCCGGGTTGGACCTAAACTTGCTATATAACTTCACCTTGCTCTTAATCCTGCTTCCATCCCCCAAATGCTGGGATTACAGGCATGTGCCACCATGCACATCATGACAGATCTCTCAGCAGGTCTTATCAGCTTTCTGGAGGTGATGTCAACATCATATGACCTGCTGATTCAGGTATCATTCTGGACAGAGTCTCACAAGTGGAGTCCTGAAACCCAGTTGCGATGACACTATGAATCTCAGGGTTGGGAAACCGTGTGACAGCATAAAAGTGCTCCTGTGACAGTGTTATCAGGGCAGACATGTGAGAGTGAACGGGATATTGGCTTCCTATCAACAGTATGGCCTCTGCTCCCACCTGGCCACGTCCTGAACAGACCACGTGCCGGCCTCAGTGTCTGCACTATGAAATGGGAGTCTCTGGGATTGTGTTCTGGGGCAGAGTGAAGGATTCCAGGCAACTGTATGACAGATGAGTGCCAACAGGCTTGAGGTTCACAGGGAGTGGCCAGCAGATGTGTCATCCCTGGCCCCCCCATTTCTAAGGGACAAAACCCACAAAGATGCCCTTAGTTTTTGCAGGAGGACACCAATGCTGGCTAGGGGGTAGGTAAGTGGCCCTGTCTGAGTTTGAAGAATATCAGGAGTGTGAGGGTGGGAGGCACGGAGCAGCATTGTATACAGCAGGGGCCAGAAGGGTCACCCCTCACAAAAGCCACTGCCCAGCCGGGCAGCTAGCTGAGTCTCTGGATTTCACTCCCCCACTCAGCTCTGGAAAGCCCAGTTAATTCACAAGAGCCATTTTAATCAATTAGATGAAGTGTAAAATAACCGTTTGGCTCAGCTCAGGAAATGGGGCTTGTTGTCTCCAAGGCTTTACTGAAAAGGCATTAAGACAAAGCCATGAGGTTCTTGAAGGTGGGCATCGAGGAGGGGGAGGCTGAGGCCTCAGAGAGCTCCGTCGGCATCAGCCACTCCTGCCTCACTTGGGGCAAGAGAATCTTCCAGAGCCTCCTTGAGGACCCAGCAAGCTGCCACCAACTGCAGCTGAGAACTCCCACCCCCACCCAACTTTACCCTAGGCCACTCAGCCTGCCCCAAATTCTCTCCCTGCCTCCCTCAGAGTGGGTTTCCAGTAAGGGCCTCCCTTCCTGGGGTCCAAAGCAGCTTCCCTCTTGCTTCTCTGCACAGAAACACAGTCTGAGAAACTGCACCAAATCCTAACACACAGCAGGCTTGCAGGACACAAGTCGCCACACCACTTTCCAGATCCCAGAGCTCAGCCAGTGAACCAGACTCACCTTTTCCAGAATAGCTCTTGAGGGGTTGGAGACAGCATCCAGTCTCTCTGGAGAAGGGCCATCCCCCATTGCTTCAGCATTCCTCAGCTGTTCTGTTATTCAGCCATCACCAGCCTGGTCCACCCAGCAGAGGATCCCATCAGCATCATGCCGACCTCCTGCAGATGCAGGACAGAGAGATGCACTGTTTTGTGCAGATTTCAAGTTACTGGTTCTCTCCTGCATTGAGCCTGAAGGACTGGATGGAGCCCGAGAGATGACTGGTCTTGAGTTAAATATGGCCCCTGAAACACACCCATCCTCTATCCTTTTGTTTGTTTTCCCTGTCAAAGCTATCAGGCTTGAACAACTAGTCAGAGGTAGGTCTACAGAAGCCTCCATGTGGAGCTCTTGGACCACCTCCCACATTAATACATTATGGAAACTCCACTACACAGTGAGAGTACTCCATAACAGGGCAACGTCTTTGCTGGAGCGTTATAGCTCTGTAAGTGTTGAGATTAAGGTAGCTAAGAACCAACAGGGGCTGGACATACCTGGGCAGAACTTGGAGCCTGTTTCAGGAGACGGAGCCATGAGAGCCTACCATAAAGCACACTGAGGAGGCTGCTTCCCTGTTGCCATTGGAGATTAGGGGGCAGCCTTTTCCTATGTGCTGGTTGAAAAAGCTGAACCTAGCTTGGCTTCACATCCAGTGGACAGCTGGACACAGGAGTGGCTGGCAGTGGTGGGGCTTCTACTTGGGGATCTCTTGGAGCTCTGTCTCCTCAGATGCAGAAAAGGCTATGTGGGTTGTTTTGTTTTATCATTTTGGCACAAACTAGAATCACCTGAAAAAAGGGAACCTCAATTGCAAAATTGCCTCCATTGAATTGGCCTTTGGGCAAGTCTGGGGGGGTAGATTTTTAGTGGTTAATGCAGAAAGACACTACCCACCCCTAGGCAGATGGTCCTAGGCTGTATTAAGCAAGGTGAGCAAATCAGGAAACCCTCATGATTCCTCCCTTGAGTTTATGCCCTAACTTTCCATGATAATGAACTGTAGATTACTAAGATAAATTAAACCCTTTCCTCCCCAAATTGTTTTTGTTCAATGTATCACAGCAACAGAAAAGCAAACTGGGATAGTTTGTCTCCAGGCCTAGGGTTTCTGGCCACACTCACAGCAACCCACACCCTATGTTTGTCAGGCAGCCTTAGGGTTTCCTCTTCATCTAAGGGTATCTCAACCGTTAACTGGGGAAGAGAAGGGGGTGGGGTGGGTTAATCAAAACTAAGTATATGTGAAAATCCCTTATGGAAGCTCACTACTTTGTAAGCTCATTTGGAAAATACAATTTTAAAAAAGTTTGAACATAGGTAATATGCATGCGTGGACAATATTTTCCCCAGAAGACATGGGTCATTAACAATCAGTGCCAAGTGTGGCTACCTCCCTAGAAGCAGGTATTGGTCAGAAAAGCTCTGAGGCCCCCAAAATGACACAAGCTATTCCCATTGTTCTTGGTTGCCCACCAGAACCAGGTGGGAAGACCCTATTGCTAAGACACAGCACGTATTGGCTGCAGGACATGGAGAAATGGAACTGAACTGCCCTGAAAACTTCCTCCCTACAGGAAGGACTGGATTTCACAGTGCTCCAAGCTCTAAACATACCCCGAGGGAGAAAAGACATCATTGGTTTTACCCAGTTGTAGACCCTACAGGTAACATACTATGGCTGCTTTGTTAACCGGGCGTGTTGTCAAACTGCCTTCTGAATAGTTACGTTTAAACTCATCAATAAGTACTATTCTCAACCTTCTCCAGAGAAGCTTCTTTCTGCAGTGGGAGAGGAAAGAGTTTATTCCACTCTCAGTCCCTTAGCTCATCATCCAAGAAAGTCAGGACAGGAACTCACACACGGCAGGAGCTGAGGCAGAGGCCATGGAGGGATGCTGCTCAGCCTGCCTTCTCAAAGAACTCAGGACCACCAACCCACAATGGCCTGGACCCTCCCCCATCAGTCACTAATTAAGAAAATACCTTTCAGCCTGATCTTATGGAAAAATTCTCAACTGAGGCTCCCTCCTCTCACAACTCTGGCTGTGTCAAGTTGGCATAAAACTAGCCAGCACCGTTGACACACAACACATCATTAAGTCATAACCTTTCCTTTCTTGTCCCTCCCTAAGATCACACATTACTATCAACATTTATAACAAACACTCCAAGTTTTAAAAGTCCCACTCTTTAAAAATTCAGTATCTTTGAAATCCAAAGCCTTTTAAAATTCAAAGTCTCTCAACTGTGGACTTCTATAAATTTTTTTTAAAAAATTAGTGCTTTGTTGCTTCAAGAGGGAAGAACCAGGGCACAGTCACAATCCCATCAAAGCAAAACCAAACTCCAACAGTGTAAAGAACTCAGAGTACAATTATCTGAGAGTCACTCATGGTCACCTCTCCAGCCCTGCCCTCTGTACCGCACACAGCTTGTCTTGTAGGCTCAGGCCAGCTCCGCTCCACACCCAGCGGCTGCTCTTGGCGGTCATGCCACAGTACCGTCATCTCCAAAATGCTGGGGTCCCTTGCAGCAACCAGGCTACAACCTCATCTACTGCCTCTATCTTAGTTAGGGTTTCTTCTGCTGCAAGGAAACACCATGGCCAAAATGCAAGTTGGGGAGGAAAGGGTTTATTTGGATTACACTTCCAGATCCTAGTCCATCATTAGAGGAAGTCAGGACAGGAACTCAAGCAGGGCCGGAACCAGGAGGCAGGAGATTATGCAGAGGCCATGGAGGGGTGCTGCTTACTGGCTTGCTCCATGCTTCCCCTGGCTTGCTCCGCCTGCTTTCTTATAGAGCCCGGGACCACCAGCCCAGGGATGGCCCCGCCCACAATGGGCTGGGCTTCCTACATCAATCATCACTAATTGAGAAAATGCCCTACAGCTGGATCTCATGGAGGCGTTTCCTCAGCTGAGACTCCTTTCTCTCTGATGATTCTAGCTTGTGACAAGTTGACACAGAAAAAACCAGCTGGTACAGCCTCTCTTGGACTCTGTTCAGGACTCCAGCCCCTGCCACACGGTGCCAAGCCTCAGCTGCTCTCCAGAACTCCTTCATGTCTTTAAAACCAGCACCACCTGGGTGACTCTTACACTCCCCAAGTACAATGGCTGCCAGTACAACCTTGGCTACGTCCAGAACACAGCTGCTGTGTGCTGACCCTGAGGAAACACCTCCCAGAAGATTTCACCTCAGTGATAATTAATGGTCTCTTGTTAATCACTGATAATTTCTTAGCTCAAGCTAACCAGCATCAATTGTCCCAGCAAAGCAAATGTTTTACTCCAGCACCACAAATTCTTAGCTCAAAATAGCAAATGGCCCTGTTACTCTTTAAGTGACCCTCAAACCTCCCTGTGAAAGGTCACAAGCCAGGCCTCTGTCATCTGCATTGCTCTCAGCACTCTTATCTTCCACGCTCCCATAGAACAGCTCACTAAGGTTTAAACGCTCAGTGGCTTTTCCAGCCTTAAGTCCCAAAGTCCTCTCACAGTCCTCCCAAAAACAACATAGTCAGGTCTGTCACAACAATACCCACCATCCTGGTACTAACTTGTCTTCTGATTGTCTTAGTTGCTGTTGACTAAACACCATGACCAAAAACAACTCTTGGAGGAGAAAGGGTTCATTTCACTCACAATTCCATATAACAGTTCATCACCAAAAGCAGTGAGGACAAGAACTCAAGGAGGGCAGGAACCTGGAGACAATCTAATACACAGTCCATGGAGGGGCGGTATTTACCAGCTTGCGCCCCATGGCTTACTCAGCCTGCTTTCTTACAGAACCCCAGACCTCCAGCCCAGGGATGGCACCATTCACAATGGGCTGGGCCCTTCTCCATTAATTAAGGAAATGCCCTACAGCCGGATCTTATGGAGGCGTTTTCTCAATTGAGGTCCCCTCCTTCCAGATAACTCTAGCCTGTGGCAAGGTGACATAAAACTAGCCAGCACATGGTCAAAGAATAAATTTTTAAGAATTCAAAAAATAAAAATAATCTACTTAGCTGGGGGAAGGGGGTTGTGGGGTGGATCCATTGGTAGAGTATTTATTTGCCTATCGTACATGAAACCCTTAACTTAATTCCCAGAGCTACATAAACTGGGCATGGTGGTATATTCCCGGTGATCCTAGTACTCAGGATTTAAGAGGCAGGGGCCATATGTTTAAGGGCAAGCATGGTTGAACAGTAAAACTGAGAGAAGCCTGGCTACATGAGACACAAAGAAAAACACAACCCCGCCTTTTTAACTAACACAGCTCAAACACCGACCAAGCAGACCAGCATCAGCATGCTCCTCGCTGGAGGACACTGACTGACTGACTGATTCTCTCCTTCCGGCCACATGGAAGGACTCATCCCTTGTCACTCGCCAGCTTATCTGGGTTTTACAGTGGGAGTCTGAGCCATCAAAATGTAATGATGGTGACAGCAGCAATGGTGGTGCTGTTAAAACTCACTGAGCAGCCAAGCCTGGTGGTGCACGCCTTTAATCCCAGCACTGGGGGGAGAGGGGGAAAGGCAGGTGGATCTCTGTGAGTTCAAGGCCAGCCTGCTTTACAGAGTGAGTCCAGGACAGCCAGAGCTGTTACATAGAGAAACCCTGTCTCAAAAAACAAGCAAGCAAGCAAGCAAACAAACAAAACAAAACACACTCACTGAGCACGAGCCAATGACAGGCCTTTTCTGAGTCCTCTAGGTATATGGAGTCCAACCCTCAAAACAGAGCCAGGAAGTACAATTGTCACACCCTGTCTAGACCAGGGTGCTCTACTCCATAGATTTGTTCTAACAGAGCTAGCCACCTCCCTTTAAGATGGGTACAATGCACTTAGGTACAACTTTCTCAGTCTGTATAATGCCAGTATGTTTTCAGGGCTGACCATTTAGTATTGGATAACCAATTGGTGTGTTCTTGCCTGTGGAATACTGTTTCTCCTGGTCATATTATAATCTAAAAAACAAAATATATAACTTTTAAAATAAAATAAAATGAATAAAAATCAGTCTTATGTGCCCTGGTCTCCATTTAAAGCAGGTAGTCATACTCTCTCTAGAAACTTCTATCTACAATAGACACTCAGTGGGCTGAAGAGATGGCCCAGTGGTTAAGATCATTTGTTGCTCTTCCATAGGCCCCGGGTTTGAGTCCCAGCACCCACATGGCAGCTCACAACCATCTGTAACTCCAGTTCTAGGGGATTGATACCCTTCCTGTGGGAACTTGGAACGCACCTGGTACAAAGATACACATCCACATACATAAATAAATCTAAAATAGACGCACAGCAGGGCTGGGAAGATGGCTCAGTGGGTAAAAGAGCATTCTGTGCAAGTGTGAGGACCTGAGTTCGAGCCTCCAGCCCCACATAAAAGCTGGACACAGTAGGGTGAGCATCTGTAATTCCTGTGCTCCTAAAGGGACATGGGAGGAGAATCCAAACAGAAAACAACAACAAGAAGGGCTGTTTCAAGGTAGAAGGTGAGGACCAATACCTGAGGCTACCCTCCGATACACATATACATACACACCATGGCACATACACACTCATAGTCACACGCACAATAAAATAAAACAAAATACACATACATACACACAAGCAGGTACTTTGATGCATGGGAGGTGAACTTATGGACCTCAGCTTCCTGATGCTGTGGGAAGGACAAACATTTGTCACCTACTTGGTGCCAGACCAGGCACTAAATACCACATTGACTCAATGGAGGATGCTGATCCAGAGGCTGTGGACTCACCTTCCCGAGGGATCAGAGCTAAGAAAAGGCAAGGCTGAGATTTGAATGTCCAGCTCTCTGACTTGGAAGCCCCAAGAACCATAGGAACTAGAAACAACCCAAACACACACGCACACATCCCAGTGCAGGCAGAATCAAGAAGGGAGAAGAGTACTTGGCTTGCAGGGCCAAGTCCACTCAGCACCAGAAGGCCAGATTCACAGCTGACGGTGGATTTTTCGCTGTAGTCCCTCCTGGCACCATCTACCCTGGCCTTGTGCCTACCACTGCCTGGAATGAATGTGCTCAATCTGGTCTGTTTTTTAGGGTCATGTGAATGTGTGTGTGTGTGTGTGTGTGTGTGTTACTCATTTTGGGGATTTGGGGAAACTGAGGTTCCAGGGGTATGTTAGTTAGTGCCCCAAGACCATTGGCAGCCAACCCTGGCCGGACTAATCGCTCCTTCTCCTGACTAGCTTTGGTTCCCGCGCCTCTATCCCCACCACTCCCACCTGACTTGTGCCCTCAGCACAGATGTGGGTGCTAACCCAGCCTCCAGAGGAGGTGCCTACCTCTTCACTGTCACTCACTGCTGCCCTTTGCTTCCCCTAGGGACAAGCTGACATTCACCATGGCAGCTCTCTAGTCCCCTCTCCACACAGCCCAGAGCTAATTGTCCTGATTCCCTTCCAAGAGCAGCCTCTCTGAATTGCCTTCGCAGGCACAATTAGGCAGGTTCAGCTTGACTTTCATTCACACTCCAGCTCTGAAAAAAAATCAAATCAGCTAGGAAGCGGAGCCTCTCGGAAGTTCTCAGAGAACCCCTTTGTGCATTGAATAAAGCACACACATAATTACCAGCTTAGCTGATGAGCTCAGGAGAATGGGGCTCAGCAGCCAGACCCCACTCCAGCCAGACCCCAGCCTGCCCTTCATTAGCAAAAGCTATTCTTGGAGCAGCCAGCCAGGCAGAGACCGACACTGTCTCATGGGACATGTGTGGCATGGCAACATCCCAGAGTCCCTTCCCCACAGGCTGCTGTCTAGAACACCCAATCATGAGCTGATGGTGGAGAGAAGCAGTAAGTCCATGAGCAGGATGGCCTGAGTAAAGAAACACAGCGCGTTCAGGCTGAGCCAGCTTGAAATCCAAGCCTCTCTGAAGGTGCTCCTTGCCCTGTCTAATGGTGTAACTTATATGCCCCATTTTCTCAGTCTGGGGAAAGTAGGAACTTCTAGCCAGCCTAAGAGGACAGCTTCCCTTCTAAACTGCTGGGTACACCCCATGATGTGCAGGCTGCTGACAATAAAGGTTGTAATTTGGGTACAGACAATGAAGAAACACTTGCAAACACAAGGACCAGAATTTGAGGACCAGAACGTTAAAAAAAAAAAAAGAAAAGAGAAAAAAGAAAGAAAGAAACAAAGAAACAAAACAAAACTAGAAAAGGGGTTGGAGAGATGACTCAGTCGTTAAGAGCTCTGGCTGCTCTTAGAGGATCCAGACTTGTTCCCAGCATCCATAAGGCGCTCACAAACTCTCTGCACTTGCAGGGGATTCAACGACCTCTTCTGGCCGCTGTAGGTAATGCAGGTATGTGGTTCACAGAGGCAGACGCAGGTGAGCACCCCACTTTTTTAAGCCAGTAAGGGAGGCTACACGGATGGCTCAGTGGCTAAGAAGGTTTGCTGTGTGAGCATGGTGACCTGAGTTTAGAACCCAGCGCCCTTGTAAAACATGACCTTGCATATCCTGATTACCCCTAGCATTGTGGGGAGTCGAGACAGGAGGATCTGTGGAATGTGTTGGCTGCCAGCCTAGCTCTAAATTCATCGAGAGACACTATTTCAAAGGAATAAGGCTAGAATTGATAGAACAGGACATGTTAAGCTTTGAGTACTCAATGGCTTTTCCTGGCCCAAAGTTCCAAACAGTTCCACAATCCTTCCCACCTACCCACCCACCCCCAAACAACGTGGTCAGATCTGTCACAGCAACACTCAACTTCGCGCTGCCAATTTCTGCTCTAGCTTGCATTCTATTGCTGTGATAAACACTATGACCAAAAGCAACTCAGGGAGCAAAGCGTTATTTCTTCTTACAGTTTATAATCTATCATGCAGGGATTTGAGAGCAGGAACCTGGAAACAGAGACCCTGAAGGAATGTTGCTTACTGGCTTTCTCCTCGTGTTTTGCTCAGTTTGTAAGTTCTTTGGTTTTTTTGTTTGTTTGTTTGTTTGTTTGTTTGTTTGTTTGAGACAGGGTTTCTCTGTATATCCTTGGCTGTCATGGACTCACTCTGTAGACCAGCTTGGCCTTGAACTCACAGAGACCCACCTGCCTCTGCTCCCAAGGGCTGGCATTAAAGGCATGGGCCATAGGCCTGGCATGGTGGTGCATGCTTTTAATCCCAGCACTTGGGAGGCAAAGGCAGGCAGATCTCTGTGTATTCGAGTTCGAGGCCAGCCTGGTCCACAAAGCAAGTCCAGGACAGCCAGGGCTATTATTACACAGAGAAACCTTGTCAAAAAAAAAAAAAAAAAAAGGCATGGGCCACCACAGCCAGTTCAGCTTTCGTTTTTATACAACCCAGGAACACCTTTGCAGGACTGGTACCACACACAGTGGCTGGGCCCTCCCATATCAATCATTAATCTAGAAAATGCCCCACAGACTTGCCCACTGGCCCAACTGATGGAGGCATTTTCTCAATTGAGGTTCCCTCTTCCCAAATGACCCCAGGTTGTGCCAAATTGACAAACAAACAAAAACAACTAATCAGCGCAATGACTATGATGGGTTAGATAAGAGAATGGAGGGTGGGAGAGATGAGGAGAAGCGTTAATCTGTTGATTCGATAACTGGTTATGTGGAATACATACAGTAAAAGTAGAGACCAGAAGTCCCTGAGATCTTCAGCTCTGTAACTCAGAGACCCAGAGACAACACGGTGATTCCAGTACAAGCCTGAAGGCAAGTGGGGGCTAGTGTCCATAGTGTCCATCTCAAAACAAAGATCAAATTCTATGCATACACACACACACATACACACACACACACACACACACACACCAGTAGTGATTTTGAGGCCAGGCCACCCTGGCCATATAAGTACCAGGCCAGCCAGAGGTACTTACTTATTTACTCTATAAATAAGACCAGTCTGGAGCCTGGTAGCAGAGTGGTGCAGGCCTTTAATCCCAGCACGCAGGAGGCAAAGGCAGGCAGATACAGATCTGAATCTGAGGCCAGCCTGGTCTACAGAATGAGGGTCCTAGTTGACCTCACCCCATCAGGAACTCACCCAATCAGTGTGTGGGTCCTCAGCGAGTCAGTCTCCTGCTGCCTGGGAGAAAGGGGAAGGAGGTATATCCCCAAAGATGATGGGTAAAGCCCATCTCAAGGAGCCTAGCTCAAGGTAGAGGAAAAGACTCCAGAATGAACCCTGAACTTTCCCCCCAAGCCACCTGTACAGCAGAGGACCCTGATAGGCTCTTCCTCCTCCTTCTGGGAGCAGAATCTTGTGAAGTAGGAGAGATCCTCCCTGTGGTCCTGTTCTTTTGCCTCTGGGATCCCAGAACCTCTCCTGTCCTGAGCAGGGACTTGGGGCAAGATACAGCTCTAGCTGTTGTGTAGTATCCTTTATATTACAGATTGACCTGTAATCTATTTCATGTGCAGCGGTGTTTTGTCTGCATGTATGTCTGTGTGAAGGTGTTAGAGCCTCCGGAACTGGAGTTACAGACTGTGGTAAGCTGCCATGTGGGCACTGGGAGTGGAACCCAGGTCCTCTGGAAGAGCAGCTGGTGTTCTTAACTGCTGAGCCATTTCGCCAACCTAGATCTTCAGTTTTCTGTGAGACTCAGGTGCAAGTTTGATGTGCTGTGAATGAGTCACGTGACCCAGGCAAGGTCTTTCTCTCTCTCTCTCTCTCTCTCTCTCTCTCTCTCTCCCTCTCTCCTCCATTGGAGCTGAAGTGCTCAGACGCCCAATGTGATGTTCTGGGACAGATGAGGCTCCCGAAGGCAGGACCTGACCCCAAGCTTTTGGGAACAGGCCAAGTGGTTGTCAGCCCCATCTCCACAAGATCCTGACTTCTGTGGGGATGTGGCTGTGAGGAGAGGGTGGGTGGTAGGGAGAGTGCCATGGGAAGAAGGGGAGCCTAGGTGGGCTCTGCCTCTGGCTCAGAGCCATTTAGCAGTGACAACTGCACTGAGACACACAAATCTCTGGATCCTATCCTTGAGGCTCATGGGGAGCGGTAGACCAGATCTATAGGTGCGGATATGGTGTGGACACAGGGGAAGGCCTGGGATGCCTCAGGAAGTCATGGCTGCAGGTATTACCCACTGAAGAGACCGGCAAAGAGACAATGAATCAGAGGCCGAAGATCACCCACTGGAGGTCCTACAGCCTGAGGTAGGTGTGAGGGTTGGGGAATCCTGAGAAGGGCCAAGTCGGGCTGGTGCCTTCCTTCAGTGTGGAGCTTTGCCCCTAGGTAACTCGCTACATCTTAAATGCTAGGTGCTGCTGCCCCCTGGTGGCCATGACTAGACGGACCGTCTCAGGCTGCACAGCAAAGGGCAGAACCTCCGGAGAGGCTCCTAGTCTTGGAGCCCCCGTTGCTTTCTGTTTTCCATGCCGATTGACTGATAAGGATGCTGAGACCCACAAGAGACTTGCAATAGGCGACACAGACCCAGAAGCCAGTGCCAGGATCCTGGTGCTCAAGACTCAGAAAGCCCTGTCAAGGTGCTGAGTTAAATGACATAAACCACAAATAAGGTTTTTCAATAGGTTCCAGGTAATGTCTTGAGTTTTACTAGCTAAATATGGCCTCCCTGTCTATAAATCAAGAGCTGAGCATGTACAGTTGCCAAGATAAGTTGGGAGCTGGAGGGAGGGGGCCATGCCTCGGGCAGCCCGGGCATATGGGCCACCTAGTAGAGGCACACTCCTGCCCAGAGACTCTCAGCCCAGCTTCCTTTGCCTTCTCCCCAGTGGAGTACATCGGTTGTCAAGCCTGGAGGCCCAGCAGGTGCCGCCTCAGGTCAGCCGGCAGCAGTGGTGCACATCTTTAATCCCAGTATTAGGGAGGCAGGAGCAGCCAGCCTGGTCTACATCAAACCCTTCTTTCACCACCAGCAGCAATGTTTTAGGTGTGGGATTAGAGATGTCCTAGTTATTAGATTCCGTAGCTGTGATAGAACACTGGCCAAAAGCAAGTTGAGGGGTTCGGGGTTTGTTTAGCTTACAGACCGTCATGGAGGGAAGCCAGGCCAGGAGCTCAAGGCAAGAACCTCAGGGCAAGGACTGGAGTAGAAATCACAAAGAAATGGAGAAATCCACTTAATTCTGGGCTCTGCCTGGCCTGTGGCAAAGTCCTGGAGGTAGCTCCAATGCACTCCCACTGGAGATGGTTTCTGTGCCTAGCAAATATGGGGCCCAGTCTCGGCAGTTTGTCCAGCTCCCCGCTCAATTCAGTTCATAACAGGAATTCAGCTGAGTTCCAGGGCCACAGGTGCTCTGGGCTGCCCCTGCCTGCTGCCATTTGGGCAGGGAATGAGTCAGGGAGGCAGAATACTTTCCAGGGGACAGTGAGATGGCTCGGTGAGTACAGCGCTTGTCTTACAAACCCCAAATTTGATCCCAGTACCCACATAAAAACCAAGTGGCAGGGGCCTGTAATCCCAGAACTGAAGTGGTGGAGACGGAGGATCCCTAGGGCTTGCTGGCCAGCCAGTATAGCCATCAGTGAGTTCCAGGTCTGGGGAGAGAGCCTGTCTCCAATAGTGAGGAGTGGGAGTCAGTGGAGAGGACTGGGACAGGGATCACTGGGGTTTGTGGGACTGCGAATGGCACAAGGACACTTGATATGCTCCTCAGACACTGCATGCATGCACGTATACAAGGTGTGTAGACCCCTCTCGTGATACATACAGAAACATCCACAAACTACACATGCAAAGTTAGAGCATATTAAGAGTATTTTAAAATTTTGTTTAATGGATTTTAGTTATGCTGTAACCATAAATCGTTTTACCCTTCTAAAAATAAAATGAAGTGGTTGAGGAAGGGACCAGAGGTCGGACTCTGGCCTCAACACACTTGTGTGCACACACATGTAGAAGCATCTACACAAGAATACATGTGTACACACACATAAGCTAAAAAAGAAAATCGTTTCAGAAAAGCTGGGTGTCAATTCGAGGTCAGGGTTGGGTCCTGCTAGGACCTCTTAAGTATTTGAGAACTAGGTCAAAGCTGCTTTCATGTCCCATGCAGCATGCACACATCTACCTTCTAGAATTAATCGATGAGCCTCTCCTGTGCCAAGAAGGAACCCAAGGCTTTTAGCATGCTAGGCAACCACTCTACCAGGGCTGAGGAATTTTGTCAGCCAGATAGATAGATCGGTTTCTTCAGAGATCAAAAAACTTCTACGCTGGGTGTTGTGGCGCACACCTTTAATCCCAGCACTTAAGAGGCAGAGGCAGGTGGATCTCTGTGAGTTCGAGGCCAGCCTGGTCTACAAAGTACAGGAGAGACAAGACTACCAGAGAAACCCTGTCTCGGAAAACCAAAAAAATAAAAACCTTACATTCAAAAACTGTATTTGGGGGCTGGAGAGATGTCTCAGTAGTTAAGTGCACTGGCTGCTCTTGAAGAGGGCCCAGGGGAACTCCCCTCCCAAAGGATCTGATACCCTCTCTTCTGGTCTCCTTAGGCATGACTCACATATTCATACACACACACATGACCAATTAGAGGTCAGCCTGATCTACAAAACAAATTCTAGGCCAGCATAGTGAGACTGCTTCAAAAAAGCAAAAAAAGCCGGGCGGTGGTGGCGCACGCCTTTAATCCCAGCACTTGGGAGGCAGAGGCAGGTGGATCTTTGTGAGTTCGAGGCCAGCCTGGTCTACAAAGCGAGTCCAGGACAGCCAGAGATATTCAGAGAAACCCTGTCTCGAAAAAACCAAAAAAAAAAAAAAAAAAAAGCAAAAAGTTGTACTTTCCTATGAATTCCACACTGGCTTTCAGCCATTTCAGCTTGCACCTTCATAGGCTGGACCTTAGTCTGAAGAATATGAGCCCTTTCCTTTGTGTCCTCTCCCATTTGTCCCTCACCTTCAGAATTGTTTCCAGTTATGTGGTGTATTATCTTTAAAACTTTCATCTATGGAAAATGTGTTTCCATCCAAGGAGCTAGAGACCTTAATTTCCCCAGATGGTAATCCAGTTACCTTAAATACAAATAACCCAGGCCTGCCTGGCGTGGGGCCCATCCACTTTGGTAATCAGGTTCCCACAAGAGTCTACTGGCAGAGCTGCTGGTACCCCTGTTGACACCTGAACCAGCGGCCTCACTGCACTTCCCCTCCCAGCTCCAGCCAGTGTGTGGTTTCCAAGAAAGCTCACTCTTATCAAACAAAGCCACAGATAGCCCTGTGCCTGGGAAAACTTTAAGGGGAGCAGCTCTTGAGAAGGCCAGGGATCCCTGGGAAAGGAGAGCTTTAGGGGAGCAGCCCTTGAGAAGGCGGGGATCCCTCCCTTATCTGTGTGGAAGAGCACAGGTAGCCAGAGCTCAGACCTGTGGGCTGCCTCCACTCCAGACCATAGCAGCTTCATGGCTTTACTCAGGCTACATCTACCCTTTGCGTATTTGAGGGAGGGTGTGTGTGACCCACACTGGTCTCAGGAGCGCTGGGGTATAGGATGACTGCCCATCTTCCCCCAGCCTCAGGTTTTCAAGGTTGACTAGCATAAGAGCCTGACACACTTCTTTGGGGAGGCAGCAGGTATGTAATAAAAGATCATAAAAAAGGGCAATGGTAAAGGTAAAGATTTACAACACACTAGTTGCCGTTGTTAAATTTATTACAGGAAGTTGACTACCAAGTGCTGTATGATACTTCCAACTGTTACTAGTTGGTGACACAGGCAACATCAAGGCTTGAGGGAACATTCAGGGTTTCTGTAGGCAAGGTTCAAAGAGCTCAGAAGCTTTCCCCGGGAAATGGCCAGGCCAACAGGTCACTAGGCAGATAACATTCCATACCAACGAGCTCTGGGCACCAAGTTCACAGCCAACTGCACACACTCGGGGTGGGGTGGACTGAGCAGTCTGATGCTGCAGAGGCACAGCCTTGTCCCATCCGCCTCCCCTCTGCTGTGATACAGCAGCCTGTGCACAAGTCTTCTTTAAGGGATACTTGCAAACATTCCCCGATTATTTCAAGATACTTTATTTTCAAAATGGGTCACAACATGAGCTTTTGGCCCATTCTGCCAATGTACAAGCTACAAATGCTTGCTCAGCAGCTGAGGGGCACTCGTTAGTATCATGTCTAAAAAGTGAATAAAAATCCATATAAAACAAATATTCAAAGTTTCCATAGGAACACAGGTAAGTGTGACCCCCATCTCCTAGCCTCCCATGCTGCATTGGTGCCAACCCTACTCTTACAGACATTCCAAAACTAGCAGTAATTAAGTTAAATGGTCCCCCCAAATCCCTTAATTCAAGCTAAACTTGCAGGTAAGAGCTACAAGAATGGCATCTACACATTGATACTAGTGGAAGCACAGGCTGCTGAGTGACGGTCCATCCCGCTCTCCTGGGCACAAGACATGGGCAGAGTGCCAACATCCTGCTCCTCCACTTCCGGCGGGAAGCCATGGCTCTTGATCTGCTTCATGAGTTGCCTGAAAACAAAAGAGGTATATTAAAAACTCAAGTCCCTCCAAACTGGGCAGCCCCCCAAGAGGTCTCCTAACATATGCTCTTTGTCAGTAAACTACCAGGAAGCAATCCAATGCACCATTTCATTAATAAGGAAATCACAGGTCACATGCTAACTTGAATATTCTAGTTACATTAATATTCTAGTTGCAAAGCAATCGAACTGCTTTTAGTTCGAAGACCTTTCTTAGGAAACACCTGAAGATCAGCAGTATTACTGGAGAGAACTCCCTTCCATTTCACCATTAACTCAAGGTGAAACAATTTCTTATCAATTAAACAAGAACCAAGCACAAATTCATAATACTTTTTTTTTTGTTTAAAGAGACAGGCTAGCTTCAAGCAAGCTCCAACCAAGGCCAACCCTCAACTGATCCTCTCCTTCAGCCCATATTGTTTTCCCCAGTGTGTGTGTATGTGCGCACCAGAGAGGGTCCAAGGCTTCTGGCTCATGGTAGGCAAATATTCTACCACTGAACAACCAGAAGAGACACAAGCAGGTGCAACCTTACTCACCACATTGGCCGTGACATTACATAGTAGATGGTCGGCCTCTGGAACCCATTGAAAGTAGAAGCTGCAGCCACAGTGTATGCACCCATGTTCTCAAAGAGCATCCAATCACCCACATGCATTTCTGGCAGGTTACAGCGCTCGACGATCCGATCAAGGCCATCACATGTTGGCCCCC
>CAJQZJ010008952.1:4539381-4554272 GCA_907164525.1 Lophiomys imhausi
GGGGGGGGGAGGGGGGAGTGGTCGGCCGGCACATGCGCACACTCGTCTGAGGGCTCCTGATCTCGCTCCTCCGCCCACCCACCTCCCAAACCCTAATGGCTGAGCCAAGGCTTGGAAAATGACAAAAACTATTTCTTGGCTTTGCATTCGGCGCGTGGTATTCCCTAGCGGGGCAGGCGATATCGAGGGTGCCAGACGAGGATGGATGGGCCATGACTTGTGTGCGGGCCACGTAGACTTCGCGGCGCAGACTGACTCTGCATGAAGCTTGCGGAGAGAGACACCAGCATGCTAGCAGAGACTGGTGGGCCACTCCGTGTTATGTTGGTGTCTTACAACTAGATGGTAGGCACCAGTTGCATGCTAAGATATGTCCTCTATCTAAGCAAGAGTCCTGTTTCAAGTGTTAGGGGCGAGGTAAGAGATTGTGGGGTTCTGGGCCACTCGCTGTCCCTTATTCTGTTGGATGAAGTTAACGGTAGTCTTCCAGGGTAGCTACAACTAATTCACTTTGAGGAAGGCCAGACCCGAAAAGCGTCCAGGCAGTGAATTTGTATCCACCAAAGTTACATTGATAGACAACAAGTGTATCTGACCCGGCACTTACATATTCAGTATGGAAAAGACACATGAACACTCCACATTTGTTACTATGTATACACTGTTAATAGTTTGTTCTCAGTTAAAACCCTTCTCCCAGCCTAGATGCTGGGATACCAGAGGGACACCAGCAACTAACTTGAAAAAGCAACAAAACAAAATACTTAGCCGGGCGGTGGTGGCGCACGCCTTTAATCCCAGCACTTGGGAGGCAGAGGCAGGCGGATCTTTGTGAGTTCGAGGCCAGCCTGGTCTACAAAGCGAGCCCAGGACAGCCCGAGATATTCAGAGAAACCCTGTCTCGAAAAACCAAAAAAAAAAAAAAAAAAAAAAAAAATACTTGACGTAGATTTTCAAGGGCCTGAGCAGGGCCTGGCCACACGTGCCTTTCATTAATCCCAGCATTTAGGAGGCAGAGGCAGGCAGATGCCTGTAAGGTTTCTTATGGTTTTTGTTTGGTTTGAACTTGTTTGTTTTTTGAGACAAGGGTTTCTCTGTGTAGCCCTGACTGTCCTGGAACTCACTCTGTAGACCAGGATGACCTTGAACTCAGAAGTCCGCCTGCCCCTGAGTGCTTGGGATTAAAGGTGTGAGCCATCCCTGACCACCCAGATTTCCGTAAATGTGGGATCAGCATAGTCTACAAAGAGTTCCAGACCAACCAAGGCTACATAGTGAGACCGTATCTTTTTTTCATTTTTAGGTTTTTTTGAGACAGGGTTTCTCTGTGTATCCTTGACTATCCTGGACTCACTTTGTAGACCAGGTTGGCCTTGAACTCACAGAGATCCGCCTGCCTCTGCCTCCCTTTTGAGTGCTGGGATTAAAGGTGTGAGCTACCACACCCAGCTAGTGAGACCCTATCTTAAAAAAAGAAAGAAGGGAGCCGGATGTGGTGGCGCACGCCTTTAATCCCAGCACTCGGGAGGCAGAGGCAAGCAGATCTCTGAGTTCGAGGCCAGCCTGTCTACAAAGCGAGTCCAGGACAGCTAGGGCTGTCACACAGAAAAACCCTGTCTTGAAAAATCAAAAAAGAAAGAAGGAAAGAAAGAAAAACAGAGGTCCCTAGAGGAAGTTCATGCTCTTGCTGTGCTCCCTCCCAAGTTCCCGTACAGTTTTGTGCAAGCTGTCTCCCTTCTTCATCTCATACCCAAGGGGTTTTAGAGCCACAAAATCCTGGGAAGACAACCTTGTACAAGAGTGAATGAAAGAATGAATGTCCACTTCTCCCTGAAGCATGACTTCTGCAGAAACAAGAGCCACAAAAGCATCAAGCGAGATGTCCATACAAAGATGTGACGGGCATTAATTACACTCTTGTCTTGAGCACCCCGCTCTACCTTATTTTATATGATCCTGGAGCAGTCATGGTATGCCAAGCAGAGCAGAAAGATGTGGGATCCCCTCTTAAAAACTCCTTTCTTCCCCAAAGATGAGGTTAGCTGTTGGGACCCATCAGAGAAGATACAGCCTGAAGCACTCAATGCTCACCTGCGATCCCTGTGATGTGAGATGCTCAACCGTGCTTTAGATTTGGAAATCTTAACTGAGAAGGAGAGAGCAGGTCTTGGTTCGGAAGGCCAGGAGACCATTCCAGCTTATATGAACTACTCTCGCCCTATCACAAACTCCCTGTGTCTACAAACCCACCCAGACATTCCAACTCCTGCCCAAACCCTGGGGAGGTGAGGTCTTGCACACGATCCAGCTGACTGTCAGGGTGGGGACTGAAGGCAGGGAAGGAGGGGCCCACTTCCTGGGGTACTGGCCCTGCTGGCTGGTGGTGGACAGGCTCCAGCAAGGAGAGGCCCCCAAAGCAGTTGAGCTTGAGTCATAAAACTCAACTACCAACCTGCATTCACGAAGACAGACCAGCGGTGACTAAACCCAGTCTTAGTCAAACGTGTGGCATCACTGTCATCAATGTGTTTTCATCGGGCTCCTCCCTTTCCCTTCCCATTTTCCTTAAGAGAAAATCAACAAGGGCTAGGCTATCGCTTAACAGGAGAGTGCTTGCCCCCTTTTTTTCTGGGGGCAATTTGATGCCCTGAGTTCCTTTGCTATTATCCTGAAAATAAAGCGGTGAGACTTATAAAATGGGCAATGCCCAATGCCTGGATGCTGAATGCTACTCCAACATGTTTGTGTTTGAATGAAATAATAGCCACATTGTAGGTGCTGCTATTAGGAGTGTTCTCAGTTACTGTCCTACATTCTGAGGCTCTCTGAGTTTCTTTTTCTCTTTCCTTTTTTTTTTTTTTTTTTGGTTTTTCAAGACAGGGTTTCTCTGTGTATCCTTGACTGTCCTGGACTCACTTTGTAGACCAGGCTGGCCTTGAACTCACAGAGATCCACTTGCCTCTGCCTCCCCGAGTGCTGGGATTAAAGGTGTGCACCACCACGCCTGGCAATTACAGACATTTGTGAACTGCCGTGTGGGTCCTTTGGTAGAACAGTCAGTGCTCTTAACTGCTGAGCCATCTCTTCAGCCCTCTCTGACTTTCTTAGGGACTCTCAGAACTTGCCCATGGTGAAGCCCTGAACCTCACTCCCCTCCTTGGGGTACAAGCTTAATAATGTCGGTAAAGTGGGCATGGTTGAGACAAATGAGAACTCAGGCCCATACACATTGAGGTTCTAAGAACTCTAACTTTACTCTTTTTTTTGGTGACAGACAGGGTTTCTCTGTGTAGCCCTGGCTGTCCTTGACTTGCTTTGTAGACCAGGCTGGCCTTGAACTCACAGAGATCCGCCTGCCTCTGCCTCCCGAGTGCTGGGACTAAAGGCATGCGCCACCACGCCCAGTTTCTAACTTTACTTTTTAAGACTGCATCTCATGTAGCTCAGGTCCTTGTGTAGCAGAGCATGGTCTTGAATGACTACTGCCCCCACCTCCCAAGTGTATATGGTAGCCACAGATTAAAAGAGGAACCCTTATGGGGAGAGAATAACAAAAGAATTAACCAACAACTGTGTATGAATCCATTTACTTGATATTGCAAGATCAAGACCGAGCTTTCATTCACTCATTGGTTCATTTATATTTGTTTTAGGTAAGGTCTCACTGTGTAGCCCTGGCTGGCCTGGAATTTGCTATCTAGATGGGTTACCTTGAACTCCCAGAGATCAGCATGCCTCTGATGGGATTAAAGGTGTGGTCTGCCGTCCCTGGCTTCAAGCTAGAACTTTCTTTAAAAAGAAAAAACTGTGTATCCACCGTCATATTCTATCTTCTAGACAAAGAACAGACTAAGTGAGCTTCCTGCTAAAGGCACACAACTTAAGATACTTAGAAAATACGGACCAGCCACCAAACATTCAAATCACATCTGGATATTTGACCAAAGACAGAGTTCTGTGGCTGTAACTCACCAATGCTAGACTTGCCCTGGAATTGGGTTGAGTGTCTCCAGAAATCTAACCTTCCCTCCAAGGCAGAAAGTGTGCCACCTCTGCTGATAATCCAAATGATGTGCCCAAGGCAGGGAAGGCAGCTTCCAGCGTGCTCTGAGCAATAGTGGCATCATCACAAATGATGGCACTCCTCCAGAGGATCTCTTCAGACACCCATGTGTGGAAGTCCCAGGGTATTTTTATTATAAAGAGTGAAGTTACATCATGGCCCTACCTTACCCAGCCCTGGAAGAACTTAATGGGAAGGGATAAGACAGCAAGCCCGGTAGTGGAAACTGGGACAGGACTTTCCAGAGCCCAGCAGGGCACAGGGGCATCACACCCTGTGTGATGGTGGCCACACATGGCATGGCAGTGAAGTAACCCGAGTCCTGAGGTTCATTTTTGTGGCATATTGGTACCTGGTAATGCTCTGCCTCCCATACCCTTGCCAGTTAGTGGTCCAAAGATTGAATGCCAGTACATATGAGCCAAGCGGGCGTTAAGACATGCTACCTTTCATGTAGAGTGGCAGAACAGCAGGTCTGAGACCTAGCTCTAGTGCTTGTGTATGTAAAACCCCTGACTGGTGGCTTTTAGTCTACAGAGTCACTGGGACCCACTCTTTTGAATCTACTCCTTCACTCTCTTAGTCTCATCCCCCAAGCACTGTCCTGAAGACCTTGCTCCTGCAACCCAGGACAGTCATAGGAGATGGGTACCTTTGACTTCCTGGTTCATCCTACCCCCCCCACCCCTCCATTCCCATTTCAAGGTCAGAAGTATAATTTACATCCGACCTTATAAGTCCAGTTTCTAACCCTCAGCCTGATCCACAGAAGTCACTTCGTATTGTTATGTTACAAACTGGGGCTAGCCGAGGATGGACCTCAGTTGATAGTGTGCTTACCTAATGTGCACAAAGCCCCCAGGTTCAACCCCGAGCATCACATAAGATCAGGCATGGTGGTATGTCTATAATCCTAGCATTTGGGAGGTGAGGACAAGGGAATCATAAGTTCAAGGCCATCCTTGGCTACATAGAGACCTTGTCTCAAAAACAAAGCAGTAAAAATACAGACATTGCCTCCCAACCCCCACAAACAAATATGGCCACAGTGATGGCTCAGTGGGTAGACGAGCTTGCCACTAAACTCTGTGACCTGATTTCAATCCCTGAGCCCACATGATAGAAGGAGAGAACCTCCATGTGTGTACTGTGACAATCACGAATAACACACAAACAGTATTAATAAGTTAAATAACTAAAACACTGGCATCTGTGGTTTATGTGTGAGCTCTTGGCTGCTAAGAACTCCTTCATTGTGTGTTCTCTGGTATTAAGGACACAAGAATCCAGGTTGTTCTTGTGTGTTCATTCTGCATGTCTGCTGAGCTCCTGTATATGAGAGACACATGGTAGGGCCAGGTCCCTGAGGGTCTTCCTGCCAAAGACCAATAGAAGACTGAGCTTCTGATATTTAAAGAAAATGGTGATACCCACAAGGCACACCATCTACCTCTGCCAGGTTTTGCCCCTGTTCCATTTTTGCTGGAACCACACCCTTGTGGGCCCTACCTCTGGGAAGCCTGGGTTCTGGAAAGCTTTCCTCTTCCTTCTGTGGCAGAGAACAGTGCCTAGATGGCCCTTGCACAATGGAGGCTCCAGGAAGGTAACTGCTCTTCCTGGAGATTGGTATGCATGTCAATTTCCTGGCAAGTCATGGCCAAGAACACCTTGAGGGGCTGCTAGGAAGAAAATGCATGAGCAAACGTAGGGGAGCAGGGGAGGGGCATGACTGGACAAGGAGACTCTGAATACTATCTCCGTCTCTCTGTACTTCTATGCCAGGACCCTATCAGGCCCCAAGGAGAAAGGGAGGAGTCAAGGAAGTTTCATTCTTTTTTCAAATTTAATTTTATCTATTGTTGTTGTGGGGAGCACACCTGCGTGAGCTACAGTGTACAAGTGGAAATCAAGAGGTCAGCCTGCAGTAGTGGGGTCCCTCCTACCATTTGGGGTCCCAGGGACTGCTGCTATCAGCATTGGTGACACTCACCTCTACCCACTGAGCCATTTTATCAACTCTGAAAGTTCCCATTCTTGAATAGTTCATATTCAGAGGGGAGGCCTAGCTTCAGGCTTTTGCTTTGCTGTGCCAGTCACCAGGACAGTGGTAGGGATCCAAAGGGATAGACATTAGAAATAACAAAGAGAAGATGAGCTGGACTTAGAGGCATTTAAACAAAGCTGGGATGGGTTGAAAGGGTCTGGGGCAAAAACAAGACTTGTGGGCACAGAGACCTGACCACCCCCAACTCTCCTTAGGTTGCAGGCTGTGGGCTGCCCCTACACCAGCCTCCTTTCTAATGGCCTCAACTTGTTCCTATCAGCCCTAGTGAGTGTAGAAGGCAAGAGAACCAACAAATGAAGGTGCAAAATCTTTCCTTTTAGCATTTTGTGCCTGGATTACCCGGGGCCCAAGTGGATAGTTTGATGGAGGGGTGAACAGGAAAAACTCATTATTTCAGAGAGAGAGAGAGAGACTATCCCTTGGGCTGGTGATAGAAGGGATCCAAGTCCCCACAGGGCTGCAGGCCTCTGGGCTGACTAGTAGGAATTGGGCTCACAGATAGCACTGCCTCCAGGAGGAGCTAGAACCACCTAGGGAGAGGGGGAGAAAATCCAGGAACAGAATAGGGCTGTCCTGGTGGAGGAGGTGAGTCTGGGAACACTCAGGCTGAGGACAGGCTCCACCCTTTCCCAAAGACACATCCAGATCTTTCTAGCCATTTCCTAACACTTCCTAACAGGTTTCAATGAGCCCCTGGGGAATTATCACGTTGGATTGAGCAATGTGACAATCTAAACAAACCATGGCTGTCCCTTGTTTCCTTCTCAGACACTGAAAGGGGAGGGTCTTTTTATACCATTGAAAACTCACTGCGTAGGGGCTGGAGAGATGGCTCAACAGTTAAGAGCTCTTACTGCTCCTGCAGAGGGCCCAGATTCAGGTCTGAGCACCCACATGGAGGATCCCACCTACTTGTCACTCCAGTTCCAAGGGATCTAATATACTCTGCCCTCCATGGGCATCTGCACATACATAGTGCGCACACACACTCATACACACACGTAAAAAACTAATTCCTGGTGGCACACATCTTTAACCCCAGCACCCAGGAGGCAGAGGCAAGCAGATCTCTGTGAGTTCAAGGCCAGCCTGGTCTACAAAGTGAGTCCAGGACAGCCAGGGCTGATATACAGAGAAACCCTGTCTCGAAAAATCTAAAAAAGGAAAGAAAAAAGAAGACTCACTGCTCTGTCTCCAGCCCCACTCCTCCCCTAGATCTTTCTTTCCTTCCCAGAGTAATAATCCCATGTTCCTACTCAATGTGCTGTCTCAACTTGTCCCACGGGACTCCTTCTAGCACACCCTCCACTTTTCAGTCACCAGGCATCTGTAGGCAGGTGGTCTTCCTCATGATAGCTGTTTTTCTTGGGACCTAGAGCTCCACTGGTGAGAAGTAAGCTGGCAATCCCTTCATGGAGGAAGGGACAGGGGATGGAGATGGAGCAGAATCATCTATACCTCCTTGGACGGATGGCTAATGGAGGCCTGACATGTCAGGGTCTGAAGAGATGGCTTCCCCAACAGTCCAGGGAGGCAGCTGGAGTACGCCCTAATATCAAAGGTCTCCTCTTACCTGTGCTTCTCTCAGGGCCATACCTCAATATCCAACTGGGTTGGGACTGCCTGACAGGCTTGTGATAGGCCACGTCCTACAGCAGGAAGCCCCAGGAAGAGCCCAGGCTACAGCTGAGAATGGAGGAGGCAAGTCTAGGAAAGGCAGGCCTAGAGGACTCTAGAAGAGGCAGAACCAGGAAGGCAAGCAACATAAGGGGAAGTGGGTCCTACTGAGTGGCTTCCAGCTGTCTGGCCAACCCCCATCAGGAAGTGAGGGCTTCCCTCCAATCTGTGCAGGCTCCTGACACTCTTGAACCCTTAGAGACTGACAAAGCCCATGCGAGACCTCATCCCACCAGGTGATACAGTTTTTATCTTGTACAGGAACACGGATCAATGAAACCCTTGGTTTCCTCATTTGGTGTCAGGCTACACAGGTCCTGCTCACAGCAGAGCAGGGATCCCAGCCAATTCTAACCGTCTAATATGTGAGTGGGACACCTCAAGTAAATAACCCCAAGCCATCAAATCACTTACAATGGGCACCAGATCTTCCCAGCTGAGGCTCCAGATATCCTGACTCTCACAATCCAATCATATGCACATGGTTATTTGCCCCTAGTGAGCTCTGGAGTAATTTGTTATACAGCCGTGCAACTGAAGGAAGCAGCCACAGGCCAGTTTTGTTTTGTTTTGAGATAGAGTCTCTCCATGTAGCCCTGGCTGGGCCTGAAAACTGGTTATGTAGACCAGGCTGGACTTGAATTCAGAGATCAGCCTGCCTCTGCCACTCAAGAGCTGGGATTAAAGACATATGCCTGCCGGGCGGTGGTGGCGCACGCCTTTAATCCCAGCACTTGGGAGGCAGAGGCAGGCGGATCTTTGTGAGTTCGAGGCCAGCCTGGTCTACAAAGTGAGTCCAGGACAGCCAAGGATACACAGAGAAACCCTGTCTCGAAAAACCAAAAAAAAAAAAGACATATGCCTATGTTTCCTAGAAAGTTAACTCCCCCAAGCTCAATTTCATCATTTCTTTTTTTTTTCCTTTGGTTTTTTTTGAGACAGGGTTTCTCTATGTAACAGCTCTGACTGTCCTGGACTCGCTTTGTAGACCAGGCTGACCTCAAACTCACAGAGATCCACCTGCCTCTGCCTCCCAAGTGCTGGGATTAAAGGTGTGCGCCACCACGCCCAGCTAATTTCATCATTTCTAAGAGGGAAAATAAGGCAACCCCAGGATAGTCATGAGGACCACATGAGATAGTTCATTCAGAGCAAAAACACTAGCCACTCTATCCATTTATTTACATTTTTTTTTTTCGAGACAGGGTTTCTCTGTGTAGCCCTGGCTGTCCTGGACTCACTTTGTAGACCAGGCTGGCCTCGAACTCACAAAGATCCACCTGCCTCTGCCTCCCAAGTGCTGGGATTAAAGGCGTGCGCCACCACCGCCCGGCTTATTTACATTTTTTTTAAATGTAGAGCTGGAGACCAAACCTAACACCTTTACCTGCTAAGCATACAAATCTAGTGAGCATGGCAGCAGGCATAGTGCTAAAGCAGTAGTTGAGAGCTACATCCTGATCACCAGGCAGAGAGAGACAGACAGACAGACAGACAGACTGAGCCTGGCATGGGCTTTTGAAACCTTAAAGCCCACCCCCAGTGACACACTTCCTCCAACAAGACCACACCTCCCAATCTTCCTAATCCTATCAAAGAGTTCTACTTCCTGG
This sequence comes from Lophiomys imhausi, assembly GCA_907164525.1. Taxonomy (NCBI): domain Eukaryota; kingdom Metazoa; phylum Chordata; class Mammalia; order Rodentia; family Muridae; genus Lophiomys; species Lophiomys imhausi. The sequence goes on from CAJQZJ010008952.1 coordinate 4,548,800, forward strand.
TGACTAAGCATTCAAATATATGAGCCAATGGGGACCATCTTTATTCAAATCACTGCAGATGGCTTAATAGTTAAGCAGTTTGGAGTATTGGTTGCTGGTCCATTGGAGGACCCAGACTTTATTCCCAGCACCTACATGGTGGCTCATAACCATCTGTAACTTCAGTTCCAGAGGATCTGACATTTTCTTCTCGTCTCCATGGGTACCAGTCATATACATATACCATATACATATACCAGGCAAGGTGCATATACATACTGTCCAGGTAAAACATTCACCCACATAAAATAAGATAAATACATCTAAATAAAATAAAACCCTAAATAACAGCAAATCATTCTGTTTCTTTGCATTCACAATACCTGTAATATCACTATTCTTTTCAAATGTCATGACAGCTGAAGCCATGGGTTGTCCAGGGACTGGTCTCCAAGGTGGAGTGGTCAATACCTAGAGACTGTCAGTGCTAAAACTAGAAAAGTCATGGATGAAGCAAAATGAGCTGATCAGTGGCTGAAAGACTATAGCCCATAAGAAACTCATTCTCGCCGGGCGTGGTGGCACACACCTTTAATCCCAGCACTCAGGAGTCAGAGGCAGGCGGATCTCTGTGAGTTAGAGGCTAGCCTGGTCTACAGAGTGAGTCCAGGACAGGATACACAGAGAAACCCTGTCTGAAAAAAAAAAAAAGAAAAGAGAGAAAGAGAAAGAAACTCATTCTCTGATGGACACACAGGGCAAAGCCCGTGAGCCAGGGCCTGGCCAGTGGAACTGGGAGTCCTCACCATTAATTTTGGTGCAGAATCCTTTATGAAGGCACAAGTCATGCAAATGTGAAGTTTCCTGCACACCTTTAAAACTCCCTCATAACCACAGCCATTGTGTAGAACAAAGAAGTGTTCTCAGGGAGGACTATTTTATCAGTGCCATTGTTTAGAGTTGACAGGCATGATGATAATAACAAGCAGAGCAACTGTGAGTCCAGCTTATGATGTACAGACAATGCCCTTCCTTATTGCAGGCAGCACCCACTGTCCCGCCCTTCCTGAAGCATGGCTCCTGGCCCAGGACTGGCGCCCAGGAAGCACCAAGGTGAGTTTGGCACAGCTTTCAGTGGGGCTTAGGGAAGTCTTTGCACCTCTCCGAGTCTGGATCCAAAACTTGCTGGCTTATCGGTGGGACTCCGTTGAACTTCAGAGGGCCATGCTCAGGCTTTGGCCCAGGCAGAAGCTCAGCTTCTGTCTGTCCCCCTCTTCCTTGTACCTGTCTCTATATCTACAGGGTACCACAGCCCCCACTCGGAATATCTTGCCCTTAGGTCTTTGAGGATTGACACAGACCTCATATCAAAGGCACAGAGCCCCAGGAGTGGGATTCTTGGGGAGGGGGGATCTGTCTCTGGCTTCACTGGGAGCTCATGTTCTTGGTCATACCTGTCTTGTCTCTGCTTCTCTGCTGGTGGGTATGCTGCCGTCATTATCCCATGGATAGCACTATTTTTGGGTGACAATGTTCTCTCTTCCCTACACCCGCCAAGCTCTTGGGAAAATACACAGAAATGCTACATTCTCATACTTCCCACCCTATTCTATACAGAATGATGAAAGATAGACATAGGCCCCAGATGACGTTAAGCAGGGTGTAGATCCTGATCTGACACTCACAGTATCTCAGCATGGCTGACAAGCCTCAGGCCACCCTCCTCTTCCATCTCCTGATCTTCATCCCTTGTTTGCACCTGTCTCCCACATGTCTCCTTCCAGAACATACCTGCCTGAACCCAGGCCTGTGCCACACACCAACCCTGGTGGTTTGGGAAGACCAGCTGCCAATGTTACTTGTAGCAAGTATGAGTCCATGGTTTTGCCCACAACAGAAACCATTAATACTCAGAGATGCTTGGCCAGGCACAGAGTGGTAGGAAAGGAGGGGGAGGCATGAATGGTTCTGGTCCTTCAAAATATTTACTTAGAGCTGAAGAGTCAGTCCAGCAGCTAAGAGTATGTGTTACTCTTTCGAAGGGCCTGAGTTTGGTTCCAGCAGCACTCAAATCAGGTGGCTTTGCCACCACCTGTAACTCCAGCTCCAGCAGATCCTATACCCTTTCCAGCCTCCATGGGCACCTGCACCCACATGCACATACCCACCTACAGACACACAAGCATACCCATAATTTTAAAACTGAATGAAGCCAGGTGTGGTGGCATGCAACTTTAATCCCAACACTCGGGAGGCAGAGCTAGGAGGATCTATGTGGCAAGGGCCACCTACTAGGACCTTATCTCAAAAATCAAAACAAAGCAAAAATTAAAAAAACGAATTAATAAATTTTTAAAATGTATTTGCTCGGGTTGTTGGTCTATGGCCTTCTCAGATATATCCAGGAGAGGATGTTTAATGAATACAATCTGGAGAAGGTATCAAAGGGCCAAAGGATGCCATGTCCTTCCCTCTGGTAACCCTGCTTTCTAAGACATTTGTGTGGCAAGCACCTTTGAACTCTGAGTCCTCCTGTCAGCTCAAGCCCACTTTAGGACTCTGTCCTGAGGGATACCCTCTAGGTTTGTTTTGTTGTTTTTAATTTTTGGAGATAGGGTATTACGATGTAGCCCAGACTCTACTCTTATCTCTTTCCTCTATTTTCTAAGTGTAGGGATTACAAGTGTGCACTACCGTGTCTGGCCTGAAAGACATGGAATTTTATACATAAAATGGCTTGTATGAAGATATCATTTATAATAGTCAAACACTAGGAATACTCCAAATAACCAACAAGAATGCCATGGGCAAATGATTCCATAGCCAGGAGAAGAGGTGGTATCTAGTGTGGGGGGGGGGTAGAAACAAGGTCTTGCTTATGTATCCTGGATGACCTGGAACTGTGGCAATCCCCCTGTCCCAGCCTTTCTCATGTGAGATTACAAGCACATGCCACCATGCTCTGCTTTATTTAGTCTTTAACATTTTTTTTTAATTATTATTTTTTGAGACAAGGTCTCACTATCCTTGGATAGCCTAGAACTCTATGCAGACCAGGCTGCCCTCAAACTCACAGATACCCACCTTCCACTAACTAGCTGCTAAATGCTGGTACTAAAGAACTTCCCTGGGAGAGGTACCTACCGAGTTTATTGTATTTTCAAAGTAACTGAATGAAGGGCCTCCTCCAGGCTTCAAGGGTAAATTTGGGTATTTCATTGCTACAATGAAACTTATGGAGAGAGGGATCCCTTCTTATCTTTGGCACCTCTGTGCCCACTCTTACAGTGGTTACTTATTTTCCTTTCTGCTTCATTGAAGAAACACGTTCATTTTGTTCCTATGTGGACTGCAACCAAGATTGTTAGTAAACGTCTTAAGAAGATGAACATAAGTAACATAATGGCCGTGTTAGGTGCATCAGGACTTTTTTTTTCTATTTGCTTTTTGATATAGAGCCTTGGCTGGGTGTGGTGGCGCACACCTTTAATCCCAGTACTCGGGTGGCAGAGGCAGGTGGATCTCTGTGAGTTCAAGGCCAGCCTGGTCTACAAAGTAAGTCTAGGACAGTCAGGGCTATAATTACACAGAGAAACCCTGTCTCAAAAAACAAAAGAAAAAAGAAATGGAGCCTCATGTATCACAGACTGGTTTCCAACTAGCTGAGGATGACCTTAACTCTCCTGACTTCACAGACCTCCTCCCAGTGCTGGGGCTATAGGCATGCCCAGTTTTATATGGGACTGCGGACTGAACCCAAATGCTTGCTAGACAAGCACTCTAGCAACTGAGTTAGATTCTCAGCTAAGGTTTGCTTATTCTTTTTGTTTGTTTGTTTGTTTTGTTTTTTGAGACAGGGTTTCTCTGTGTAACTACTCTGGCTGTCCTGGACTCACTTTTTAGACCAGGCTGGCCTTGAACTCACAATGATCCGCCTGCCTCTGCCTCCCAAATACTGGGATTAAAGGCGTGCGCCACCCGGCTGGTTTGCTTATTCTTAAAAGCAATTGTGTGTGTGTGTGTGTGTGTGTGTGTGTGTGTTTTTACATTTAGTGTGTATGTGTTTTTTTACATTTAGTGTGTGGGTGTATGCATCCTCTTATGCACATGTACATGCATGGTCAACCTGATCATTTAAGTTTAATACCCAGGACCCACATATGAAAGCAGAGAACAGATTCTTACAGCTTGCCCCCTGACCTCCACAGTGTACCATGGTATGCACTCACTCTTCTTCCGGACAAAATAAATAGATGAATGTTTAAAAAAATTGAAAATAATTTATAAATAAAAGAAATGAACATCTGTAGCCGAGCCCAACTGGCGAATGCTATGTTGGAGAGTACAAGCTCTAGCCAAACACTGCTACCAGCTATGCACAAAACAACCTACTCCGCTAGACTTGCGTTTTTAGTACAAATGAACTCTTTTCATTCTGCCCATTTTCTGAGCCACTGCCATGAAATGAGCCAGGAGCAGGATAGAGTCTTTCTTCATGCTCTCAGGGGAGGACTCTGATCTGGGACGGGATATTCTTTGGGAAGTCTGTTGGCTCAGCACTTCAGGAGCAAGTGGGGATCATTCCCTGCCACAGCGGTGCACCTCTTCTCTGGCCTCCTTGGGAAGAAACCACCCCTGCAGCCATCATTCATGGCCAGCATCTGAGAGCCACCCGATGACATAATTTTCACTTGAAACCACCTTTTCATGGACAAAGGTAATTCTTCCTCCTCGTAAAACCAAACCCTTTATTATACCACATTGACTCTTGGCTGCCATTAGCTTTTCTAAAGCACATGCTGGCTGACCTCAATGAAGGGCCTGGAAAGATGCTGAGCTACGGAGCTAAGGGAAAGGGGAGGTATGTGTGACACTTCTACCGCTATGAAGTCACCAATGGACAACTCCCAGTGACATCACACAGATCAGGCCCACTGTCCTTCAAGTAGGGGTGTCTTGAGACCTCATTGCCACATGCACCTAGACTGAGGGAATGAGAATTACCATGACCATATCTGGCCAGAGCAGTGATTGGGGGGGGGGCAGGGATTGCAGGACAGCATGCTGGAAGTTGGGAGACCTGGGGTCTAGCCAGTAGCTTGAGGGTAGATCAGTGCTTTGGGTGCTTTGCAAACGTCCATTTTCTGAGCCACTGCCATGAAATGAGCCAGGAGCAGGATAGAGTCTTTCTTCATTGACAGAGCAAGGACTTGTCTTATTTTGACATCATTCGGCTATTCCTTCTGAACTCACCGCTATACTTGGATGGGACAGGGTGCTCTTCTGAGGTGACTGCAGGGTTAAGCATTTCCACAAGCTGGCATTAATTTTATCATAGAGAAAACAACAATAAAACCCTGGAAGAACTTGTACCCTGAAGTCACCTAACCACATTTTCTGTATTTACTTAGTGGTCTGACATTACCTAGCACTGTCCAGTTTGGGGAAGAGAGAGAGAGAGAGAGAGAGAGAGAGAGAGAGAGAGAGAGAGAGA
>CAJQZJ010008952.1:4570254-4595723 GCA_907164525.1 Lophiomys imhausi
TTTTTTTTTTTTTTTTTTTGGTTTTTCGAGACAGGGTTTCTTTGTGTAATATCCCTGGCTGTCCTGGACTCACTTTTTAAACCAGGCTGGCCTCAAACTCACAGAGATCTACCTGCCTCTGCCTCCTGAGTGCTGGGATTAAAGGCGTGCGCCACCACTGCCCGGCTCCTATTTATTTATTTTTAATGTTTATTTATTACTTCAAGATACATCTCCATCACAGTCCCCTTCTTCCACCCCTCCCTGCCCTACCTTTCCACCCTCTTCCAGAAATCATAATTCTTTTTTTAATTACGCCACAATTATGAAAATTATAAGATATAACATACAGTCCCAATATCCAGTCCATACATATTTGACAACTGATATTAATATTCTATTATCTATCTCCATGAGTTTAAAGTTCTATACCTAATTCATTTTCCATCCTAACTTGCATTACTAACTTAAAATCATCTTCTTAGACCTAAACATCCTTTTAATTCCCCAACAACTTAAAATTTCACTGTGAGACTATAACTATCTAGTCTTCAAATACATCAGAGACCTGAGAAGGATAAACATAATTGGTTATACAGGAAGTACAGAGCCAGCAGCTTCCAAAACTAAGAAATGACAGACAACTGCCTGCCTGGACAGTCCCCAATTTCTCTCCATACATTAGACTATCTATCTTCAGCCTTTTGGTCCAGTATTTCTGACAGACATTAATTGTAAAGTGCAATTATGAAGGACTTGTCTACCCTGTCTTGGCAGAGCTAGGCTGTTGACTTACCTGCTTCCAAGTTTTATCCCCCGCCCCCTTTTTTTTTTTTTTGGTTTTTCGAGACAGGGTTTCTCTGTGTAACAGCTCTGGCTGTCCTGGACTCACTTTTGTAGACCAGGCTGGCCTCGAACTCACAGAGATCCGCCAGCCTCTGCCTCCCAAGTGCTGGGATTAAAGGCATGTGCCACCACTGCCCGGCTAGTTTTGTCCCTTTTAAGGTATTGTACCTAGGTAATGCTTAAAAATACAATGTGAAGTTTTGGCCCATTGAAAGCAACTGTCACAAACTGTTTAGGATAATTAAGAGATGCAAACTAATAGTCATTCAAACATGTCATTTGGTTAGATACTAGCATAGTTTATCACAGGGTTTCTCTGTGTAGCCCTGGCTGTCTTGGACTCATTTTGAAGACCAGGCTGACCTTGAACTCACAGAAATCTGCCTGCCTCTATCTCCCGAGTGCTAGGATTAAAGGCATGCACTTCCACACCCAGCAATTACAGACAGCTGTGAACTGCCATGTGGGTGCTGGGATTTGAACCCGGGTCCTTTGGAAGAGCAGCCAGTGCTTTTAACTTCTGAGCCATCTCTCCAGTCCTCACAGATGTTTTCTAAGTTACCGGAAATAAAGTTGCTAAGAGACAAGCAACATTTGCTTATCCAAATATACAGAGATAGATAGGTGGTCTTCAAAAACCTCAAGAGATCTGTAGAATTTGATATTCAAAGAAATTTTCTTAAGATTTTTTGATATTGAGACATATCAGCTCCTGACATCACCCCCTATTCTATTCCAAGTAGAGGATGAGCATCGAAGAATTTCCATTTGGAGATGGTTGCATCAGTGGCAAGCCTGTCACTGGGCAAGAATAATCCCTTGCTTCAACTGTAGCCAGTGGCATTTTAAACTCACCCAGGCCCAGTGGCATTTTTAACTGACCCAGGAAACCCTCCCTGTTCCCAGGCTAACCTGGTGTCCTGTCTGACCATTGAGATGCCAGGGCTATGGGTACCACATAACACTGAAGATATTCCATGCATATCCAAAGAAAGGAAGGAAGAGAGGGATGGAGGAATGGAGGGAGGGAGGAGTATGAGGAAGGAAGGAATAACAGAGGGAGGGAGGGATGGGAGAAGGGAAGGGTTAGAGGAAGGAGGGATGGGAGGAGGGATGAAGGAATGGGAGGAGGAAAGATGAGTAAGAAGTATCAGGGAACCAGGCAGGGTTTGTGAGGAGAGACTAAGGAGATACAGAAATACCTCTCACTGAGGAGATTCAGAAATACCTCTCAGCTGATGGTTTATGATGTCTGGGTCCAACTTCAGTTCTGTAATTCTTTCTCCCAAGAACAACACTGATAGGTATCCAATTACATAAATTAATTAATATTTCCTTCCCATCATCAAAGACTCATTTTGTGGGAACAAGTCTGCACAGCATTGTGTTCCTGTATGTGTATATGAGTGTGTGTGTGTGTCTATGTGTCAGTGGTATGTGTCTGTGTGTGTGTATTTGGGGGTGTGCGTGTGTGTGTGTGTGTGTGTGTGTGTGTCTATGTGTCAGTGGTATGTGTCTGTGTATAATGTGTATGAGGGTGTGTGTGTGTATGAGTGTATGTGTCTGTGTCAGTGGTATGTGTCTGTGTGTGTATGAGTGTGTGTATCTGTGTCTGTGTGCATGTGTGTCTGTTTGAGTGTGTGGGTCTTTGTGTCAGTGGTGTGTGTATGTTTGTATGAGTGTGTGTCTTTACTGTATACATCAACCCCACCCAAACCCATAATGTTGTCTACCTGTACCTTCCTCATAGCCTTGGAGGACGCCACTGCCCTCCCTTCTCCTGAAGGAAGTTAACCCCAACCCGACCTCCATCTTTGTAATGGCAGAAAAAAATGAGAGCTGGAGCCACAGAGAGGGGGAGAGGGTGATGTTTGTCAGAGGCCTCCCCTGCCACAAGAGAAAAGGAACACAGGTTGTTACTATTAGGGTGTTAGAGGATTTTCCTGTGAGTTTCAATGCAGATAACATACAGCTTTTATGGACAGGGAAATGGAGACTCTCTTCTCAGAGTAGCAGAGACAAATCTCTGTGATAGGGGAGATGTTTGGAGCAAATAGCAATGGCCATATATGTCTCTTCCTGTGAATTTCTGTCACCTCCTGATTAAAGTTGACATTTACATTTTGGAATAAGAACAACTATGATCACCTGGCAGTGGTGGCACACACCTTTAGTCCAAGTACTAAAGAGGCAGAGGCAGGCAGATCTCTAAGTTCGAGGCCAGACTGATCTACAGACCTAGTTCCAGGACATCCAGGGCTACACACAGAGAAACACTGTCTTGGAAAAAAACCAAACCAACCAACCAAACACGAACAGTTATGATCTAGGCACTGTGGAGATGGCTAAATCTACAAGGTGCTAATTGTGAAGCCTAAGGATTTCAGTTCAGATCCCTGTACCCAGGGAGAAGCTGAGTGTGGCCAGTATGAATCTGCTACCCCAGACAGGCAGATCCCTAGGGTTCATAGCCAGCCAGTCTAGCCAAACTGGTGCGTCCCAGGTTCAGTGGGAGACCTTGTCTCAAAAACTAAGGTGAAGGGTGATTGAGGAAGACACCTGATGCTGACTTCTACACTCTACATGCACAAGCTCCCATGTGCATATAGGCATGTGCACACACAAACACATATGTAAACATACCCTGCAACAAACAGCTCCAACAAACAAAATACATGATCTAGTTAATGGTTTGGGCCTGCTTGGTCTAGCCTCGATAGTAATCCCATCTGATCACACTGATTATCTCTTTCATTTTAAGTTTTCCAAATGACATACATATCCTCCGTTCTGTGTATCACCGTTTAGTGATATAAAGTGGTCTAAGGTCAGTCGGCACCTGTGCAGGTGACTGGAAAACAGAGAGAAAGAGGCAAACGTAAGCTCAGGGCAGTGGTGCTGGACTCGACTGGACAGTGTCAGGGAGTGGCGAGCCCCTGGGCTCTGGGGACACTTTGCTAAGTGCAGAGCAGGGTAGGTGTTGCCATCACCAGCTGTCCTGACAGAGTTTGTAAGTCATCAATCTGTGACAGGGCCGGGCAGCCTGCCTCCATATGTTGCTGCTGTAGTTTACTTCTCAAATGTGCCATAATGTCATGTGTTAAAATCTGGTCATCTGGTGGTGGTGCTACAGAGAGAGAGAGAGAGAGAGAGAGAGAGAGAGAGAGAGAGAGAGAGAGTAACTCTTAAGAAGTGGACACTTTAGGTCCACAGGGTATGCTCTTTGCAATGTAAGTTGTTTTAGTCAGTTCTCACACACTGTCTAAGCTTATTGAAAGTGGACTGAGTGCAAGACACACGCTGGCCTCTCAGACTCAATCACATCATGCCAATTGTCCTCCCTGGCTCTGTAAGAGGGAGAAAGGAAACGAGCAAACCAGCCCACGAGTAAAAACACTGTGCCCCTGAGAACAGCTAGCAGGTGAACCAGGCCCAGCAGGATTACCAGTGATTATCCTGTGCTATAAAGTACTAGAGTGGGAACAAAAAGCCAGAAGCACATTGGTAGGGAGACTCTTAACCTGGGACCCATCGTGACTGCTGCTGCCCCAGCCGCTTTTGCTGGATGCCTCAAGCCTTCCATTGAATAAAGTTGTCCCCACTTGCTCTGCCAGGCCTCTCCAGGCATCTGTGCCTGATTAATAATCCGCTGTCTGTCCGCTGTGCTGTCTGTCTCTGTCTGCTACTTGCTATTTATTCTTCTTTGCTTGCTTCGTGGAGTCACTCATTTGAAACAGAAAGGACAGCTGTCTTTCTTTGGACCACACAGAACACCCTTGAAAGGTAAAGTGGAATATCGGCTCTCCTTCACTTGCTTTTTTCCTGGCCTTTGAGTGAGATGGGCCATACATTTCCTCCAGGCCCTGCTGTGCTTCCTTGGCACAGGCCCAAATAAGCCAATTAATTAGAAAATGAAACCTACCAAACTATGAGTCCAAATGCACCTTTTTTTTCTTCATAAGGTGATTGTCTCAAGTATTTCCCTATAGTGACAGAGTGCTAACTTAGCTGCCCTGCCCGAACACAGCAGCCTCTATAGAGACATTTGAGTATTGCTATTTTGGGAACATGGAAAGACATCTGTGTCCTTGTATGGGATACTCTCTAACCTGAGGAAGGTCCCCAGTGTGTATTCCTCTGTCTTCCAAGATGGAGTCTTGACTTCCTCCATCTCCCTTAAGCCCTTGAGACAACCTGTCAGCCATCAGTTCTGACAGGTATCGGCCAAGGGTTCTAGGACTGACAGCCTCTCTGTCTCAGTCACAGCTAGGGAGATACTGTCCACCTTCACTGGCCCCTTGGCTGGCCCTTCTGTTTTCTTCTCACACACTGGTTCTGGGTCCTCAGCTAGGCTGGGAAATGCCATTCTGCCTTTCTTCCAGATGCTGCCCAGCACTGCAGAGCTCTTCTGAGCCCAGTTCTAAACACCTGCTCCCCACCCCCAGCTGACTGTATGGCCTCTGCCTCCCCTGTTAGCCTGGAAGTTTGAGGGAGAAAGGCTGCATCTGCTTCCTCTCAGGGTCTCCAAGCTTTGTAGTCAGTCTGCAGAGCACAGCTGATAGCTGGGACTAGACGTCTGTGCTTCTGACTTCCTTCCATCTGTTTGCTGTGCTCAGTTCAGTCAATGAGGCTCTTTTTCTCTGGAGAGGGGATCCCCAAACATGTCTTCCTCCTTGAAACATGCACAGCAAATGTGTGTTTGGCATGCATCAGAATACAATGGCTAGAACTGTAACATTTTGAGGAAGAAAAGGGAAGGACTTGATATCCATCAAGTGTTCTCGATAGATTTTAGTAAATCACTGGGGCTTGAAGAGATGGAAATCTATTCACAAAACAGAACCACAAAAGTTGCTACCTAAATACCACAGATGTGAGCTCCTTCCGTGTGGCAGGGAGTTTGTTTGTGGGGGCACAGGAGGAGGGATCCTTCCTCCAACCCAATAAATAAAGGCACGTCTCCTCACTTGCTTGACTCTTAAGAAGTCAAAGAAGCAATACTATAGGAGTTCTGTGGGAGGAGGGTGGGCTTAGGGGTGAGGATGGGGGTGGGGGTAGGAGTGGGTGGGCTACAGGGAGGGTCTGTGTCTCCAAGCAGGTTCTTGTGTTGAAATAGGCAATAAATGACATCAATTCATATGAGCAAAACTGTAAAGACAAGAGACCCCAAATGTCCTTCTTCTCACATGACATGTGGAATTCTGACACTTTCTGGGGGCTCTTTGTTTGTACACCCTGCAGTTCTCTAGCCAACACTACTTGGTGTCTTATCTGTTGTATAGCCAGCCCCATTCTTACACAATCTTCCCAGGGACAGTGTCGTATTCCAGAGGATGAGGAGCTCAATCGCTGTCACCATGCCATATAACAGCCTATGATGTGCGTAGGACTCGGCAACTCTAAATAAGGGGTCCCAAGCCCCCTCAAGTTTGACTGACATGCTAGGACAGCTCACAGAGCTCAGGGAAAGAGAACTGATAACAAGAGCCACTGCAAAGGACAGGGTCACACAGCCAGGTGGAAGGGATGCCTAGAGCAAGGCACTTAGGGAGGGGATGGAGTTTCCATGCACTCTGGGAGCCCTGCCCTCCCACCATCCCTGTGTGTACAGTACCCAGGAGATCTCAGAACCAAGGATTCTCACCATGGATTCATGGTGTAGATATATAGACATCATTATAGATATTGCCTCAGTCTACAGCCCCTCCCCACCAAGGAATAGAAGCTAGGGCTAGAAGACCAACCTTTTAATCATGGCTTGGTCTTTCATGAGCAATCCCACCCCACCAAGAGTCACATCTGTAGAACTTGAAGATGCTCCTACCATTCAGAGAATCCCAGGGAATGGAGAACTCTACATCCGACACCCCTGCCTTCCAAGAAATTACAAATGTCTTGAGAATTCTGAATCAGGAACTGATTCAGCTAAAGACTACGTATTAGAACAAAAAGATTCTCCCAGAACACTTATCACTCAGTCTATGATCAGGGTTTGGGGAGTTCTGTGCCAAGTCCTGGGGGGCTGGGCAAAGACATAGACCTGAATCTAAATATAGCTCTACATACATATTTTGGAGACTTTTCACAGAGGATATGGAAAGATTATTACCATCTTATCATTGGTGAGGTGAAAATAGGAAGGTTCTCGATGCAGTTCCACTTCTAATTAAGAGTAAGCTGGTATACTTGTGTCTCCTGGTTCCTACTTGCTAAATATTACAGGAAAAGCCTAATTGCTGTGTCATGGTGATCAAATGTGGCCAGTCCTACCCAGCTGTCCTGACTCTGGGCCAGGCACATGCCAGACTCTCTCTTCTTTTGCTTTATTAATTTTGTTTATAGTAACATTTTTTTTTTTTTGGTTTTTTGAGACAGGGTTTCTCTGTTTAACAGCTCTGGCTGTCCTGGACTCGCTTTGTAGACCAGGCTGGCCTCGAACTCGCAAAGATCCGCCTGCCTCTGCCTCCCAAGTGCTGGGATTAAAGGCGTGCGCCACCACCGCCCGGCTTATAGTAACATTTTTACTAATAAAATTTGTTGGTAACAAATTTTGGAGTTAGTAATTTTTCTTTTTTTTCCTTTTTGGTTTTTCGAGACAGGGTTTCTTTGTGTAGCCCTGGATGTCCTGGATTCACTTTGTAGACCAGACTTGCAAAGATCCGCCTGCCTCTGCCTCCCAAGTGCTAGGATTAAAGGCGTGCGCCATCACCGCCTGGCCCAGCAATTTTGCTTTTCAAAGGGACAAGGCCTGGATGTTTACAACTTTTAAAAATTTATTTATTCAAGTTACATCTTGATTGCAGTGCCATCCCCCCCCCCCCGCCCCATCAACTCACCCAAGTTCATCAAGTTGCATCTGGGCTGATGTTTACAACTTTTAAAAGCTTCAAATAAAATAAATCTTTTGAAAAGGTGGGTGAGGCTGGATAGATGGCTCACCAGCTCGACTCAGAGCTCTTAAAGACACACACACACACACATACCCCAAATGTTTTATCTTTAGAAGATTTATTTTGTTTGTGTTTATACATATGTATATATCTGTGCTTGTGTGTGCAGGTTCCTGCAGAGGCCAGAAGAGGACATCAGCTTGCCTGGAGCTGGAGTTACAGGTGACCATGAGTCACCTTGGTGTGGGTGCTGGGAATGGAATTCAGGTCCTCTGGAAGAGCAGCTAGCTCTAATACTCTTAACTGTGATGTCCTCTCTCTAGCACAAAATAATATTTTAGTTAAAACTTTTTGAGATGTATTATTTTACACATATAAGTGTTTTGTGTTTTGCCTGCATGTATGTATAAGCACCGTGAGTAGACCAGGTTCCCATGGAGGTCAGAGGATAGTGTCAGATTCCCTGGAACTGGAGCTATGGATGGTTGCAGGCCTCCACGTGGATTCTGGAGGCTGAACCTGGGTTATCTGGAAGAGCAACAAGTGCTATTAATTGCTGAACCATCTCTCCAGCCCCAAATGCTATATTAAAATTTTTTTTTCAAAGACTAATGTCATGGGAGGAGAGTGGGGAAATAAGCAGGAAAACAAAAACAACAAACAAACAAAACCCCGGGGTATAGAGCCAAGTGTATCATGGACCTAGTCCTAAAAAAAAGTATGCAGCCGGGCAGTGCGGTGCACACCTTTAATAACAGCACTGGGGAGGCAGAGGCAGGTAGATCTCTAAGTTTGAGGCCGGCCCGGTCTACAAAGTGAGTTCCAGGACAGTCAGGGCTACACAGAGACACCCTATCTCAGAAAACAACAAAGGAGTGTCCACCCATACATTAAAAAAAAAAACATTCACAGAGGTAACTGAAATATGTGTATGCTAGTTATTTCTCATGCTGCTGTGAGGGACTCCTGACAAGAAGTGTCTAAAGGGACAAAGGGCTTGTGTTGGCTCACAGTTACAAGGACTACAGTCCATTATGGCCCAGAAGTTATGGAGCCTGAGGGGACCGGTCACTTTGCACCCTCAGCCAGGAACAGAGGATTGCTGGTGGTCTGCCCTGTAGAGAAATTTTAATTCAGAGCATGTCTGCTCTGGCAAGAGGTCACATCAAAAGACCTTCATAGATTGAATACAGACAGGCCTTTCATCACAGGAGATAGATGCAAGCAGATCTAGGAGTTCAAGGCCAGCCTGGTATAGAGCAAATTTCAGGTAAAGAAAAGCTTAGGTCCAGTCGTGGTAGTACACGCCTTTCATCCCAGCACTCAGGAGACAGAGGCCTGCAGATCTCTGAGTTCAGTCAGTTCTGTTCAGTCAGTGAGTTGAGAGGCAGTACAGTGGAGTTCAGTTCATGACAGTTCAGTTCGTGGAATTCAGAGACAGTTTTACTGGGAGAGTTTTACAGAGACAAGTTGAAGACAGAACACAGGTAAAGACAGAATAAGCCAGAAGATTAGAACAGATTGCTAGAGTTAGTTTGAAGCCAAGCAGGGCAATTCAGTGAAAAGCTGAGAGAAGCCAGTTTGATTTTTTGTTTGTTTGTTTGTTTTGGTTTTTCGAGACAGGGTTTCTCTGTGTATCCTTGGCTGTCCTGGACTCACTTTGTAGACCAGGTTGGCTTTGAACTCAGAGATCCACCTGCTTCTGCCTCCTGAGTGCTGGGATTAAAGCTGTGAACTGCCATGTGGTGCTGGGATTTGAACCCTGGTCCTTTGAAAGAACAGCCAGTGTTCTTAAACTCTGAGCTATCTCTCCAGCCCTGAGAAGCCAGTTTGAGTCAGTCAGTTTGGAGAGGAGTTTGAGCCAGCTGAGTTGAACCAGCCAGAGTTCAGAAAGAGCTAGAAAGGGTGAGCCTATTCAGCAGTAAGTCTCAGAGGCTGAAAACATTCTAGGCCTAGATTAGATTGTATGGAGGCTAGAAGCTTCCAGGACTAGGACTAGGTTAGCAGACAGAGGCAGTAAGCCTCTGAGAAAACAATTACTTCTGGAGAATAAAAGTTACTTTTACACTGCTCATTTCCCCTTTATTCAGTCAGAGCCTCAAGGCTACGGCATGGTGCTCCCCACATTCAGAGTGGTGTCTTCCCTCTTAATGAACTGACCCTAGACACTCCTTGACAGACATCCCCAGACTTTGTTAGCTAGGTCACTCTAGATCTTGTCACATTGACAATTCATACCAACCCATCATAATAGGTGTTATTTTTTAAATATTATTTCTCATAGTTTTCTGTGCTTTGTTGCTTTTTTAATTTTCTGCAACAAATTTGTGCTACTATCTACCATCAGGAAGAAAAACACATTTACACTTTAAAATGTCAAAGGTGACTGGGTGTGGTGGCACATGACTTTAATCCCAGCACTTAGGAAGCAGAGGCAAGTGGATCTGTGAGTTTGAGGCTAGCTTAGCCTACATCCTGCATTCTAGACCAGCTTAGGCTACATGGTAAGAGTGCCTCAATTAAAAAACTTATATATATATATATACATACACATATATATACGTGTATGTATATATACATATCAGTCCTATTTTTCTTTATGGAAGTACACAGCACTTTTGCTTTCACTTCCTGGCCTGCTGAAGCACAGCGAGCCTTGTCTCAGAGACTTTGCACATACAGAGGGTCTCTATTTCTTAGCCTTTGGAGGGGTGGTTGTCTTTATTCATTTCCTCATGCATGGCCTAGGGTGAGGCTGGGCTTCTCCAGATGGAGAGGATGGCTGCCTCCTTTCTCCAGACACCTGGTTGTGTGGATGGATGTGTAAGGGATGAACGGGTAGGAATCTAAGGCTGCTTGAAGAGCCACTCCATCCAGGGCCAACCCTAGGGATTTTTTACCTCTTGGAGCCTAGCCGTCTGAACAAGCCAATTGCAAAACAGTTGTTATTCACCTGAGCTGGTCAAGTAACAATTACTGAGTTGCGCTCACTTTCAAGGCCAACTCACCAGCTGCTACATCACTCCTCTTCCCCCCACACCCGGCTGTGAAGCCTCTCCCACTTGTAGGCTCATGACTCAAGGGATCTAGGTGAATACTGAGCTTGGAGAAAGGCGCTGGCATCTTCTCTCGTGAGGCAAAGAGGAGCCTTGGGCAGTACCCTGCCTTCAGGCTTGTCATATCCGGTGCAGAGTGGAGGGGAATGTATCACTCTGCTTTGAGCTCTGCTCCACAGGGGCACAGCCAAGCTGGGGCTTTGCAAGGGCAGGATGATGCAACAGAAACACCTGTTCTGGGGTGCCATGCTCGCTCCCACAAAACATAGATCTGTCCCAGAAGGTCTCTTTCTTCACAGCCCCTCAGTCCTCATCTCCCCTTAACCCCCTCTTCAGGGAGCCAGTTCAGTCATCCGCCTGCTCTTCAGGGAACATCACTTCAGTTGTCAGCCATTTTCCATCTTCTAGCATCCAGGTCCACTCTCACTTCAGGGACCCTTGCTCCTCAGTGAGTGGGGCTGGCCACTAGACAAGGAGCACGCAAGGCACAGGTCCCACCAGGAGTGTCCCCTTAGTCTCTGCAGCATCTGCATTTAACACAGAACAGCAAGACGTCCCTCTGTCTGTCCATGGGGCCCAACTAGGAGCCTGCTTCTCTCTCTCTCTCTCTCTCTGTCTGTCTGTCTGTCTGTCTCTGTCTTTCTTTCTTCCTTCCCTCCCCTCCTTCCTTCCTTCCTTCCTCCCTCCCTCCCTCCCTCCCTCCCTCCCTCCCTCCCTCCCTCCCTTCCTTCCTTCCTTCCTTCCTTCCTTCCTTTCTTGTTTCAATTTTTTGAGCCAGGATTTCTCTATGTAGCCCTGGCTATCCTGGAACTCGCTCTGTAAATCAATTTGACTTTGAACTCAGAGATCTCCTTGCTTCTGCTTTTCAAGTTCTGGGATTAAACTGTGCACCTCCAGCAATTTTTCTCAATGCCTCAGCAACACACCATAGTGTGTTCAGAACTAGACATCCCAGTTAGGTCTCCATTCCTTCAGGCTTAGGGTCTGTCTCACCACATGGCTCTGATTTCTTCTGCTCTGAATGGTTTTGTTTTTGCCAACTGGGAAACCACCTCCTCCTACAGCATCTTCAGAATCAGAACTTTGCTGGGTTATGCTTCAGCATCACAAAACATAAGTGAAATTAAATAAATAATCAAAATAAGGTAGTTTAATGTTTGGTTCTAGACTCAAGTAACTACTACTTTTCTCCTCACTTTGACCAAAAGAAAAAAAAATAACTGAAGTGACTTAAGATAGGAAGATGGGACTAGAGAGACCGCTCATTGGTTAAGAACACTGGTTGCTCTTCCAGAGGACCCAGTTTAATTCCTCCATGATACATTACAACAATCTGTAACTCCAGTTCGAGGAGGTGCAGTGCTTACTTCTGGCCTTCATGGGCACCAGGTATGCACATGGTGTGCAGACATATAAGCAGGTGAAACACCCATAACATAAAAAATAAATTAATAAAAATTTAAAAAATAAGTTTAAAGTTTAAAATAAACAAAAATTGAAAAATTAAAAAGCTTGAAAAAATAGTCACCATATGACCCTAGCAATTCCATTCTTAGGTACATTACCAAATGAATGGACACCTTGTGTTCACACAAAAACATTCACAAATATCCACAGCTGCATAATTCATAAGAGACAAAAGGTGAAAACAATCCAATGTCCATCACCTGATGAATGAATTTAAAAATTGTGGTATAGTGCCAAAAAAATAGCACCTCAGAATTAGGATTAGGGCAGAGTTCTGTTCTTATCTTTCCAGGAGTTTAAAAGTATCCAGCTAAGGAATTCAGAGACCACTGGACAACTGAAACTTCTAAAGGAAAGGGTCCAGACACCAGAAAAGACAAGACAAGTATCCCAGATGATCCAGCCTCACAGAGTGGCTCTATAGCTGTTTCCTCAAAAACCTACATCCAGAACAACCTCAAAACAGCTAGCTAAGATGGTCTAGCCTCGACTGTTCCAGTCAGGACTTCAGTAAAGCCCTGAACTTTCCCACCCAAAGTTCAGCTTCTGACTACAAACTTCTCAGGACATTTAAATTGCTGAGCACAAAAAGACTGGACAACAAATGTTACTGTCAGCTTGCTTAACCATTTTTTTTCATTCTTATTTGGGCCCCCAAACAGGTTTCCAACATCCCAAATCAGCAGGAAGCTATCAACTTAGGACTGGAATAGAGACCCTCTCTGGATGCAGAGCAAGCAGGCAGGGAGGGACTCTGCCAAGTGCTCACTGACCAGTCAGTCAAACATTATCCCTGGCCCTGAGGCTTGGGTTGTTTTCTGTGTGCTGAGCCCTTTAGCCACAGGAAGTAGGCATCTCATCCCCGGATATGACTGTGGGTCGTGGAACATCTGTCTTGGGATGACAATGGCATACTGAACTAACAACTAAAGAACAGGAATCGGCCCTGGGTGGAGATCCCCAGTCACACTTTCAGGAGCCATCTATTCTCTCTGCATCACCTGCAGCACTCAGCCCTTCACTCCCCACTGGCCGTGCCAATCGACGATTGATGCAACCCGAGGGGTGACGCTGGACCGGTCTCAACGGAAGCAGCAGGCTTTCATGTCACATCTTGGAAAGAGGGGAAATCCCCGAGACAGCTGCTGATTACTTAAGATTTGTAAACTGTCCCATTGATTCACCAGAAACTGTCCAGGGAGCCAGCCAGGCTGAGATGTGTTTACTTTTGCAGTATGAGCTCCCAGCAAGCAATCCCTGGAACTCCGCCTATCCTAGGTGAGGCCGCTGAGGAGGAGACAAGCTGTGACCCAACAAAGATCGTTCCAGGGTTCACAAATTCCAGACTGTTATCATCAGAGTCATGGAAGTTGACCTTTGGCACACAAGATTTTCCTGCAGGGAGGAGTGTCTGAGACAGGGACTCCGGGGACTGTGTACTAAGGATACTTCTGCACAGAGGTGTGCAAAGAACGGCGTCCGAACTGAGTAGGAGTACAATGTGCTACGTCCATTTTACTGATGGGGAAGCTGAGGCTCTCAGAGGTTAGATGTTTTGTTCAAGTAGACCAACTCAGGGATGGTGGCGCTGGCATCAGAACCCACGTGGCTTGTCTCTGGACAGGACAACCTGGTTGGTACCTCTGGAGAAGGATGGGCTGGTGGCAGACGGCCGGGGCCTGCTCTAGTCCAGTTGCTGAGTAGAAATCCAGTGAGGAAACTCTGCTCCCAAATGGCAGGTCATAGAAATGGACTCCAAAGCCTCTTTGGGAGGTCAGGGCTAGGTCCAGATGGGTCCAACTCAGTCCCTAAATGGAACAGCAACTAGAAGGGCAAGTGGTCCTGGATAAGGACCAGCCAGGTTGAGGGTCAAGCCTACCAGGGTTGCACATACTAGCAGGAGACAAATCAGGGTCATAGAGACTTTGGATGGGCTACAGGATAGGTGTGTGTGTGTGTGTGTGTGTGTGTGTATGTGTGTGTGTGTTGTGGGGGACAATGACACTGCACCACCCAGGGACACTGGCACTCACTTTTATTCCATATGCATTTTGACAGCCACTGCTATTTAACAAGGGTCCCCAGAGCCCACTGGGGCATGCTGGACATTAAAAGAACAGATGGACTTTGCTCCCTGAAGCCTCCTTCACTCCTATTTTCTTCTAAGCACAAAATAAGGCATAGCTGCTTCCCTGGTACCTGGGTATGCCCTAAGGTCAGTCTTCCATGGAAGTGTGTAAGATAGCCACCTTCAAAACATCTCCCTGCCCACTCCCACCTGCTGGCTGCATGTCAGAGCCTTGGTCACCTGACCTGGATGTGACTGTACGGAGCAGAGGGGACCCCGACCTTCCCTCAGACCACACTTGAAAGTCATTGGAAATTAAATACAATTGCGTCACTCCATGAGGATGTGACCAGTGCCAGGGTGTCCCCTGATATGACACAGGGACAGTGTGGGCATTGGTCTTGCTTGTCAGAACCCACAGAACTTCCACTGCCAGCTGGCGTGCTGAGATCTGAAGGCACTGACCGTGTGCTGTCAGCAGTGATGAATGAAGGAATCTGATTGATCTAGGACTTTGGAAAACAGAACTGAATCTGCAGAGAAAGAAACTGGGAAACCAGCTTCTGAGATGTCCCAAGCAGCCCTCAGAGACAGAGGGCTCTGTGTGAGGCAGAAAGAGTGGTCCCAAGTCAGTGAATAGAGCAGGGGAGTTCTGGGGCTCACAGTGCCAAGAGCCACACACACTGCACACTCGTCACCTCTACGCTTTGCAGATCTGCATGCCCTGAAGCTACCACCTACTGACACTGAGAAGTCCCACTTCCCTAGCTGCCTCCTTAATATTCTTTTGTTTTACCCTGCCTGGAGCCATCCTGGGCCCCAGATAATCACAGATGTACTTCTCTCGCCTCAGGTTAGCTTGTGGTTTTTTATTTTGTTTTTGTTTTTAAAGAACTTTATAAAAGTAGAATCACACACAATAGTCTATTTTGCAAGGCTTCTTTCACTCAGTGTGATGATTCTGACATTCATCCTTTTTGGGTAGACTCGTGGCTCATTTTATTTCTCTACCACCTTCTCTTTCTTCATTCTTCCCACCTAATTCTTCCTTCTGTCTTTCTTCATTTCCTAAGCATGATCCTTTTAGAGAGACTTGCTACAATGTATTTATCCATTCATTTGTTTATGGACACCTAGGTTATTTCTAGTGTAGACTATTACAGATAAAGCTGCTGGGAACATTCAGCATATAAGTCTTCACTTCACATGGACAATGCTGTCCTTCATCTTAGGCATATATCCAGGTGTGGAGTATCTTTATTCCACTTTCAGTTTCTGCCAACCATCCCAGCCAGGAGTCAAGGGAAAACTACCACAAACTACCCACTCCAGTCCTGATACCTTCCTTACACCTCTTTCTTCCTCACCACACTCTGACACCAGCCCTGGCTCAGGCCTCATCCCATGGGGCAGTGTCTTCCCTGGCTTCTGGGGTCTCTATTCTCCTCTCCAGCCAAAAGACAGACTTTCTGAACTAGAAGTATCCAACTTTTGGAGCCTTTAGTGCTGTTCTCAGCTTCCAGAGATGCCCAGCTGTGTAGGCTGAGTGGTCATGACTACCGGCCGTCGATGAGGCTTTGTCCCCCAAGTATCTTAGTAACTCAGCGCCCTTACCAGACTGTCTCACTGCTAAGACTCTGTCATACACACCCTTGCCTGCTATGAATTCGATTTCAGAATTCTAGGAGGCTCGCAGATGTCCTCTGAGCCTGTAAGAAACCCTCCTGGGTCTCACCAACAATACATGATCTACATATGTGTCTCCCTTCCGTTAGATTGGCTACACTTATGGGGAGATCCCTCTCCTGCTTCAGTTCTCCATCCAGACATAGAATAGGTCCCCCCCTAAAAACTGTTCTAGGCCTGGAGAAATGCCATAGTGGGTGGAGGGACTCGTCACGGGTCCTGATGTGTGCAGATGAGCACATCTGTGTGTTCCTGTGTAGAGGCCAGAAGTCAGCTTTGAATGTCTTCCTCTTAAGATATTTCTACTCTGTTTTGGAGACAGGGTCTCATTGAGCCTGGGCTCACTGACTGGCTAGACTAGCTAGCCAGCAAGCCCCAAGGATCTCACTGTCTCTGCCTCCTTAGTACTGAGATTACAGACATGCTCTGCCATGCTTGGCCTTTTACAAGGGTGCTAGGGATTTGAACTCAGGTCCTCATGATGATACAACAAGGATTTTACTCTCTGAATCTTCTCCTCAGGTCATTTTATTGTAAGAAGGTACACCGAGAACATAAGGCCAACAGTAAACAGTACCCACCACCCTGCCCTAGTACCTTCCCTTTTTCCATTTTGTTTTGTCTTCCTCAAGCCTCTCATTGTACCCAACTTGGTGCTTCTTACAGATCTATATGACGTCTTTTTCTTGCTTGCTATGTGTTCCATCAAGTAAAGCATTTGTAGCCAGGTGTGGTGGTTCACACTTGTAGACCTAGCACTCAGAAGGCTGAGATTGGATGGCCTCCAGCTCAAGGGCAAGCCTGGGTTACTTACATACCGAGCTCCTGTCTCAAAAACCAACAAACAACAACAACAACCCCTCCATCAAATAAACAGCAGAGCATTTGCTTTGGCTTTGTGGCCACCAGCAAAGAACAGTCATTCTCATAAAGTCCCTTAGTTGTTATTCCTCACCAGGCACACGGAGATGAGAACTTCACATGTGTGACCCTCATTTCACAGATGCCAAAGACCCTAGGAAACATGCCCCAAGTCTCTGATTCTCTGACTTGACCCCCTAACCCTGCGCAGCCTCTGGGCATCATTTAACCAGTGACAGTCTGAAGCAGGTCCTAAAGTGTCTGGCTGGCATCTGGCCCAGCAGAGCTCAACTGTGAGCGGAGTGCAGGCTGCTGGACAGGCCGCTGGAGCCCCAGGGGCCAAGCGCCAGGAGCTGCCCTCCTTTGGAGACAGTGAGGCCGCACACACCACTCGAGTGATGACACTGAAGAGAACAGGAGCCAGAGGTGCCAGGGCAGGATGGGACCCGCCAGCTGTTTGGAAGAGGCCACATGGAGTGACAGTCACACACACACTTGCATCACAGCCCTACTGGGCTGGGGCCAGGGGTGTTCTTTGGGCGGGTGACAGGTAGAGGGTGTGTGGGCTGTGATGTAATAGGCAGGTTAACAGTGGCTCTTTCCTCCTGCCAGCAGCTCTCTGCAGGAGGAGGCAGGTGGGTGGCATGACCCTCCTCCTGCCCACTACCAAGCGAAGCAGCGCTGTTAACCTTGACCTTGGATCAGGTGGACTGACAGAGCTCTGTGTAGAAGAGAAAGAAATTTGAGCCAGATGAGGCTGGTCCTAAGTGACAAAGAAAAGGGAAGGAAGCAAGGCTGGTTCCCCCTTCTCTCCTTCCTTCCATTCCTTCCTCCCTCCCTCCCTTTCTCCCTTCCTTCTTTCTTTCCTCCTCCTTGCAGTTATACAGGATGGGATTTTATTTGGCCATAAAGAAGAACAAAATTACAACATTTGAAGGAAAACGGATACAACTGGAGATTGTCATAGTAAGCTAATCAAGTAAGCTTCTGAGAGACAAATACTTCATCTTTTCCTCATAGTTGTGGATGCCGGGTTTCAAATAGATACATAAATCATGTGTGTATATGACATGCAAGTACAAACAAAATCGTCAGAATTTTAAATTTTATTCTTTGACTATTTCATACATGAATATTATCAAGATACATAATGTATCTTGATAATATTCACCCTCATTACCTTTTCTGTTCCCCTCCTACTATTCCTGCACCTTTCCTTCCCCACAAGTCTCTTTTCTATTTTCATGTCTTTTTATATGGGTGAGCTTAATTAGATATGTTTGCAAGAATATGAGGGTGTTTATTCACCTGAACCTGAGCAACCGACCAATGGCTATACCACTGAATAAAATGACTCCCCTTCCCCAGGGAGTAGTTTCTCTGCCTGACCCATGAAGGACAGGAGGTAGCATGAGGAAATGACCACTGACTGAGTTACTGCTGGATCCAAGCGCTGTGCATGGATGTTATCTCACTCACTCAACCCTCATCAGGTGCCATCAGCTCTGCCACAGGTGATTCTTTCTTTCAGTGTCTATGTGTGTGTCTGCCAGTCACAATGCATATATGGCGGTCAGAGAACAATTTGCATGACTTGCACCTTGTGGTCCCAGAGATCTAACTCTGGTGGTAGCACTTGGCAGTAAGCGCCTTTACCCACCAAACCGTCTTGCCAGCTCCATAAGTGATTCTTACTGTACATCGGGAGGCAGAAATTGAACATGCAGTCAGGAACAGGCCCTGTGCCGAATGATGGTAACTTTCCCTGAGCACTGTGCTTGACACTACCTAAGCTGGCCTTGGCACCTGATCCTCAAGATTCTACAGACAGACAGATTGCAGACCTCACATTGGGGTGGGGAGGTCTTTCTGATCAGATTACTCTATGAGAGCCACCTGTTTACCCAGGAGATGTCTCCAGGGTATCCCCAGCTTTCAAGTCCCTTTTGCACGTGTGGACAGTAACCTCCTGAGCTCAGGGCTGGTAAGATGGTGCTGGCTATCAAGCTAAAATCCTGACACTTAGGTCTCTGACTCATCACTTAACTACATCGTGCCTCAGTTTCCCCAGTTGTAATGTGGAGACAACACTCACCACCCCTCTCTCATAGGGTTGTGGTGAACCTTAAATGAGATAATTTCTGTGAACAGTTTAAGGGAGTGCCAAGCACAGTGCTCAATAAAAATTAATTATTATTTGGCACAGGGTCTGTTCCCGATTAGATGTTCAACTAACTTTTCTCTCCTTCCCAGCCCTGGGGACTTACCAGCTGGGAGGCTG
Source organism: Lophiomys imhausi (assembly GCA_907164525.1). Classification (NCBI taxonomy): domain Eukaryota; kingdom Metazoa; phylum Chordata; class Mammalia; order Rodentia; family Muridae; genus Lophiomys; species Lophiomys imhausi. The sequence continues at coordinate 4,589,389 of CAJQZJ010008952.1, forward strand.
CTGGGCCTGGATGATGAGCACCCCATTAGTCAGAGGCCTGAGTGGAGACTCCAAACCTGACCGTCTCTTCCCTCCCCCCCCAGGGCAGCAACGTCCAGAGTCCCCACATACCTGGCACGGCCCCAGCTCTGCCTTTATAACCTACCTTCTTCCTGCCCGGGTGTACTGTTGTGTCTGTGACAGTCACGGATGGGAGGGGCACCAGCCCTGCCTTCCTGGGATCCTGTTCTTCCCATGTCCTATGTCTGTTCTGCTCTGCTGCTGCTGGATTCACTGCAGAGGGGACCACCCTACCCCTGGCACACAGAAGATGTCCAGGGCAGTGTGGAGCTGAGCCCTCCGGTCCTCCTCACTTTTCTCATATGTCTTCCCTATCCTCCTTCAATGAGAAACTCCAGCTCGGGTCTGGCAACAGATGTTGAAGTAGACTTTGCACCCTGCTGTGACCTTCAGGCCTGTGGGCTCTCCTGGCTCTCACCCGATGATGATAAATCAGGGATGAGCTTGGAGCAACGAACCAGGCAGGCTAACTGCTCTGCTCCCAGTTATTTGAAGGATGGCCAGGGTAGAAGGGCTCTTGGACCACTTCCTCAGCCAGGCAGCTGAGTCCTGGCCTGGCAGGAAGTTGCCAGAGGATGGGTGCCTATAGGATGGGTAACCACAGCTGGACCAGCAGGACCCTCTTAGGTGCTTTGGGATGGACCTTGGGGCCCTCCACTGGTACAGCTGGTCTTTAAGACCCCAAAAATGCTTCCCATCTTTGATGACCCCTGCTACTCCCAGCTGCACGGTGTCCTAGGCTGAGGCAGAGTTTCCATGGCTGGCTACTAGGTCTTACTGTCACACAAAGGGCTTTCCCTCTGCCATGGACGTCAGCAGACAGCTTCTTTTCTTCCCAGCCATTGCACAACATCTGTCCTTGCACGCACATTTGGACCACACATGCCAGCAAATCCTCACTACCTACCTGTCAAAGCCTTTTGACACCCATGTACAACCTCAGACAGCAAGCTCGTTCCTGCTTTGGTTCTTCAGGGGCAATGAGCTCTGGCCAGGCCTCATTGCCCAACCTTGCCATTCAGTTCCTATGTTGAGCTCCCTCCCACTTCAGAAGCTCAGCCTTGATAATATGACCCTGTCATGACCTTGCCTCAATCATTTGTCCCCTCCCTCCCCTCGCCCTAGCCTCCCCCCCACACTCCACCTCCACTCAGAGAAGACCAGGCCTCCCAGGGACATCAACCAAACACAGTATAACAAGCTACAGTAAGATCAGGCACATGCCATCATATCAAGACTCGACATGGCAAACCAGTAGGAGGAAAAGGGTCCCACAAGCAGGCAAAAGAGTCAGGGACAGGCCCCCACTCCCACTGTTAGGACTCCACAAGAACAGCAAGGTGCTCAGCACCAACACAGGCAGCCTGCAGTCTCCCTGATCTCTCCTTGCCTCAATCATAAACTTACCTCACTCAGGTACTGTGCCAGTCCCTGACCCAAACTTACTGCCTTAAAAGTTGATGGAGAGGGCTAGAGAGATGGCTTAATGTTAAGAGCAGTTGGTTCTCTTGCAGAGGACCTGAGCTGGGGTTCCCACCACCTCACATGGTAGCTCACAGACACCTGTAACTGGGGTCCAAGGGGGATCTGACACCCTCTTCTGGCCTCCCTGGGTACCTATACACATGTGTGCATAGACAGAGGACAGAGACACATGTAAATAAAAATAAAGTAAACACTTTTTAAAAATTGATGGAGAGAAGGAGAGAGATCAGATAGATACTCCCAGGCCTCAGGTATCATGGAAGCCCAGTGACCCCCAAGTCTGGCTCCTTCCAGATCTTTTCTCCACATCTCCATCTGATCACTAAACCTAAAGGTCCCCGCACCATAGTTCTGGTGTCGTCCCACCTGTCTCTACACCAGGAGGGGGTCGGCCAGGGCCACCCTTCCAGGCAACCTAAAAGGATCTTCATTCACTACCATGCTGAGATTTTGAGGCTACTTTGGACTTGGCTTGCTTTCCATCTACCCCACTGCAGGCCTCTCTGCTTTGTGCTGTCCTTGATTCAGAGCCATGCTCCCTGCAGACTGACTTGACCATGCAGAGTGCTTCAAGGGCCTATTGCTTACCCATAAGCCCCACACACCCTGGATGCCCCTCAAACTGACTTCCTACCCTTGAAGCTCGACTGTGCTCAACTGGCCACCTTCTTAGAATGGCCTTCCTGTCCCAACAGTTCCTTTTCATTCCTCAGAGCCCTTTTCTCCATGGCCCTGCTCCACAGGACCAGTGAGCATGAACCTCCCTGTGTTCCCAACAGCCCCTGCTCCTCTCAACCCAGACATCCCAAGCACCGTGTTCCAAGGACTTCCCACGGGTGGCAGTGGGACTTCCCAGCTACCTGTCCCCTAGCTCTGGTCATGCATCTATTACACAGGGGAAGGCTGAGACTGCTGGCCCAGAATCTAAGGGATGGATGAAAATGGGGGGTCCAGAGAGAGAATGAGGGGTCCGACAGTAGAAAGAATTCCACCTCTCACAATTAGAAGCCTGCGAACGTGGTCAAACCTGCCCAGGGCAGCAGTTAGCGTTCCAATTAATTAGTGAACTCTGTCAAAGTACTTTGAACATGAAACATGCTATATAAACATTAAGTATTATTATTAAAAAGTAAGCAGTTCCCTAATATGCCAGGCTGGAGTGCCCCAGGCTGGTCTGAATAAAATGAATGAACACAGAAAATGAAGCAATTATAAGGCGATATTTTGGGATTTTAAAAGACTGAGAACCCCAAATGGCAGTATTTTGTGTGGGGACTTGGTGGGGGCCTCTGTTTCCTTTCTCCTCAGCTACTTCAGACAGAGGCCTAGTTCCTAGTCACAGATGGACAGATGGACATGTGGACAGTCAGAGAGCAGGCAGACTATGAGGTGGTGGTGCTGAGGGGGGCAGTCACTGTCTAGGGAAGTCTCTGAGGTTGGCAGGAGCTTTTATGTCTGTGTGGCTGTGCTCTGGGCTTGGGTTTTCCTGCACATGAAATGGAAGGGCTCTAAAACCTCTGGGTTCTACATCGCTACGCCGCGCCCCCACCCCACCCCCCAAGAAGTTCCAGGTCCACTCAGTTAATCTCTTGGGACTCTGTACCTTGGTCTATATCTCTATAAAATGGAGACTTTGGGCCTTAGGCTGTTAGGGTTCTTATGGTCCCCCGGCCTTACATGTGGTCAGCAAAAATTTTGAGTTCAGACAGACATGGTCAGAGTCCTGGCCTGGCCATCTAGCTTCTGTTTTGGTCAGCACCAGTTATTCAAAGTGTTTCTAGCATATGGGGACTCTGTGCTGAGTCCCCCGCTGATGTAGAAGGGAGGGGACACTGCTCTTGGGGAATGCTTCCCTGGAAGCTTTGTGCCTTCAGGAGTCCTAGGAGGTGAGAGAGCCCCTGTCCCACTGGGTGGAGTCATCAGGGAGGAACATGACTCTGTTTGCAGCTCTAACGTGTCCTATAAGCCATGGCTCTGCTTACAAAGCAACCTCAGCCTTTATACATATATTTGCTTGTTTGTTTATACGGGGCATCATATAGCCCAAAAATGGCCTCTGTGCTGAATAGTTTTATGTCAACTTGACACAAAAGTGATCTGAAAGGAGGAAACCTTATAGAGAAAATGCCTCCATAAGATCCAGATGTAAGCCGGGCAGTGGTGGCGCATGCCTTTAATCCCAGCACTTGGGAGGCAGAGGCAGGCGGATCTTTGTGAGTTCGAGGTCAGCCTGGTCTACAAATTGAGTCCAGGACAGCCAGAGATATTCAGAGAAACCCTGTCTCGAAAAAACCAAAAAAAAAAACCATTTGATGGAGTCTAATAGATATTCTTACTAAAATTCTCACAAAATTAGTAAAAGAAAGACACTTCCTCAACCTAAAAGTATTTACTGAACACCTACAGCTAATGTAGTTTTCACAAGGAAAATCCAGTCATGCTCAGTATTTTCATTCAGCATTTCTCCCATCTAAATATTAGCCAGGCCTACCTCTGGATAACTTCCTAGATAAACTCCAGTTTAAGTGGATTCAGGGTGATGCTCCCATAGACTTGCACACAGCTTTGTAATGGAAGTTATTGCCCACGCAAGCAGGCAAGAAAAAGAAATGCAAGGCCCAGATTGGAAAGACAGAAGCAAAACTGCCGTTATTAGAGACAATATGATCTCATATGTAAAAAGGCCTAAAAACATGCACACTTGCATGTTTGAATTTACTAGAATAAACAGGTTTTACAGGGTCACAGAGTATTGTACAGGAATTTTAATTCAGAACATGGCTGTTCTGGCAAGTGGTCACATCCAAAGACCTTCTAGGTCTGTGTGATCCAGATGGAATACAGACACACCTTTAATCACAGGAAACAGAGGCAAGCAGATCACAGAGTTCAAGGCCAGACTGGTATAGAGCAAATTTCAGGTAAAGAAAAGCTTAGATCCAGTCGTGGTGGATCTAAGCTTTTAATCCCAGCACTCAGGAGACAGAGGCCTTCAGATTTCTGAGTTCAGTCAGTTTGGTTGAGTTAGTGAGTTGAGAGGTAGTGCAGTGGAATTTAGAAGCAATCTGACAGGGAGTTTCACAGAGACAGGTTGAAGAGAGAACGAGCTAGACACAGGTGAAGACAGAATAAGCCAGAGAATGAGAAGGAGACGGAAGATTAAAACAAATTGCTAGAGTTAGTTTGAGGCTAAGCAGAGCAAGTCAAGAGAAGCTGAGAGAAGCCATTTTGAATCAGTCAATCAGCTTGGAGAGGAGTCTGAGCCAGAGCAGCTGAGTTGAACCAGCCAGCCAGAGTTCAGAAAGAGCTAGAAAGGGCGAGCTTATTCAGCCGTAAGTCTCAGAGGCTAAAAACATTCTAGGCCTAGATTAGATTGTATGGAGACTAAAAGCTTCCAGGACTAGGCCTAGGTTAGCAGATGGAGGCCTCTGAGACAACAATTATATAAGGCTAATAAAAGTTACTTTTACAGAGTATAAGCCAGTATTTTTTTTAATCAGCTATGAAAAAAAGAAAACAATCTTACTTAACGACAGCATATTCAGGAACCAATTTAACAGAAGAAGTAAAAGCCTGCACACCAAGAACTACAGATCATTCTTGAGAGAAGCTAGAGATGAAACAAATGGAAGACAAAGCAACGTTCCCTTAGAGTGGACTGCACACTCAATGCAGTCTTTTCCCAGTAGACTTTTTCTTTTTGTTTTGTTTTTTTTTTTTTTGCAGAAATTGGCAAGCTAATTCTAAAGTGTGTGTGGAAATCCAAAATTTCTACAACTAAATCAATTTAGAAAAAAAGAAGAAAATCGAGGACTCACTTGTGCTTTGTGATTTCAGTTTTCCTCCTTCTGTTTATTATTATTAGAGTGTGTGTGCCTGCGCTGTAGCCAGCATGTGGAGGTCAGAGATCAATTTGCTACAGCAAGTTCTCTCCTGGGGACTATTGGTAGTCAAAGCTAGCCTGGCCTATACTGTAGGTTTTAGGCCAACCAGGGCTACATAGTAAGATCTTGTCTCAAAAAACACAATTCAAAACAAAACAAGCAATAGCAAAGTCTTTGTGAACTCAGATTAAGAGTTCATAGAGACAAGGGAGCTGGAGAGATGGTTCATTCATTAAGAGCACTTCCAAAGGACTCAGGTTCAAATCCCAGCACCACCATGGCAGTTCACAGCTGTCCATATTGCGGGTCATGGTGTTGGATGCCTTAAATCCTAGGACTGGGGATTTCTAGGCAGATGGATCCCTGTGAGTTCAAGGCTAGCCTGGTCTACAAAGTGAGTCCAGGACAGCCAGGGCTACACAGAGAAACCCTGTCTCGAAAAAGCAAGAAAAAAAAAAAAAGGAAACTGTTTAGGGACTAGAGAGATGGCTTAGTGTTTAAGAGCCCTGTCTGTTCTTTCAGAGGACCCGGGTTCAAATCCCAGCACCTACACAATGGCTCACAACCCCTGGTAACTCCAATCCCAGAGATCTAACTCCTTCCTCTGGTGACTCCTCCACACACTTAGTGCACAGACATAACAGACAAAACAGCCCCACATACAAAACAAATAATAAGTAATTAAGAGTTCATAGAAACACGGGCGGTGGTGGCGCACACCTTTAATCCCAGCACTTGGGAGGCAGAGGCAGGCGGATCTTTGTGAGTTCGAGGCCAGCCTGGTCTACAAAGTGAGTCCAGGACAGCCAGAGCTATTCAGAGAAACCCTGTCTCGAAAAACCAAATAAAAAAAAAAAAGAATAAGCCGGGCGGTGGTGGCGCACGCCTTTAATCCCAGCACTTGGG
>CAJQZJ010008952.1:4596123-4715995 GCA_907164525.1 Lophiomys imhausi
TCTACAAAGCGAGTCCAGGACAGCCAGAGATATTCAGAGAAACCCTGTCTCGAAAAACCAAAAAAAAAAAAAAAAAAAAAAAGAGTTCATAGAAACAAAGCAAACAAACAAATAAAACCCAGGAAAATTCAACTTCATCAAAACGAAACCCTTTTGTGCTTCAAGAGACACACTTAGAAAGGTGAAAAGACAAAACACAAACTGGTAGAAATATTAGCAAATACACTCAAAATATATAAATAACTTTGAGATTTAATAGCATAAGGCAGACAAATTTAAAAGAGGCAGAATAAGCCGGGCGGTGGTGGCGCACGCCTTTAATCCCAGCACTTGGGAGGCAAAGGTAGGAGGATCTCTGTGAGTTCGAGGCCAGCCTGGTCTATAAAGCGAGTCCAGGACAGCCAGAGCTGTTATACAGAGAAACCCTGTCTCGAAAAAAAAAAAAAAAAAAAAAAAAGAGGCAGAATAACCCTGCGAGCTCAGTCAGCAGAATGTGAGACTCTTAAAATAGGCAAAATATTTGAACATAAATTCACAGACAAGTGGGTTTACATGCATAATAGATGTTAAACACCATTAGTCATGGGAGAGATGCAAATGAAACCCATGCTGTGGTGACACTCCACACTAGCAAAGATGATAGTGATTTCAAAGATTTACAATTCTAAAAGTCTGTTGAAGCTCGGAAAATTTAACCCTTAAGTATGGCACTTTGGTATGCAGAGTACTTTCTCTTTTTTTGTTTTTTTGAGGCAGAGTTTCTCTGTGTAACAGAGTTCTAGCTGTGCTGGAGTTATTTTGTAGGCCAGACTGGCCTCAAACTCACAGAAATCTGCCTGCCTCTACCTCCCCAGTGCTAGAATTTAAGGCATCTGCCACCATGCCCAGCTAGAGACCGTAGAAGGCTTCAGAAGTAGTCACTGAACAGTGGATTAGTTGGTATAATGCTTGCTTATCATGCACAACGCTATGGGTTTGAGCCTGAGAATCACAGAAAACCACATATGGTGGCACACGGCTATGAACCCAGCACTCAGAAGGTAGAGACCGGAAGATCCAAGTTCAAGGTTTGAGGTCTGTCTGATCTATATGAGACCCTGCCTCAAGAGTCAAAGTCACCCGGGCATGGTAGCACATGACTTTAATCCCAGCACTTGGGCGGCAGAGGAAGGCCAATCTCTGTGAGTTCAAGGCCAGCCTGGTCCACAAAGCGAGTCCAGGACAGCCAGAGCTATTACCCAGAGAAACCCTGTCTCAAAAAATCAAAAAAAAAAAAAAAACCCAAAAAAGTCAAAGTCTTCCAGAAGCTTGAAAATCAATCAAGAAAGACTTGTCAGCATCAATCCCAGGCTTCCACACATATGTACTTACACACATGCAAACTTGCATATCCACCACACACACATAGATACAAGGGGAAAAAAGCCCCCACATTTCCTAACTATAAACACAGGAATTTGAGAACCAAAGAAAGAAGCCCGTGGAGACAATTGTACAAAAAGCATCCGTTCTCTAGAGGCCAGTCTGGTCTCCATAATGAGATCTGCAAGGATCAAGGTCTCTCTGATTATCCTGCTGGTCTCTACTTCAAAATAAGCTTTAGAAACTAGAATCCTTTTCCTCACAAACCAGCCATGAATCCAGAAACATGGCCCTTCCCTTCCCTATCTGTGTCACAGCTGGCTCTGGAGATATTCTCCTGCCTTATTCAACGGTAGGTGTCAGGGTCTTCGTTCTGCAAGCAGACCTGCCTGCCCTAAAAATCCAGGAGGAAGGAATGCTATACAGAGTGGCCCAGAAGAATCCAAAGTTAACCATCAGCTTTGCGGGATTCCCTTGTTAGTCTATAACCTTAGGTCCTGTTTCTATCTAGCTGTCCACTCCTCATCAGTCTGAGTGAAAATGGACAGTTTTCTTGAGATCTCTGGGCTGTTGCTCTGAAGCCTGCTGTGTTGTAAAGCTCCGCTGAAGTGAATTCATTACGCCTTTAACTCCTTAACCTGCCTTTATTGCAGGGTGTAAAGCTTTCAATGTCTCTGTGATAAACATGGAAAGTGTCTCATCTTCCAGTGTCTCTGTGCCCACGTTGCTGGTGGGAATGCTAAATGGCATGGCCACCTTGCAACAAATAGCTTGTCAGTTTATTTAAAAGTTTTACATGGTGATGTGGTGTCCGGGTGTTCCTATCGCTGTGAAAAAATACCCCAACATAAAGCAACCAAGCGAGGGATTTCAGATTATAGCATTTTATTGCAGGAAAGTCAGGGCAGGAACTCAAAGAGTGACATCCACAGTTGTGAGCAGAGAGAGAACAGACACATGGTTCCTTGTGTTCCTAGTTTTCTCCCTCTTACACAGTTCAGGATCCCCTTATGCAGAGAGTGGAGCTGCTCACAACTGGCTGGGTCTACATCAGTTAATAGTCAGGACAACCCCAACCCCCCATGCGCACACACATGGCCTCAGGCCATCTCGAACTGGACAGCCCTCCCTAAGGCTGTCCTTGCTGACAGTTAAAACTTACCAGCACACGCTAAGATATACACCCATCACCCCAGCAGGAGGGCCAAGAGTTCCAGGTCACGCTCAGCTACATAGTACATTTCAGGCCAGCCTGGGCTACATGACACCCTGTCTCAAAACAGACAAACAAAAAAGCCAAAAAAAAAAAAGAGTTCAACATAATTTTACTATATAATCTAGCAATTTACCCCTGGGAATCAATTCAACAGAAATTAAAAAAACAACAGCCTCAAGCCAGGCGTGGTGGCACATGCCTTTAATCCCAGCACTTGGGAGGCAGAGGCCAGGTGGATCTTTGCAAGTTCGAGGCCAGCCTGGTCTACAAAGTGAGTCCAGGATAGCCAGGGCTACACAAAGAAACCCTGTCTCGAAAAACCAAAAAAACAAAAAACAAAAAAAAACCCAACAGCCTCAGGAAAAGTCATAGATACTTCTTTTTTTGTTTGTTTGTTTTGTTTGGTTTGTTTTTTTTGTTTGTTTGTTTTTTTAAAGACAGGGTTTCTCTGTGTAACAGCCCTGACTGTCCTGGACCTCACTCTGTGGACCAGGCTGGCCTTGAACTCACAGAGATCCACCCATCTCTGTCTCCAAACAGCATTGTTTGTAACAGCCCACAAACAGAACAAAATCCAAATGGTCATAACTGACAAATATTTACAAAAATGTTGTAACCAACCCTGAGATGGTCTTTCACAGTGACAAAGAGCAAGCTATTAAAATGAGCTGTGAGTTGAGCAGCTTTCTATTACTCTAACAAATACCTGGAGTAATCAAGTTAGAAGGAGAAAAGTTGATTATCTGTCCCAGAACTCACTCTGTAGACCAAGCTGGACTTGAACTCACAGAGATCCACCTGCCTCTGCCTCCCAAGTGCTGGAATTAAAGGCGTGCACCACTGAACCTGGCTTTTTTTTTTTCTACTTCTTTTTTTTTGTTTGTTTTTTTCTTCGCATACTACTTCTTTTTTTTTTAAATATATTTATTTATTACTTCAGGTTACATCTTCATCACAGTGCCCTCTTTCCACCCCTCCCAGTCCCGCCCTCCCACCCTCTACCCCCTAACCCTTCCATACCACTCCTCTGGAGTGGAGTGTCCCTACATAACAGTCCCCTTCCCAGTTCAGCAGTCATTTGAGGGCCAAGAGCCTCCTCATACACTGGGGGCCTACAAGGCAGCACCACGAGGGCAAAGTGTCTCACTGACAGGAAACAAAATCTATGTTCATGTTCCCTTTGGTGCATTGGCTGTAGTATAGTTATCCTGTACTATATGGCTAAAATCCGATTATAAGTGAATAGATGCCATGTGCATCCTTCTGGGTCTGGGTTAGCTCACTCAGGATGAGCTTTTCTAGTTTCATCCATTTGGCTGCAAATTGCATGATTTCATTGTTTCTAATAGCTAAGTAGTATTCCATTGTGTAGATGTACCATAGTTTTTTAATCCATTCTTCAGTTAAGGGATATATGGGTTATTTCCAGTTTCTAGCTATTACAAATAAGGCTGCTATGAACATAGATGAGGAAACGTCCTTGTGGTTTGGTGAGGAATCATTTGGATGTATACCCAGAAGTGGTATGGCTGGGTCTTGAGGTAGGGCTATTCCAAGTTTTCTAAGATATTGCCAGACTGATTTCCATAGTGGTTGCACAAGCCTGCACTCCCACCAGCAATGGAGTAGGGTACCCCTTTCTCCACACCCTCGCCAGCATGTGCTGTCATTTGAGTTTTTGATCCTAGCCATTCTGACAGGTGTGAGATGGAATCTCAGAGTCGTCTTGAGTTGCATTTCTCTGATGATTAAGGATGCTGAGCATTTCTTCAAGTGTCTCTCAGAGGAATTAGGGATTCCTCCTTTGTGAATTCTCTGTTTAGCTCTGTTCCCCATTTTTTGATTGGATTATTTGGTTTCTTGGAATTTAATTTCTTGAGTTCTTTGTAAATTTTGGATATCAGCCCTCTGTCAGAGGGTTGGTGAAGATCTTTTCCCAATCTGTAGGCTGCCGTTTTGTTCTAATGACAGTGTCCTTTGCCTTACAGAAGCTTTTCAGTTTCATGAGGTCCCATTTATTGATTATTCTTGAAGAAGAGTCAGGTTTGGTTTCCAGCTCCTACAAGGTGGTTCACAACCATCCACAACTCCAGTTTTAGGGAATCCCAAGCCTTTTTCTGACCTCCTCAGGCATCAAGCGTGTATGTAGTGACACACACGCAGGCAACATACTCATACATATAAAATAAGATAATCTGGAAAAAAAGCCAAATGAGAAAGGTTTACTTGGATCATCTGTTCAGAGGCTCCAGTCCACAGCTGACTGATGCAGCATGCCATGCAGCACGCCATGCTGGACCGTGTTAGTGACTGAGCTACATGGGACGAACCACAGTCACCAGAGCTCATGGACCCATCCAGACACAAAAGACAACGACATACACTTCAGGTGGTTGTGAAATGCCCAGAAGGCAAACCCTTAGGGCCAGAGCACCCTGAGGCTGGGAAAGTGACATGGGATGGACTGCAAGTGAACCCGATGGGGTGGCAGGAGTGTTCTAGATCTCAGTGCTTGCATAAAGCTGTAACATTTCCCCAAATCACTAAACTGCCCACTTAAGTCAGGTGTACTATATGTCATGAGAATTTTACAATACTGTTTTAAATCTGTACACTAAAGATAGGCATTTTAAAAAAGAAAATATGTCAAAACGAAAACCTCTGTTCAGTTTGGTAATAGGGTCATAAATGGCATCTTTTTTCTCTCTTGCTCTTGCCTCTAGTTTCTGCATGTTCTGGAGTAGACCTGCCATACTTAACTGTGGCCACAGTTAGGGTCTGAGACTTAGTCCTTGGTTCTGTGCTATCAGGAGCCAATGACAACATTAAGAGTGGGGTCCAGTGGAGCATTTAGATCTAGGTGATGTGCACTCAAAGAGCTGAGGGACTCCAGGCTCGTACTGTGTCTTCTTTTCCATCTCCCAGTCACTAGCTAGTGTGTTTGGCTCTGCCTTGAGATCCTGCCATGATGACCTCAAATTCCCAAAGCAGTCAAGGCCAAGTGATTGTAGGCCAAAAGAACCTTTTCCCCTTTTAGTTCATTATCTCAGGTATTTTATCATAGCAAGAAAAGCGGTAATACAGATAATCAGAAAACAGTAGTATGTGTGTGGATGTACGTGTATGCTTGTGTACACATGTGTATGTATGCATGTGTGTATCCATGTGTGCAGTGCATATACATGTGCATGTTTAAATATGTGTATTCATGTGTGTGTATGCATGTGTGCATATGCATGTACATGTTTAAATGTGTGCATGTGTATTTCCTTTTTTTTTTTTTTGGTTTTTCAACACAGGGTTTCTTTGTGTAGCCCTGGCTGTCCTGGACTCACTTTGAAGACCAGGATGGCCTCAAACTCACAAAGATCCTCCTGCCTCTGCCTCCCAAGTACTGGGATTAAAGGCATGCGCCACCACCACCTGGCTGCATGTGTATTTATGCATGTGTATGAGAGCATATGTGTATGCATATGTGTGTGCATGCGTGTGCGTGTGCGTGTGCATGTGCGTGTGCGTGTGCGTGTGTGTGTGTGTGTGTAGCAGGATGCAGGTGAGGTACAATCTGTTTGTTTGTTTGCTTTGGTTGAGGGGTTGTAACAGCCAAGTTTCCAACAGGATGTGTCTCCAACAGGAAAAGCGAAGCGCATCACCCCTCCGCTGCCTTCCCTGGCCTTGGAGGCGGAAGAGTAACAGACATCCATGCTTTTGACAATGGCTGTCCCCAAAAATATCTCTTGTACTACAAAATTACTGCGTCACCACCAGAGATGAGGACAGCTGGTGAATTTACAAACAGCGGGAGCAACCTCAGAAGTAACGAGAGTTCTTTTGAAAAACATTTTAAAAACAAATATCATAAATCTGGCATGATGGTGCATGCCTGTAACCTCAGCATTAGGGAATATGAGGCAGGAGGATTACAAGTTCAAAGACACTTTGGGCTACATAGCTAGACCTTGTCCTAATATTATATTGATTATAGCTATTAAAGAAATAATTAGACTGTGTAGTGACACTTATTAAGAAATAGTGTGTTGGGGCTTTTACTTAGTTCTGTTCCCCAGGCACAGGAGCCAATTGGGGATTAGCTTTGAAGATAGCTGAGGCACATGGGAGTATAGAGCCAGAGACGGAACATGAGTCACACACAGAAATGTGTCAGACATAGAGGGATGCTGACTAAAGCAACCTAACCAGATTCTCATCACAAGTGGGCCCGGGTGATCAGACATGCTCTGGGGATGTGATTAAAGAACCCCCCCCCATCAGGGATGCTTGGGGGTCAACTCCTCAAAGCTCTTTACAAATACTGGATTTTACAAAGAAGCGCAATAGGCAGGCCTCGGAGGAGGCTCAGACCTTGGGTTAAGTTTGCCCAGCAAAGACTCTTTGTCATGATCAGTCATCAAGGAGCACGTGTCGGAAACAGACGGTTCAGGAAATTTTCGTAAAAACCAGCTCACCGGCCTTAATCCCAGCACTGCGGAGGCAGAGGCAGGCGGATCTCTGTGACTCGGAGGCCAAGCTGGTCTACAGAGTGAGTTCCAGGACAGCCAGGGGCTACACAGAGAAACCTGTCTCGAACAATCAAATCAAATCAAACCAAAACAAACAAAACAACCCCCCCCAACCAAAAAACAGCTCACAGGTCAGAACCAGAACATTTCAGATGCTCCCTTGGTTCTCCTCCCTAAGGCACTGGCTTCTCCAGTGCTAACCTCTCCTCCAACTCCTTTCTGGACACGTTTGAACTTGGCTATCTGAAGGTGCGCCGTGGGGGCTGGAGAGATGACTCAGCAGTTCAGAGCACTTGCTGCTCTTGCAGAGGACCCGGGTTCGGTTCCTGGTACCTGCACACTACTCACAACCACCTGCCACTCTAGTTCCAGGAGGACTTGCCCCAAAGTGGGTCCTCTTGAACTGCCTCTCCTCAGGGCTCAGCTAGATCCCCTGTTGACCCAGCATCTGCCAGAGATGTGAAAATCTGGGACCTGGAGATTTGTACCAGATGTTCTTGGCCTCCCACACAGCACAGAGAGGAGGTATAGAGGAGCGGTGCAGGGAGAGGCCCCCACTCTTTCCTGTACTCTGAAGAGTCACTGCCAGTCTTGGAGGCTGTGGCCTGAGGCAGTAGCAACAGCAATGGACCAAGTGAGACTGTCCCCTCCATGCTTGGTGACAGCTTTCAAAGTTGAGGTGTGAAACCGGGAAGGAAGGAAATGGGGGCAGTGCCTACCACTGGGCGCAAAGGACCCAAGTCTCTGAGGATCAAGGGAAATTAGAACATAGACCATCTTCTGTTGGCATATTTGACAACTGAACCCTAAAAAGAGCTGCAGCTGGGGTAGTGAGTCACAGGAGAAATATGTCTAACTGAACAGAGCCACCCTTTAGGCCAACAGAGTGGTGTTTCTCCTACTGGTAAAAAAATGTGAGGTGAGTTCCCACCACACACCACAGGCCAGAGAAGAGGACTGTGGGTGATCTCCACAAAGTGCTTTACAATGGTCTTGAGTACAAGACTGATTGCCAGAACTGTCCATAGGGTTCCAGAAAGTTAGTCAAAGTAAGAGCAGCATGTAGATTCAAGCTTTGCTCACCACTACATTTTTATTTATTTTAATTAATTAATTTTTTTTTCGAGACAGGGTTTCTGGCTGTCCTGGACTCGATTTGTAGACCAAAAGGGGTCAGAGTCTCCTCCAAAAGTGATGTTTGGTCCCCATCTCAACTTTCCAGTCCCACTATGATAGGGAGCCACCTGCTTGGGCGGCATCTGAGCTGTGAGGATGGTCTCCAGCACACCATTCTCCATGGACTTGTTCTTCCCTGGGACAACCACAGCTATGCACAAAGGCAGCCAAAAGTCTGAAAGGAGGCTTCCTGGCCAAGTTAGAAGAAGGTGGGTCCTCAAGTGGCTTTGCCTGAGGGATCCTGCCACCATCATTTCCTCCTGACTATGAGATTCTGCTCAACATCAGAACCTCTGTGGCCTCTATTCTCCATCAAGGGGATGACACTTATTGCATTGAGTTGTTGTTAAGGACCCACCAGGATAACAATTCTGAAGAGCCCAGATATCTTTGGAAAGGCAGGAGACCCTGCTGGTAGTAGCTGCTGAGGCATTGGTAATTAATGGGAACCAACGCTGAGCCCATCACCCAGTGTGGGGCTTCACTTCGGCCCAGCCCTCGTTGGAAATTTACATCCCTCGTGAAGCTCCATTGTGAAACATCAAAACTTCGATGTGGAAGAGAGGAAGACAAAGGGCAGCCTCTGAATCAACCGGCAGGAGGGTGGGCCTGTGACTCACCATAGATCCTTTTACTTTTCCTAGTGACCAATCTGATTTTCCCATTACACGGCGGTGATTCACCGCGTGCTGTTGAGGTTATGTAACTGGGGCTGTTTTGATCTGTCGGGGTGTCTCTATCTCTAATTCTATGTCACCTCTGAGATGCTTCGGAGACTCATGCGTTTTACATAACTTGGTCCATGGTAACAAACAGATGTTGAAGTGTCTTCCCCTTGAGAACAAAACAACCCGCTCCCTCCGACTCCAGGAAGTGAGCAGCTGGCTGGTGGATGAGAGCACAGCTTAGAGTCCAGCTTAGAACCACTCACGGGCCGACTTGACTGCAGACTCCATCTGTGCCCCCATCTTCTCCGACCTTAGTTCTTCCGTCTTCAATGAAATGTTGGACTATATAAAAGCTAAGCTTTGACACGTAAACAACTTACAGTGTCGTTAACGTTTCTCAGAGTCTAGACAAGAGTTCCAGAGATGGGAAATTTGATGATTTCCATCAAACTCAGAGGTGGATATGGAGACTAAATTCCCAGACACACTAGGATAATGTAGTGGGAAGGGGGAAACAACAGATTTCTGTTAGAGTTCTTAAAAAACAAAATCATCTACCCCGGGGGTGGGCGGAAATGGAGTTCCCTTCATTTCCTCCATCCTTTCTTTGCTATAAATGACAATCTGAAGGTTCAAAGAGCACTGGTTCCCCCAATGCTATTCTGACTTTCACATTCAATGACTTGGCCAGACCAGGAGTAGTTGCACAGAGCTAGTGGTTGTATACACTCTGGCTTGGCTCATCCCCATTGGGAGAGCATGTCCTGAACTTGGTCAAGTTATATTAGTTCCTTGGGCACATCATTTGGACTCCCCTGTTTGTGATGAAGGCTCAACAAGACTTTCATTTTTTTTTTTTACTTCTAGTCTGTGGCATTTACTAGGGTTTTCTGTATAACAGCTCTGATGCTCCTGGACTCACTTTGTTTTTTTTTTTGGTTTTTCGAGACAAGGTTTCTCTGTATAACAGCTCTGGCAGCCCTAGACTCACTTTGTAGACCAGGCTGGCCTCGAACTCACAGAGATCCGCCTGCCTCTGCCTCCCAAGTGCTGGGATTAAAGGCGTGTGCCACCACCGCCCAGCTTGGACTCACTTTGTAAACCAGGCATCTGACTTCCTCTGCCTCCCTAGTGCTGGGATTAAAGGCGTGCGCCAACTCACCCGGCTACTAGGTTTCTTAAATTGACATCAGCATCTTTTGTATGTTCTGAAAAATTCTCATACATACTGTCTTTTCCACAGCACATCTGCTCCCTTCCCTCTTGCTTCTTTTTCCAGAGTATCAGTTAGGTATATTTAGACTATTTATTCTTTTTTTTCCTCTCTCTCTCTCTCTCTCTCTCTCTCTCATCTCTCTGCTTTCTTATGCTCTCTTTTGGACTTCCTATACTATTTTTTGAATAATTTCTTCTGGCCTATCTTCCAGTTTACTGATTTTCTCTTTGTATATAATCAGCTACAAAATGCATCTATTAAATTCAATGTTCAGTTATTATATTTATTTTTATTTTTATAGGCAGGCTCAGCTGGGTGTGATGGTGTTGAGGCCTGTTTTAGCTCTTTGAATAACTGCAGCCATGTTTGTCTTCAGTCTCCATTTTAGTTATAGGATGAAATTACTCCTACTTGGTTACTTTGTTACCTTGACAGTCTAAACAATTCCCAACTATAGCCCACTGGGACCAATCAAATTAAAGATCAGTTAGAAATGCTTTGTCTAGCAATACATTTGTCAAAATGATGTAATGTTACCCTTCCCTTGCTTCCTACACATGGTTACCTGATTGCTACCTGGATATGGTTTGTTTCATACAGGAACTTGGTTGCTACCTGGATGTGGTTTGTTTCCTAGGCCTGGTTATCTAGTTGTTACCTAGATATGGTTTTTCTTATAAAAAGCATGCCTTGGAAGCAGATAGATGTCACACTTAGGTTTTTAAGACCTCTATGACCCTGGTCATGTTGACCGTGACCAGTTTTGGGGTGTGTGTTCAATAAACAATTAATATCTGACTGAGACTGGTGACTAGTGGTTTATGTGGCTCTTCTTGAACTATAACATTTGGAGTTTCCACTGAGATTAAACTACAACATTTGGAGGCAAGATTAAACTACAACAGTGGCACACATCTGTGACCCCAGCACTCAGGAGGCTATGGAAGCTCTCGAGTTTGAGGCTAGCCTGGACTCATAGTGAGATCGTTTCCAAACAAAACAAAAACAGCTCTATTATTTTTTAAAATCAGTGTTTCCTTTTTTTTTTTTTTAACCTGGATACACTTTAAAGTTTGTGTTCTGTGGCACATGCCTTTAATCTCAGTACTTGGAATGTAGAGGCAGGTGGATCTCTGAGTTTGAGGCCAGCCTGGTCTACAGAGTGAGTTCCTGGATAGCCAGGGTTACACAGAGAAACCTTGTCAGAAAAAAATTAAAAATTTAAGAAAAAAAAGAAAGGAAGAAGGAAAGAAAGAAAGAGGTTGTGTTCTGTCTTTTAAAAAAAACAATTTTAAATGTTATCTATGATTCTATTATGTGAAATATGTGGGGCTCAGTTTGTTGCTTCTACCCCTATGCTCTTTCCACCTTGTTTCCCTGTGTGCTTCTCTATTTTATGGTTGAGCCATGCTCTCTGGAAAGTACTTAGCAGGACTGTCTTTGAGGCCATAGTGACCATGATGTTACTCCCACCATGATCCTGGGACTGATTCCACTCTAGGATCAACTTAATGTAAACTTGCTTCCTGACATGTGTGGGCTGTTCAGGTAAAGTGGGCTGAGATGCCAGTCTGCACAGGGGGCAATGCTGTGACCACTTTCCTGCTATGGTCTTTTCTTTTCATTCCTTGGGGGGCCAAGAAGATTGGGAAGATTTGCATCTGGCTCTCATTAATCCAGCTCTGTAACCCAGCAGTGTTCTAGCATAATGGCCAGAAGGCCTTCCATCAAAGACTTTCTAGTCAGTGGCTCCTGGGTTAATTTTTATTTCATCTGAGCATGAGGAAAATCTATTGCCAGTGCACAAACCCTTGACACTGTAACGGTGTGGTGGCGCACACCTTTAATCCCAGTACTGGGAGGCAGAGGCAGGTGGATCTCTGTGAGATCTAGACACCAGCCTGATCTGCAAAGAGAGTCCAGGACAGCCAGGGATATTACACAGAAAAACCTTGTCTCAAACAAACACAGTAAGGAAACAAAGTTCCTCAAATAATCAGACATGGATGATGCTTGCTCAGATTAACTACCTCAGAACCATAAAAGCTTTGAGCCAACTTTTAGAGTATTTGGGAGATTTTAGAGACACAAAATGAAATGGTTAGAAATACTTTCCTCGCCGGGCGGTGGTGGCGCACGCCTTTAATCCCAGCACTTGGGAGGCAGAGGCAGGCGGATCTTTGTGAGTTCGAGGCCAGCCTGGTCTACAAAGGGAGTCCAGGACAGCCAGAGATATTCAGAGAAACTCTGTCTCGAAAAACCAAAAAAAAAAAAAAAAAAAAAAAGAAATACTTTCCTCTCCAAGTAGAAAAATGTGAAAAGCAGGAACTTGGCACTACATTAAAAAGAAATCTGGAGCCAGCACGATGCCTATGGGCTGAAGGTGGAGAGAACCAGATCCTGAAGGTTGTCCTCTGACTCCACAGATGCCTGTGACACATGTATACACACACACACACACACACACACACACACACACACACACACACAACACACACACACACACACACACACACACACACACAGAGAGAGAGAGAGAGAGAGAGAGAGAGAGAGAAATAAAATGTAATACAAAATAATAAGGACACTCAGATGTAAAAGTCAGGAATGTTGGGCTATATAAGCTCAGAAATGTCCTTGGGAAGAGGCAGGGGGTCTGGGCTCCTTTTTCGTTTGTCTGTCTGTCTGTCTGTCTGTTTGGGGTAGGGGGAGTCCCATGTAGTCTAGTCTGGCCTCCAATCCAAGGCTGGCCCTGACTCCTGATCCTCCTGCCTCCATCTTCCACAGGCTGGAAAAGCAGGCGTGCACCGTAACGTCCAGCCCCTGGACAGGCGTGCACCATAACGTCCAGCCCCTGGACAGGCGTGCACCGTAACGTCCAGCCCCTGGACAGGCGTGCACCGTAACGTCCAGCCCCTGGACTCTGTAAATGCCTCTTACTTTCCCTGTGCTTCCCATATCACAGTTACACAATGGCCACCATGTACTCTAGACACCACGTCCATGTTGAAAGCAGGATCTAACAGTACCAGCCAGCAGCCACCTTTGTCTCCTCTCTCCCAGAATTCCTCCGATAGCAAACCCTTTTCAAGCATCCTGCTGTCCAAGATTTGAGTGTGTGACTGGCCCAGGTTATGTGGAATCCCCGAGGAAATACAAAGCCCTCTGCAAGGTGGATTCACATTGAATGTGGACCCGTGTCAGGGTTAACCTGCACTGGGCACATTCCCACTCTGACTGCAGTCAGGATTCTGCTGGAAAGGAAGATAAAAGGACTGAGAGGACACAGTCCACAGCCTGCAGCTGAGCGCTGGCTGAGTCCACTGCTCAGCAGCCGCGCACCATGGAGTCAGCTGACTCAGCCTAGCCTCTAGAGTCTCTCAGTCTCTCTCTCTCTCTCTCTCTCTCTCTCTCTCTCTCTCTCTCTCTCTCCCCCCCCCACTCCTCTCTCTGGCAAAGGAGATTGCGCTAAACAAGCTTCTTCTTGGATGCAGATGAAGGTATGTAGGCAAAGAAACCATGAAGTTCCCAGGCCAGGCCTCTGGGTGATGAAACCATCAGCTTTTCCTCTCCCGGTGCCAGAGAGAGGCGTCGTCAGTGATACTGGACTAAGAGGAGCTTCCTCCCTGTGGGCAAATCACACCCACACTGCTTGCTCTCCAGAAGGAGCTTTAGAAGGGGCTGGGTGCAAGAGGATGCATCTGCCCTACTTTTACAGTGAATTCTGCTAGGTGCCTGCACAGCCTAACCCTTCCAGGTAGGAAAAGTGCTTGGCCTGTCTTCTTCAAGATTAATGGCTGTCACTATGAATATCAGTTTGACAGTTCCTCAGGAGTCTGAGAGTCTTAAGATCCAGCTATACCACTCTTGGGCACATACCCAGAAGACTGCGTATTCTACCACAGAGATACTTGCTCATCTATGTTCATGGCAGCTCTATTCACAACAGCTTAAAATGGGAAATAACCTAGATAGCCATAAACTGGCAAATGGATAATGAAAATGTGATACATTACACAATGGGACATTAGTCCACTGTTAAGAAAAAAAGAATCATGAAATTTGCATGTAAAATGGATGTAGTTAGAAAAATTTATCCCGAGTAAGGTTGCCCAGACTAAAAAAGATAAATATTGTATGTTTTCTCTTTTTATTTATTTATTTTTACAATTTGTTTATTTTTATTTTATGTGCATTGATATTTTGCCTACATGAATATCTGTGTGAGGGTGTTGGATCCTGTAGTTATAGACAGTTGTGAACTGCCATGTGGGTGCTGGGAATTGAACCCAGGTCCTCTGGAAGAGCAGTCAGTGCTCTTAACTGCTAAACCATTTTTCCAGCAACCCCCATTCCTTTTTTTTGTTTTTTGTTTTTTTTTGTTTTTTGTTTTTTTTTGTTTTTTGTTTTTTTTTTTTTTTGGTTTTTCGAGACAGGGTTTCTCTGTGTATCCTTGGCTGTCCTGGACTCACTTTGTAGACCAGGCTGGCCTCGAACTCACAAAGATCCACCTGCCTCTGCCTCCCAAGTGCTGGGATTAAAGGCGTGCGCCACCACCGCCCGGCCCCTTTTTTTTGTTTTTTGTTTTGTTTTTTTTGAGACAGAGTTTCTCTGTGTAGCCTTGGCAGTCCTGGAACTCACTCTGTAGACTAAGCTGGTCTTGAACTCACAGAGATCCACCTTCCTCTGCCTCCCAAGTGCTGGGATTAAAGGCATGCACCATCACTGCCTGGTGTGGATATTAGCTTTTAAGTTTTTTATATGTCTGTTAAAATACAAATAACACATATGTTAGGTACCTAGTAAAGGAGTGGGGGAGGAGGAGAAATAGAATATATTGTTATGGAGAGACAAAGGGGAAACTAGAATAGGAGGATTAAATAAGGAGAGGGAATGGGAGAGAATAATAAAGGAGGTAATGTGGGGAGGAACAACTAACACTATAGGTTATTTGAAAAACCATGTGGAAACCTACTAGTGTAGAAGCTTCCTCATATATAATGAATCTATATAATAAATATATATATATAATGAATAGAAGATACTCTGCAAGCAACCAGAGGAGAAAAGTAATCATCAATATCACCAAGTAACAAATCCTGTGGCCCACAACAATGACCTGTCTACAAGATATACTAGTGCAGTAGTGGTACAAACATTATGGGAGTAACCAACCACGTTCTGATGGGATTTAATGTGCCCTCTATGAGATGGAACCCATCCCTGACACTGCTAAAGTGGACAAAAACCTGGGACTAGATATGTCATGGTCCTAGGGCAAAACCTACTACTATTGTTCAGCTAAAGAAACATGGCAATAAAATGACTCCTAATGACATTGCTATACCTACAGATCAGTGCATTGTGCAATCCTCATCAGAAAAGCTTCTCCTTGCAGTAGATGGAAAAGAGAGACCCACAATTAAACAATGTTCAGAGAGTGAGAGACTCAGTCATGAATGGAATGTCTTCACCAAACCCCTCTCATTCAAGCTCAGGAATCTATACTGAAGAGGTGGAAAGATTCCACGAGCCTGAGTTTGTAGATAACTCCTGGGAAACAGTGTCTTCCAGACACAACAGGACTGATGCACATACGAACTCACAGAGACTGTGGCAGCATGCACAAACCGCACGGGTTCAAGGCAGATGGGGTCTCCACACTGAAAGGGGGAAGTAGACACAGGGTCCCGCCATCTAACCAAGATGCTATTTTTATTGCTGGTAAAGAGAAAATCAGTTTTCTCTAATGAAGCTTCAGCTCTACCTAAAATGTTACCTCACCCCCACATTAGCCATAACCTGACCTGGGTTCCTCCGTGAGGGCTTCCAGTCTCTGTGTGAGTGCCACTTCATGGGCTCTTCTAACCATGCACTCTGGATTCACCTGCAGCACCTGTCCTTGGTCTTCATAGCATTAGCCATCCTTCATGATGGCTCCTTGATGATCCAGCTTTCCTACCAGGCTGGAGCCCACATGAGGGCTGCAGCTAAACCTCCCCTGGTCAGTGTGGGGGAGCAGTGCCACCATGTCCACCGGAGCCTCAGACACATATTTGTTAAACAAATGGAGGAATGAAAAATCCAAGCCCACTGAGTTGGGGAGGAGTTCACAGTCTAGAAAAATGCTCATGATATAAAACAGACAGATAAAAGATACATAAGGCCAGTACGATGGCTCACCAGGTAAAGGTACTTATGGGTAAATACACTCACCAAACCCAAGGATCTGAGTTCCAGTCCCACAACCCACATGGTAGAAAGAAAGAACCCACTCCTACAAGTTGTCCTCTAACTACCACATGTGTACATATACAAACACAGACACATACATACATACACACACACAGACACACATGCAGACATACACACATTGGCACACACACAGACACATACAGAGACACACACAGTCCAACAAAGATAAGTCAATAGAAATTTTAAAAAAGAAATATACATAAATTAGTGAAGGAGGGGCCCAGATTATACATGCAATATGACACAATTCTAGAAAAAACTGGAAAATACTGGGAGAAAAGAAGGGAGGAAACACAATAAGACACTATCCATAATTAATTATGTATTAACTATAAGAGAGTTTAATATTTACATAATCTCTCATAATTGGGTATGGAGAAATGGCTCAGAGGGCAAAGTGCTTTTTGAGCAAGTGTGAGGACCTGAGTTCACATTCCAGGGCTCTGGTGAAACTTCAGTTGTGGTCACATGTACACTTGTAAGCACAGCCCTATGAAGGTGGAGAGACGCTGGAGTTTGCTGGCTGCCGGTCTAGCTCTACTTTCAGTGAGAGACCCTGACTCAAACAAATTTGTGGGACAGTGATAGAGCCAGACATCTCTGGTCCTCCTCTGGCCTCTGTACATGTGTGGATAGGTATGTGTGCCTGCACACACATGTACTCTATATACCATGCACATATATTTCATACACACAAAATTATTCATCTCTAATAATTTCCAAATTCTCTGGAACATGATTCTTGACTTCAAAATAAACTAGGTGGTAGTAGCCCATTCCTGTAAGTCCAGGACTCAGGAAGTCAAAAAACAGGAGGAGGGTCAGTAGCTCAAGGTAAATCTCAGCTATCTAGTGAGTTTGAGGCCAGCAAAGGCTATGTGAGACCCCAATTCAAGAAAACAATGCCAAGAAAATAAAAACTGTAAAAGCATGCCAGATGGCTGTAGGGAAACTGAGCAGTTATGAGGGGTGTTGTGGTGGTGAGTGACAGGCCAGGATGATAACAAAGCATAGCGGGGGACCATGTAGTGAAAATCTCAAAAGCTCGGCCTTGGTGACCGGAAACCACAAGGGAGGGCTCAAGCCTGAGCAGGTCCCCAGAAAGGACTGCTCCTCAGACCCAGGATGACAGCTGAGCAGGAGGGGCCAGGCAGGCAGAGGGCCCTATCTGAGGGAGGCCCAGACCCAAGGCAAGGTGGGACAGTCCCTGGGATAGAGGTCCTCCAAAGATCTGAAACTAAGTTCTGTTGGTCTAGAGTACGAGGGGAGCAGGGCATTCAAGCCAGGGTGGATGTTAGTGGATCTTCATTCCTGCTGTGTACATCATGTTAGCCAAGCTAAGTTCTGTTGGTCTAGAGTATGAGGGGAGCAGGGCATTCAAGCCAGGGTGGCTGTTAGCGGATCTTCATTCCTGCTGTGTACATCATGTTAGCCAAGCTAAGTTCTGTTGGTCTAGAGTACGAGGGGAGCAGGGCATTCAAGCCAGGGTGGATGTTAGCGGATCTTCATTCCTGCTGTGTACATCATGTTAGCCAAGCGTCTTCAGTTGTTATGCCTCAGCTTCCAAGTGCTGAGATTACAGTTGTGAGCCACTGCCCTCAGAGTTGATGGCTTCTGATGTGGCCTGGGAGGGTATGTGGAAGAAGACTGGAGGCAGGAGACCAGGGAAGAAGCACTGCAGGCAACGCTAAGAAGGGCAGAAAGAGCCGGCCATGATGGCGCACGCCTTTAATCCCAGCACTCGGGAGGCAGAGGCAGGTGGATCTCTGAGTTCGAGGTCAGCCTGGTCTACAAAGCAAGTCCAGGACAGCCAGCGCTCTGTTATACAGAGAAACCCTGTCTCGAAAAACCAAAAAAAAAAAATTAAAATATTAATAATAATAATAAATAAAGAAGGGCAGAAAGATCCCCCTAAAACCAAAAAGGCAAGATTAGAGAAGCAGCTAACATTTGGTGGTGGTGCATCAGAAGCAGGGGCAGGAATGACCCCACATCCAGGCTCAGGAGAAACCACATCCTATGCAGGTCCTGAAGAGGTGAGACTGGAAGGTCCAGGAGGATCCCAGGCAAGTGGCCCCAAGCAGGGAATGCCAAGTAAACAGCCTCTTTGAGGTCTGCCCTGCCTGGGACAGTGGTTATGTTTCCTTCGCAGCACTCACTGGACCTCAGACAACATTGCACAGCCAAGCAGTCAGCTTGGCTACTTATCCTCTATGCTATAGTTTCTCTGAATCTTGCAAAGTGCTCCATACTGGTATGAACAGGTTGCGGGGCTAGGGACCTGTGCACTGTCAGGGGCTCACAGTTATTATCCACATTGGAGCTGTGGGGGAGCTGGGCCTGGCCCAGAGTCACATAGAATGTCCTGACACCCATGAGCTAGTGTAACTGAGCCACATGCTGTCACTAACAATCCAAGCGCAGGATCGACCATGAGTTTAGTTTGTGCCCTGGACAAGAACACCAGCCTGTCCGAGCTTCTCACGGGAGAGAGGGGAAACTGAGGTCCCAGTATCATACCACAGACTCCCTTTTGCAGCATCTCATCACTTAGCCGAATCTACCATTAATCTCCCAAATACATTTATTCATTCCTTTAACAAAAGGAAATGCC
This sequence comes from Lophiomys imhausi, assembly GCA_907164525.1. NCBI lineage: Eukaryota > Metazoa > Chordata > Mammalia > Rodentia > Muridae > Lophiomys > Lophiomys imhausi. The sequence continues at coordinate 4,615,151 of CAJQZJ010008952.1, forward strand.
CTTGCTCAAGGTCATAGGGGAGCAAGCACCCTAACATAGGTCTTCAGATTCTTTGTCCCACCTCCTCCTTGTGTCCCATAACCACCCTGAGCACAGGCTGCACAGTGCTGGTCACCCTGGGCTGGGCTTTGCAAAGCACATAGCCCGTCAGAAGCCTCCTCTGTTTGACAAGCAGAAGCCTGTCCCAAGAAGACACCCTTGTATACAGTAGATGATGCGCAGTCAGGATGGGCGTTGTGGACAAAGCTGCTGAGCTACAGGACTTCCTTCCCTATCCCCAGTCCCCCCCAGGACCCAGGCTCCTAATTTGGTCACCAAAGCCAAGTTAAGCTCCAAGAAGGCTGTGTCTAACACAGACTTTTGAAGACACAGTTCCTCCTAAAGCCTTGGAGAAGCCAATTACAGTGGCGGGAGCAGTAATCACTGTAATAAAGGTAATGGGTGGATTTATTATAGCTGACGATGGGCTTTTTTTTTCTTTGAGAAAGAAAAGAATTTACTGATATGAAAGCCTGATGTAAGTTATCCTTCAACCCCCTGAAAAATGGCTCAGGTTCTGGGTTTCATCTCAAGTGGGAGGCTGGTAAGAAACACAACAAACAAAGAAACTTTGTGACCTGACTCTCTCAGCTGAGACTTTTGTCCTCAGAAGTGAAATTGGTGGGTCAAGAGATAGGACAGTGCTGGGAGAAAGTGGGAAGAGCAGACATGGGGCCACTAGACTGGCATTCACTGTGTGTGCTTGCCCCTCAGCCCCTGTGAGTGAGCCTTAGCTTCTTTATCCAAAGAATGGGGATAATAATACTAACGCTTGGTGGAAAATTAAATGAAGCTTCATTACATTAAGTTTAATTAAAGTATGTGTACATGTCTGGCAAGCAGGAGACAATCCATAAATATTAGCAGTCTTCTCTAATAGCAGGGATGCTCTGTGGAAAGAGTCCAGGGTTTAAATGCTCACTGTAGAGGTAGGGTGTGTGTGTGTGTGTGTGTGTGTGTGTGTGTGTGTGTGTGTGCACGTGTGTGTACATGTGTACCACAGACATGAGAGTAGAGGTCAGAGGACAACTTGGGACACTTGGTTCCTCTCCTTCTACCAGGTGGGTCCCAGAAATCAACTTCAGATTGCCAGGCTTGGTGGCAGGTGCCTTTTCCTGTTGACCCATCTCACTGACCCAGTTTCTTGTCTCTCACCTGTAAAAGCCTAGAGGTAAACAGACCAGAGCTGGTGCTGTGTTTGCACAATCTGCTGGGACCCAGGACTTGCCTTTCTGCCAAGATCAGCAGGAAGCTGCCACCTCATGGTCTCACATGGCTGCCAATCGCCGACAACCACATCCTATATCCAGCTAGCAGGAAGGAGTAAGGGTGTGTGGTGGGGGCTTTCCAGCTCCCTTTGAAGGGATTATGAAGAACTTAGAGATGCTGCTGCTCTACAAACCTTTGGACTGAGTTGGCCATGTGGTCCCATTGGTATCAAGGCATTCTGAGGAATGTGATGTCTATTCCACGAGCCACGCGTCCAGTTACACTTGAGGCCCTCTCTCTCAGGAAGGGACTAACACTGGTAGGGGAAAGCAGGTTGCCTTGTCCCCAGTGCCCCATGTGACAGGCTGCTACATGGGCTAATGGGTCAATAGGCATGGAACTCCTCAGAGTGCCCACTCCTCACAGGTACGGTTTCCCTCTCCGTCCTAGGCGCGTCTTTCTTCTGAAGGGTCCCTTCCCATGAGCCTGTGGTGCCTCCAAATCTCTTGTGGTTGACTTCTCTGGCTCAAGACACAGGGGAACAGGGTCATCTTAGGGTGTGGAGAGGAGGTGTAGGGCTGGAGACAGGGCATTTTCTTTCACAGATCATTTGGCAACATGGTGCTAGAAGTGTGAGCCAGGTAGCATGGATGGCTTTAATTAAAATAAACATTTAAATTAAGAAATAAAAACAATCAGCCATTTTGCTCTTGGATAATGATTCTTGATGTGGAGAAATTTAATCACTATTATTATCGGTTTTCTTTTTAATGAAGTCAGATATACAAAGCAGTAGATAACCCCGGCTATGGCGATTTTGTAGTTACTTTTTTTTTTTTTTTTTTTTTGAGACAAGGTCTTACAGTGTAGCCTTGGCTGGCCTGGAACTGCAATATAGACCAGGCTGACCTCAAGCTCACAGAAAGCCTCCTGCCTTTGCCTCCTGAGTACTAGTATTAAATGCATACGGCACCAGGCCTGCCCTTGAAGTCGCTTTCATACATTGCAAAGAATCTAAAGATGGACATCTACCCTGGTTCCTACACTGTGTGATCTTCAGGGATTTTTGTCTTCTTCCTCCCTCTTTTGAGGGAGGTTTCTCAGAAGCCCAGGCGACTTCCACAGTCATAAAAACAATACAAATTATAAATACACCCCAGTGCACAGGCCCAGCACACAGTGAGACAGGTGGGCAGAGCCCCAACACCTACACTTCTTCACCCCGGGCTCACTTTTAGGTTTGGGTCAGCCAGAAAATGAAGTCCAGGGCCGCACGTCACGGGAGGCTTGTGGAGATTGTGGGCTGCTAGGTTCTCTGAGCTCAGGAGGAAATGGTCTAAATGAGCCCGAAGAAGGCTAGATGTGACCCTGTGAATGGGTTTTCTCTTTTGCAGACCCTCAGACTGAACACCCCCTCCTCAGGCCTCTGCTCTCCTATCCCCCTTGGGTTGGGGTTGGGGTGGGGGTGGGGGTGGGCGTTATCATCCCAGGGGAAGACAGAGCTCAGAGAAACTAGCTAGGCAGAAGGCAAGGGGCCAGAAGGCTGGTTCTGGTCCTAGATTCTGGCCTCAGTCTTCCTAATGGTACAATGGGGGAACTGGGCTTCACCTCCAGAGCTCTTAGGCTAGAACTTCAGAGGTTCCCACTCAACACTCAAGCCCACTGCTCCTCCAGGCCAGAGTCACTCTGAGAAGACCACTTACCTCCCTTTAACCAGAACAGCTACTGTCACCTTTCGGATTTACTCGCAGCCACTCTTGCCTCAATCCCGCACACCTGGGGTCTCCACTATTGCACTATAGGAGAAGGGGCAAACTTGTGTGTGTGTGTGTGTGTGTGTGTGTGTGTGTGTGTGTGTGTGTGTAGGGGGGTGGGGGTTGGCCTCTGGTTGAGTCATGTGAATGGGTGGGAATGGGCAAGATGGTGGGAAAGGTTGCAGGAAAGAGACTGGGCACTCAGTCACCCTCTCTCCCACGCCTTTTCTTCTTCTCCATGGTTTTTTGAGTCAGGGGTTCCTCTGTAGCCCAGGCTGTCCTGGAACTCACAGCAGTCCTCCCTCCTTAGCCTGGGATTACAGGCTAAATGCTTAGTGCTGGGATTACAGATGTGAGCTATCACCTGCCTCTCCTGACCTTTTCTTTGAACTCTTCTTCCTTCCTCCCACCCCTCTCCCCTCCCGCTCTCTTGCCCCACCTCAGTTGCACATGCAACAGTTCACAATCCTCCCCACCCCATCTTCCTCCTGGGGTGGAATTCTGTTCCCCTCCCCCATCTGGGCCTTGCAGCCCAGACCCTTGGGCTCCATCAGCTGCAGGCAGACCATGCTTCCCAGGGCAGGAGCAGACCGCCTCCCTTATTGATCACTACCTGCCTTGTCTTTCAGGGCACCCTTCACAGCAGGCCTCTAATTTACTCAACTGCTTCCAGCCTCCTGCTCTCCTGTAATCACCGCCTGCCTCCCCACACAAGCTCCCAGGAGCCTCTCTGTCTCCTTCTTTCTCCAGTCCCCGAGGGCCCTCAGAGCTCTGTAGCCCGTGCTCCAGCCGTCACCTGTCCCCTCTCAGGCTCCTTCACTGGGTCCTGACACTACTGACTGCTTCTCCCGATGTGTCAGCTCCTGACCCCACTGGATGCAGTTATTCTAGGAACCTAGTGGAGCCAGCAATTTTGTGTTCCTAATTGTGTGTTATTTATTTATTTTTAAACAGGGCTTTGGGAACAGAATAACCCCCAGGGCCCAGAAAACCCGATCCACCCTGTCTCCTGTTCTGGCAGCTGTCACCAAGCAGTTCCTGAGGCTGGTGTCCCATGTTCAGTATTCCTGCTAAGAGGCCAAATCTCGAAGTCAAAGCCTAGGATGACACAGGACATTTTGGGGAGGTGTATTTGAATTTGAAGGAGCCTTTCTCGGCTCTTGCTGAGCCTGGAGCAGGGGTGGGTCTCAAAAAATTCAACTAAAGCTGTCTGTCCTGAGCCAGTGAACAAAATTCAGACCACAGAAGACTTTTAGAAAAAAAATTCTAGCCGGGCGGTGGTGGCGCACGCCTTTAATCCCAGCACTTGGGAGGCAGAGGCAGGTGGATCTTTGTGAGTTCGAGGCCAGCCCGGTCTACAAAGTGAGTCCAGGACAGCCAGGGCTACACAGAGAAACCCTGTCTCGAAAAACCAAAAAAAAAAAAAGAAAAAAAATTCTACAGATTCATAAGTTAGAGCTTGAGGGGGAGGGGAAAGCACAGCGCCTGTGTAGTAGGGATGCCCTCAGGACGCTAGTATGGGGCTGTCTGTGGGACTGATGTCAGAAACTGGGGTGAAGCCTGGTGAGGTGGACAGTGCAGGTGGCACACCGAGGAGCCGTCTCTCAGGATTTGTCAGGCCTTCGCTGTAGCTTCCAGGTGGGAATATGAGATAACAAGGAACCAGATCTCTCAGCATCCTGTCCTCCAGCGAGGACATTCCAGAGCTGCTGCTTTGGGGTCCCTTGCCCTTTTGGGCCTATCTATCTCCTGTTCTCATGGAGACCAATCCCTGTCCATGCTTTCCTCTTCCCTCCCCCATCCCAGACCTAACAGAGGCTTTAGATGAAAACAGAGAGGCCAGTACCTAACCAGCCCAGGGTCACTGTCCACTTAGTATCCACCTTCACCTATCCCCTAAGTGACACAGGGGCCATGCATCTCTCTCCATGCATCACGGCCCCACCCTGGAAGCTGCACAAGGAACACTGTTTCACTCCCTCCCCCCTTGCAGTTCAGTCCCCTCTTGATATTTGACAGAGGAAGATGTTTCTTTCAAGGTGTCTTATTTCCAGAAGACCAAAGAGCAGGTCTTTTTTGGATGGATGCTCTCTTGCCTCGTTGTGGATGTGGGCTGCTCACCACCCTCAGAACTGGGCTTTAGGGCTCTGTGGTACCACAGGAGGCCACAATGGCAGGTTTCCCATCAGCTGGTCCTTTAGAGTCGGCCTTAAACCAGGTCCAGATTTCTCCTACCCATATGTATCCCACCCAAAGACAGGCTGAAGTTTTGACCTCTCAATACCTTGGAATGAAACCTTGTATGTAAATGAGGTCATTAGAGACTTAACTAAGGTGAGGTTATCCTGGAACATACCAGACCCCTAATCCAGTGTGATGAGTGTCCTTACAACAGGAATTAAGGAGATCCAAGCACAGAGGGAGAGGCCTAGAGTAAAGGAGCAGAGGTCAGAGGGACACAGCCACACACTGAAAAACACCAGTAATCTCTGCTGCCAGCAGGAACTAGAAGACACAGGAGAACTCTGATACACACCTATTTCTGAGGGAATGGGGCCCTGCCCAGACCTTGACTTAGGACCTCCATTCTCTACAACTGTGGGAAAATGTGTTCAGTCATTTAAGTCAACAGACTATGACGCTTTGCCCTGGTAGCCCCCAGAGAGCTAATACACAAATGGCTGCTGTGACTCTCTTTTGGGTTACAGGCTGAGATCTAGGGAGTGTGAGCCCATTCAAATCACCTATGCCCAGAGCAACTCCCTAGCCTATGCATGTCTCCCACCTCCCCAGTGAGTAGCCATGTCTAGAGCTCCCTCACTCCCACCACATTCAGCTCTGCAATGGGCTCATGTTCAGGGACACTGTGTTCCCTAGGTTCCCCACAGCTGACATGCAGTCATGGGTACATCTTCCAAATGGAGATAGGTGTTCTCTGAGGAGTGCATGGCCTTGTTCTGTCCCTCGCAGCACCTGTGGTTCCTCCTTTCATGGGGGCTGGTCCCAGGCCTCCAATTTAGACCTCCAAGGTCCTCTATATTAATCTTCTGGGTTAATATAGATGAGTACACCACTACTGGCTTTGCTGGGCCATTGGAGCTCCAAATACAGAGAGGTCTGCACCAGCAAGAAAGCCTGTTATTGCTCAGGTCACAAAACTGAGACCCTTTGGTTCTAAGTGTTCAGGAAGCAAGACAAAACAGCCACAAGGAACTAGAAAATTTGGTGTATTTGTGGGGAACTGGCAGGGTCTGCTGTGTTCCTCTCCATAAGCAAGAGCAGTTTTCAGGGTGTACTCAGCCTTACCTTCCATTATTCCCTCTCAGGAAGTGACAGCAGTGGCCCGAGTTATTCCATTTAGAGTGTTACGTTTCAAGAAAGAATGACTCAACATCTTGTTTAATAAATCAAGCACACCTGCCAGGTGCTAGGAGGCATGAGGTGATAATTGCTATCTCTATTGGTAAATAATGGCACCTGAGAATCTATTAAATTGTTTCAGAGATGCCAGGCATATGAGCTTGTCAATCATCAGATGGACCCCTTACCTAGAACGTTTAAGAACGCAGTGCCTCTGGCAGGCTGACAACTTTAATCTTTGAAAGCCTCAGACCCTAGATGTCTCTCACCACTCCCCATTGTATCTTGAGGAAGGCCTTAGAAACTAGCATCCACCCCACACACAAAGCGAGTCATAAAAACCAGTGTTTTCCCCCCACAGACAGCCATAACATCTAGAAACAAGGCCAGAAGTGTTGAGCAGTAGCCGAACACTTACCTAGTGTTTTATCCCCAGCACTCAGGATATGGCTGACACAGCCATAGGGGTCCTATTATCTGCACTCTGAAATTTGTGCATGTCATTGAATCAAGGCCTCATGTTTTTTTCTTGTAATGGACTTTCAAGTTCTATAGCTGCTACTTACTAGACTGGGGTAAGGGGGCAGTTGTCACCATATCTGGAACTGTCAACAGAGCCCCATGTGCCATCTTGGAGAACATAGTTTCCTGGAAAAGGAATCTGAGGGGCCAGAATCACCATGAGTGGGATGACTTGGAGTTCAAGGCCACTGAGCATCACTGGGAAAGGCACACTAAGTTCCATCCCTGGAACAGGCAGTACAGAACCATTTGTAGTTAAGGTTACAGATTAATCACAAACAGGAATGTGCCTACTTTGTTTTCACTCTAAGATGGCTTTCAAGCCTAAGATGGTGGCAGGCTGGTTCTTCACTTCCTGTCACCCAGCTCCTTTCTTTGGATTAGCTGGGATGATTGGTGTGTATTAGTTACTTTTTTACTGATAAAATACCATGACCAACTTATAAGGCAACTTATAGAAGGAAGGGCTAATTTGGGCTCATGGGTCTAGAGGGACAAGAATCAATCACCACCATGGCAGGGAAGAAGCATGGCAGCAGGCCAGGCATGGTGACTGGAACTGCTTAGAGCAGCTTAAACATAAAGCTTATACTTAAACTATAAGCAGAAAACCGAAAGAGCACGCTGGGAATTGAAAGAAAATGAGGACATGACCAGTCCTAGGACAAGGATTTTATTGTAGATATGAGAGAGAGTACAGCCAGAGGCATCTGGAAGAGTCTAGAGCAGGGAGAGAAGGTAGTAGACTAGACATGATCAGTAGAGTGAACTGGGCCATGGGGGATGGGGGGGGCAGGAGAGAGGAAGAGAAGAAGAGAAGAGAGACGAGAGAGGGCCAAGAAGACCAAGAGAAAGCCAAGGGAACCAAGAAATGGTGAGGTTACATAGAAAAGAGAAGCTGGGGTTGGGGGAGGGAAGAGAAGCCCCTGGGCTGGAAAGGTTTAGGGGAAGGGGGTGAGAAAAGCAGAGAGGAGACATAGGTGCTTCCTGAACCTGGTGGCCATTGTGCCCTCTCATATGCTAACAGGAATCACAAGTAATCATTTTCCCAGGGTTTCTTTGAGACCTGACAGAAATGGCAGAAACCTCAAAGCCTACCCCAAGTGGCATACTTCCTCTAGCAAGGCCACACTTCTCAAGCCTCCACAAACAGTACCACCAATTGCAAACCAAGTATTCAAATGCCATAGACTATGGGGGACATTTATCATTCAAGCCAAGATAAGCCATCTGCCTACCACTGTTGAGTTACCTGTGGGCACTCCCACAGGTGAACAGACATGTGAACCTCCTCAGAAACTTGTCTTTTTCTTGTTGATCTCTCTCTGACCCACTCATTTGCAGGGCTCCAGGCGGAGATCATCTGATGAATGGAGAAAGAAAGGTTTTCTTCCCTGTGAATTTGTGCTTAAATGCCTGTAGTGCCTGCAGAAAAGGGACCGGACCGAGAGCAAGAACAAAGTCATCGCCTGGAGGACAGACAGAGCAAGATAAATGGCAGAACCAGTCTGTTGCCTATGCAGGCAGAGGAGGTCACAGGGGAATATGTGAACAGGGTACCACAGTTTATTGTTGCTTTCACCTACAGATGCTATCTCTGTTTGCTTTCTATTGCTGTGATAAAGTCCATGACCAAAAGCAATTTCAGGAGAGGGCTTATTTGTGTAACTCATCCCAATCACTGTCTGCCACTGAAGGAGACCAAGGCAGGATTCAGGAGGCAGGAGCTGATGCAGAGTCCACAGAAGAGTGCTGCGTGCTGGCTTGCTTCTCACGGCTCCCTCAGCTTGCTTTCTTACACACCCCAGGACCATCTTCTCGAGGGAGACACAGTCCACAGTGGGCTGGACTCTCCCACATCAATCATTAATTTAAAAAAAAATGCCCCATAGACTTGCCTACACACTAATGTGATCGAGGCATCTTCTCAGTTTGGGTTCCCTCTTCCCTAGCTCCTGTCAAGTTGACAAAAGATGCTAACCAGTGAACAGAGACAGAGATGGAATTTTAGAGCCATGCTTTGTTCATGTTGGGATTCAGACTCTGGACTAGCAGCCAAGGTGTCTGGTGTCTACTTAACATACCAAAGCTGACTTGGCTTCCAGTTTCTTCCAGGATCCCTCAGTCTCTACCTGAACTTTCCAGCCTAGAGGCTGGGCTCATTTCCCCGGCAGAGAATGCCTATCAGTTCAGAGAGCCTGAGATCTAAGAAGACAGTGGGGTAAGCATTGTAAATATCTGTCTTTCCTCTCATCTCCAGCCAGCACATTAAAGTGGAGTAGGAGAGGGTGGGGAGTAGAGTCAGTCATTCCGGAGTTAAGGCAAGCTCCTCTGGCCAGGCGGTCAGCATGCTTCTGAGACCTGTGGTGCCTGCATTTCTCCTTAGCTCTCTGCTCTTCTTCCATTCTGTAGATGTCTGGGCTGGGGCCCTCTTTATTTTATGTTTATGTATGTGTATGTTTGTGTGTCTGTATGCTGCATGCATGCATGTATACCCATGTAGTCCAGAAGTCAGATTCCCTGGAACTAGAGTTACAAGTGGTTGTGAACTGCCTGCCATGGGTGCTGGGAACCAACCTCAGGTCTATGCCACACCCACGGTTAACCCCTGAGCCATCCTTCAAGTCCCTCAAACACCACTTCCTCTTCCTCCTCCTGTTCTTCCTCCTCCTCTTCTTTCTCCTCTTCTTCTTTAAAAATAGTTTTTATTTTTCCAGGTGTGGTGGCACATACCTTTAATCCCAGCACATAAGAGGTAGAGGCAGATGAACCTCTGTGAATTTGAGGCCAGTGAGTACCAGGATACCCAGGGCTATACAGAGAGACAGTATCTCAAAAAGCCCTACCCCCAAATAAATAAATAAATAAATAAATAAATAAATAAATAGATAGATAGATAGATAGATAGATAGATAGATAGATAAATAAATAAATGTTTTTTATGTGTATGGTTGTTCAGCTTTCTTTTTTCTCTTTTCTTTCATTTTTCTTTTTTTTTTGGTGGGGGGAGTGTTCAAGACAGGGTTTCTCTCTGTAGCCTTGGCTGTCCTGGAACTCACTCTGAAGACCAGGCTGGCCTGGAACTCAAAGATCTGCCTGCCTCTGTCTCCCAAGTGCTGAGATTAAAGGCCTGTGACACCATGCCTGGCTGTTCAGCTTTCACGTATGTCCGCGCACCACATGTGCATGGGGGTCCTTCTCAGAGGCCAGAAAATGGTGTCAGATCCCCTGAGATACTGGAGTTACAGAAGACTGTGGTAAGCTGCCGTGTGGGTGCTGGGAGTGGAACCCAGGTCCTCTGGAAGAGCTGTCAATGCTCTTAACCATGATGCGACATGTCCCTCTCCAACACTACTTGAAACGCTGAGTCAAGTCAGTTTAAGTTGCTGCCAACCTTACGGTCCTCCAGGGGCATCTGGGCCAGAAGGGATTAACTCAGAACAAGCCACCCATTGACAGCTCAGCATGCTGAACTGTAGTAAGTCTGCGCTGATTCCTTTTTTTACAGTATGGAATGTGAGTGTCTTTAGAATTTGGAATGTGAAATTGGTCCCCTCCATCCCTGCTGTCCTCATGAACTCTCCTATGAACACCCAGAGGGGCCGATGACAAGCCAGGTGTCTGGAGGCATGCATACACACACCTGCTTATAGATAGAAGGCTCCATCTTCTTGACCCTTTGGGTTGTACGGTTGACAAATTTCTCACATGTTCTTCTCCAGGAGGCATGGAACCGGTGGGAAGGGGTGTTCCAGGAGGCACCCCAGAACAAGCCCTTCAGGCCTGGCATCAACTGTTGGGGCTGTCCTTTTATTACTTGTCTCTGTTATGCTATATTAGGCATCTCCAGTCTGGTGACTCTAGCTGTTGGGATCAGACCTGAGTCCTCCCCAAGGGGCTCTTTGTCAAACAGAAGCTTGTGAGTTACTTCTTCCTCCTGTCCCACTAGCAGGGGTAGGACTGGCTGTCCTGGAAGAAAAGAGACAGATCTTCCAGCCACAGCCTTTGGAGGTTATAAATGATACAGCCAAGCTGTGAGGTTCCCTTGGTGCTAGGACATAATAATATTCCTTTAGGGTTTAGCTCTGGTCTGATGTCTGGAAAGATTTTATTTCTTAAGTAGCTAGCGGTCTCCCTCCTCCCCCTTCTCTTCCTCCCCCTTCTCCTCTTCCTCCTCCTACTCCCCCTCCTTTCTTTCTGTTGGTTTTAAATCAAAATCTTAATCATTCAAGTTTTCCAGTGAAGACTCAGGAGTCTTCTCCTGAGATATCGGGGTGAAAACCTGCTAGCTCAGAGAGGTTGAGAAGCACCCAGCTGACCTTCCTACTCTACCAATATCCCAGAAAGAAAAAGCCCCTTCTCCTTCTCCAGGTTGTAAGTACTTTTCCGCTCAATGTCCCTCCTTCCTGTGTTTTCTTTTTTTTTTTTTTTAGTTTTTCGAGACAGGGTTTCTCTGTGTATCTCTGGTTGTTCTGGACTCGCTTTGTAGACCAGGCTGGCCTCGAACTCACAGAGATCCGCCTGCCTCTGCCTCCCAAGTGCTGGGATTAAAGGCGTGCGCCACCACCGCCCGGCTTCCTGTGTTTTCTTATGTTCACTACCTGTCGACTGGTCGCTTGCTCCACCTCTTGAACGACGGTTGGTTGACTTTATCCAACTCTAGTTTTCAAAAAGCTCTTGGGTTAAAGGTGTGTGCTAGGGCTGAGCCACACCACAACAAGAAACTGGTTTTTCCAGTTCACTTTCTCGGGTTTCACAATGTGATCAAATATCCTGCAACACCTCACTTCTTTTTTGAAACAGGGTCTCACTCTATAGCCCAAGCTGCCCTCAAACTCACTCTTGTAGTCCAGACTGCACTTGAACTCAACAATTCTCCTGCCTCAGCCTACCTACTGAATGCGAGGATTACAGCCTTATGTCTCCATGCTGACTTTCATTCCCTCATCAAGTTGTGGATGTTGTCCCAGTTTGCCTACAGCCACTTTGGTTTTAGCCCACAGAGAGACTATTGTGGGAATCTTGGGTGACCCTAGGTCTCTGGCCTGGAGGCCACAGACTCTCAGTGGAGATGGATGGGAGTTGTCCAGTGGATGTGGCTCAGTATTTTCTCCCAATCTTCCTTTTCCATCAGCAACAGTTAAGTCTTTCTGGACAGAGCCAGCTGTCAAACTAAATTAAATGTGGCCCAGCTCTGGCCCTATGCATAATTTAAGTTTGACTTAAAGGTTTCTCTGTACATCATGAACTAATGACGTGTAAACATGTTGTAACCTAATCTGCCCCAGGACTGAGTTAAGAGACAAACTGTGCATTGTCCCTTTATAGATCCTGACCAGCGTCTCTTCTTTCCACAATTCCAGCACCAGTCAGGACCAGCGATGGCCCAGACTGCAGTGCTTCACCACACGGACAGGTTTGAAGCCAGAGAAACGGAAAGAACATAGAAAAGGGAAGCAAAGTGGAGCCTGTTGTTCTTAGTGTCCCCATTGGTTGCGGAGTTCTTACTATAGAGGCTCAGTCAAGCAAGCAGACAGATCCAGTGTGTACCTGATCAGGCAGCTATCCCCTCAGCATTGGCCCAGGTTAGCACTCCACCATTACTACTCAAAACCTCCACTTTCCAGGATCTGTCTTATCCCATATCCCTCACTCTGCATTCCCACCCTAGCTTCTGAGGGAACTCATTGGCCAGTGTCCAGGGGAGGGAGCCTGTAAGCCCTACAGATTCCCTGGGCCATAAGAGTGTCATTCATGAAGGGCTGTTGGGACCGTAACTAATAGTTATTTTTTTTTTTTTTTTTTTTTTTTTTTTTTGGTTTTTCGAGACAGGGTTTCTCTGAATATCTCTGGCTGTCCTGGACTCGCTTTGTAGACCAGGCTGGCCTCGAACTCACAAAGATCCACCTGCCTCTGCCTCCCAAGTGCTGGGATTAAAGGCGTGCGCCACCACCGCCCGGCTCTAATAGTTATTAATAAGGTAATTTTCTTAGAAAATTAAGTTAACTAGGAACTCCGGGTGAGGACTGGTGACACCGGAAACCAGTGTGTCATTAGAAGGCTTTTTTTTGTTTTGCTTTGTTTTTTTCGTTTGTTTGTTTTTAGTGTTTGAGCCATAAGAGGTGAAACCTATGTGGAATGTGGGGTAAGGAATTAGTAGCTGAGTTCAACTACATAGCCAATGATTTATCACCTGTGAAAATGTAATGGAACCCCTGTAACACCTAGATGTTGAGGCTGTGGCCAGACACTCAAGCATCCTTGTGTGGCCATAGTGTTTGCATGTGCCTCACTTCAGTTTCATGAGACCATGACAGAAGCTTCCTGTTGGGAACCTACTAGTTTCTCCCCAATCTCTTTCTTTGATCGGTTCTAATTTGTACCCATTTGTTACAAAAACATAAGAACAAACAAGGCCAGCAAGATGGCTTAGTGGGTAGAGCAATTGCCTTGAAAGCCCTACAACCTGAGTTTAATCTCTGGGATCCATGTAAAGGTGGAAGGAGAGGATCAGTTCCAGAAAGTCTGACCTCCAAATGCACACAATGGCACTCACCCACACACACATCCTGCATCATCACAATAACAGTAAATAAAGTTAAACTAACCCTTCAAGATAGTGCATTCCTGAGTTCTGTGAGATTATAAGAGATTATAATCTCATTCTAAGAGATTATAGAAACCAGGAGAGTCTGGGGAGACCTTTGCAATTAGTCAGCTGAACTAAAGTGAGGCAACCTGAGACCCCTGAACTTGTAACTGGTGTGCAAATGAAGCCATCATTGTGTGGATTGTGTCCATAGCCTTGATTTTGGCTGACCTTAGGTAGCACCTCCTCTCTGGAGACCTCATCTTCTTTTTCTTTTTTTCTTTTTTTTTTTTTTTTTGTTTTTCGAGACAGGGTTTCTCTGTGTAACAGCCCTGGCTGTCCTGGTCTCACTTTTGTAGACCAGGCTGGCCTCGAACTCACAGAGATCCGCCTGCCTCTGCCTCCCAAGTGCTGGGATTAAAGGCGTGCGCCACCAACGCCCGGCCCAAGACCTCATCTTCTTTATCTCAAGCCACAGCAACCCTGCCCTCTCTGATTGGCCTCATGCCTCCTAGGATCTCTTGCCATATTCTTTCTACCTGTTGTGGGACAGATTGTCCTCACACTTTAACAGAGCCTGTGTCCCTGGCTTCCTCTAAATAACTCCTGTTACCCTCTGGGAAAAGTTGAACCTTCTTTCCCTGCACACAAAGCCCTGTACTGTGGCCTCCCTCTGACCTTTCCCTTCCTCCAGACTAGCCCCAGAACTCTCCCCTTGACTTCAGTCTTCCCTGGTAGCTTCCTGAACCTTGTTGATACAACATAGGTCCGAGCTCTACTTTGACCTTCAAAATTTAGCAACAGGCTTCACTTCCTCCGGGAACTTTATCTTTGACCCTTTCCCCATGACTCAGGGCCAACTTAAAGCCACTTCCCTTGCCCCAGCTCCTCCAACTCCCAACTATACTTGTATCCTGTGATGGAATTTTTGGTTTGTCTTTTGATGACTGAACTGTGTGGGCTTCTCAAGGGCAAGGGTGCTGTCATCCAACCTTGTGATTTCACCCAGGGCACACTCATGGGGTGGATGGACCCATGAGTCATCCTCTCTCAAGGACCCTCCATGATTCAGTTTCTTAACAAAGTAAGATTTACAAATGTTTATCACATGGACTATTGCCAGTACCCTCTTGGCCACAGGTCAAGTTAACATCGCAGGAAGAAGACACAGACTCCCACCCACACCAGTCCGGTCCCTTTGTATCATCATCTGATATTTATCATCACATGTATCCTGATCATGTTACTTCATTTTAACTAAAATAGAGAAGTGGATGGGCCTGGCCAAAGAGTTGACTCCATGGGTAAAGGTGCCTGCTGCCAAGCCTGAAGCCCTGAGTTCAATCTCCAGGACACAGGCGGATGAAGGAGAGAACCAGCTCCCTACAAGTTGTCTTGTATCCTCTACAAAGATGTTATGCCATGGCATCTGGAGTATATTGGCATCTTGACATACACACATCATGTAAAATGTTTCTAAAAATAAAGTGGGATGAGTAAATTTAAAAATTAAAAGACAGAGCTCACGGTGCTCTCAAGTTGCCTAACACATCCATGTTTCAGGAAAGATGCTCTAGCTCTGGGGACCCCTATGGCTTTGCTGATGAACCTCTTCATCCACTCACGCTCTGCCATCCTCTATGACAAATGGTGACAGAAAACAGAGTGCTTCTCTGAGAGCCCTCCTGTGGGTGATTCTACCACAGCTGAGGGGTGGGGACTGGGGCTGCCAACCACGCGGAAGAATTGTACTCTGGCAACCCCATGTGTGGCTGGCAAGTGTCCTGAGAGGGCAATCTTTGTGGGACTGAGGCCTTTGACTTCTGAAGTCTGGGGCTAATTGCAGGCAGATAGTGTCAGGATTGGATTAAATTGCAAGACATTAAGTTGGTGAGGAGAACTGACAGAACTGGCGGTGAGAACAAACACAACTCAGCAAGATGGGTAAGCTAAGCTGTGAATCACAGGAGTGCAGACAGAATCAAACACGTCAGTCACCTTGAGGTCAAGTGTGGCTTTGTAGCTTGCTAAGGAGCTGCCTGCCTCTCAGTAGATGCCTTGCCCTGGACGAAAGCGCATGGAGACACTTCTGTTAATTAGCTGCATGCTTGAGAATGGAGCATCGGGATCCAAGACAAACCTCGGTATGGCTGCTGTTGCTTGAAGTGCCCCGCAACTCAGCTCTTCAAAAACTCTTAAGCACTTAATGGAAATTGTTGAGAAATTCATTCGGGTTGTTTTCAGATTTGTGTTGATTTAGTAGAAAAAATGTCTAGGAGGCAATAACAGTGGGCAAGTACTTAACATGAACTAAATAACAGGATGGTAAAAAAGCTCAAACACTGGTGGGAATGCTCATGGAACTCCATTGAGGGTGGACTCGGTGGCTAACATGCTTGCTGTGTGTCTTAGTCAGTTATTGCTGTGATGAAACACCACGACCAAAAAGCAAGTTGGAGAGGAAAGGGTTTATTCAGCTTACACTTCTATATCACTGTTCATCATCAAAGGAAACCAGGAGAAGAACTCAAACAGGGCAGGAATCTGGAGGGAGGAGCTGATCAGAGGCCATGGAGGGTGCTGCTTACTGGCTTGCTCCTCATGGATTGCTCAGCCTGCCTTCTTATAGAACCCGGGACCACTAGCTACAATGGGCTGGGCCTTCCCCCATCAATCACTAATTAAGAAAATGCTCTACAGGCTTATCTGTAGCCCGATCTTATGGAGGCCTTTTCTTCACTGATGTTCCCTCCTCTCAGATGACTCTACCCTGTGTCAAGTTGACATAAAACTATCCAACAAATGGTACAAACATGAGGGCCTGAGTTCAGATTCCCAGAACCTACATAGGAGCCAGGCACAGTTGTATGGGCCTGTAGCCCTGGTGTTGAGGGACAGAGTCTGGTAAATCTAGAGGCTTGAGGGCCAACCAATCTAGCTGAAATGTCAGGCTTCAGGTTTAGTGAGAGACTCTGTCTCAAAGAATATGGTGCAGAACAATTAAGGACTGACATACCAATATCAGCCTCTATCCTCCATACTTGCCTTCACTGGTGAGTGTTTAGACACACATACACTACACACATGCACACACAATACATTAAAATTTAATTAATTAAAAAATTAACAAATAAACTATTATTGAGGGCTAGGGATGTAGTTCAGTTGGTAGAGTACTTGCCTAATACACACAAAGCCCTGGGTTTGGTTCCTAGAACCACATAAAACTGGCTATAGGGGCATGCACCTGTAATCCCAAAACTCGGGAGACAGACACAGAAGGATCAGAGGTTCACTCTTAGCTACATAGGGAGTCTGAGGTCAACCTGGACTACATGAAACCCTTTTTATGGAAAATAAACAACCCACTACTGAAACGGGGAACAGTCATAGAAGCAGGTTATTCAATGGGAACTTTGCTGTGTTTTGGGTGGTGCAATTGGAGCTGACAAGGTTTGCTTTTGTTGCGAGCCACTGAGGACAGACAGGGAGACAAAGCATTTTCTCAACTGTAACTGACCTCTCGGGGTAAAAACAATGTGTTATTGAAATACTCAGAGCCATTGCAGTGGCATTTGACCTGGAATTTAAAAAAAAAAATCAGGATCCAGTTACAGAGATAGAGCAGGAATTCATGGCCTTGTCCCTGTGGCAGGGGGAAGGGAGGACACACACTCCATCGGGCTATCCCTGTGATAAAAACAGGAACTTAAAGCAGACATGGATTTTTCCAATGCTTTGAAAAGAGGGAAAGAAGGAATAAAATAATTTGTTCCAAAGATTCACAGATGATCAGGGGACAGAACATTAAAAAGATCCAGTGAATTTAAAACAAATAAACCAAAGATTAACCTTGTGGGCTCATTGACTTTTCCTTTGATGTCAGTTGGTGTGGGTGGTGGGTAGCTCTCTAGATTCTGAAAACACACACTCATATACACACACACAAATGCACACATACACACACACACAGGCCTGCACACACATATACACACATACACATGTACATGCACACATATACAGGGACATGCACACAAATGAACATGTTCATGCAAGCACACACACATACACACATGGGCCTCCACATACACACACACACACACACACACACACACACAGAGGCACACCCTCAGGGAAAAGTGATGAGCTCATCCTAAGAAAGTAATCATTGGACTGAGGATACAACTCAACCCCACAACCCTGGCAACCCTGGGTTCAATCTCCAGCACCATAAAAAATTTTAAAGTAGAGGAAAGCAATTGCTTTATTTATACAATTGAAATTTTTGAAAAATCTGTTAAGAAATATTACCTGTGCTGTGTAAACAATTAACAATCAGTGTCCAATAAGAAAAATTTACATTTGTACACCTAAAAAGCTTGAGACCAACAGGGATGACAAACTGGGAAGCACCATTCTCTGATTTAGACACTATTCCCATGAAGAGAGCAGGTGGGTTTTCCACACAGCTACTACAGCTATAAAAACAGAAGCTGGACATGGTGGCACACACCTTTTTTTGTACTGCTTTTGAGGCAGAGGCAGAGAAATCTCTGGGAATTTGAGGCCAGCCTGGTCTATATAGTGAATTCCAGGACAGCCAGAGCTACACAGTGAGACTCTGTGTCAAAATATACACACGAGAGAGAAAGAGAGAGACACTCAGATCTCCCTGGTTAAGTTGCAAAAATAAAAGACTGATAGTGGAGAGGATGGAAAGTTAACTAGTCACATTTTTAAAGGAACCCGACTGGTGGGTTTAAAGAGAAGTTGGAGCAAGTGGACAACTGAGCTCTTCCCTTTTCACTTGTCTCTGTCTTTGGCTGGGTATTTTCCAGCCACAAAGGCCATCCGAACTGAATCTGAAATAAATCCACAACTTCAACTCATTAGGCAAGTTACCAAAGCAGGGTGTCTCTCTAAGGAAGGGACTATCCGGTGGTGGTGTTCCACCACTACTAACCCATCACTGTTGATGACTGAGAGTGAAGATTTTGTGCCATTAATGGAGACACACATTAGAATGATTAAAAGGTTTTACCACTCAGACCTTATACATCTCTCCATTTTAGCATAAATTTCATAAACAGATGTGAGAACAATAACTCATGTGCATAGTCTGCAATAAACACACAGGGGCTGGAGAGATGGTTCAGCAGTTAAGAGCACTGGCTGCTTTTCCAAAGGACCTGGGTTCAAATCCCAGCACCCCACATGGCAGTTCACAGCTGTCTGTAATTGCCAGGCGTGGTGGAGCACGCTTTAATCTCAGCACTCGGGAGGGAAGGGCAGATGGATCTCTGTGATTTCAAGGCCAGCCTGGTGTACAGAGTGAGTTCCAGGACAACCAGGAATACACAGAGAAACCCATTCTCGAAAAACCTAAAAACAAACAAACAAACAAATAAATAAATAAAAGAAACTCACATAAACGTTGCTCCAAAACATTTTATGACCCATAACAATCTCCATCTCAGTTACTTTTGTTTGTTTTTTTCTGAGAAAGCACCAAGTGATGTTAACACCTGGGCCCCCTCCAACACATCTGTTTTTTGCAAAGTGATTTGACCTCTTTCCTTAGAGAGGAGTTTCTCACTTCACTTTGAACTTGCGCCTGGGTGGAGCAGTAGAATGCAGAGAACTAATATTATTTGGTATTAAAATCTGGCTCTGAGACATTCAGTGTCTGCATTGGTCACTAGGGGAATTCATTCTTGGATCCATCAACCATCCCTGCGATCTGTTGATGTGAGTAGACCATCTTGGATACTTGCCCCAGTCTACAAATAACAGCAACCCAAGCTGTCTTGGTTTGGTTACTACTGCGGTGATGAAACACCATGACCAAAACAACCTGGGGAGGAAAGGGTTTATTCAGTTTACACTTCCACATCACAATTAATCATCAAAGGAAGTCAGGACAGGATCTCACACAGGACAGGAACCTGGAGGCAGGAACTGATACAGAGGCCATGGAGGAGCACTGCTTACTGGCTTGCTTCCCATGGCCTGCTCAGCTTGTTTTCTTTCTTGCTTTTTTTTTTTAATTTATTTTTTATTTCTTCAAGTTACATCTCAATTGCAATCCCCTCCCTACTCCCTCCTCCAGCCCCACCCTCCCACCCTCTTCCCCCTCAACCCACCCATCCCCTTCCTTTTTTTTTAAGTTTAAGGCATATCTTTTTCCCCCCAACACCTCCCCCTTTCAGTCCAACAAATGGCTCTTTCTCTTATAACAATAAATACAATACAAAACAACAGAAATAATTACACCACAATTATGAGAGTTATATGGCTTAGCGTACATTCCCAATGTCCAGTCCTTATGTATTTGGCACCTGACTATAACATTCTACTATCTAACCATCTCCATGAGTTTAAAGTTCTATATCTAACTCAGCTTTCATACTAACTTGCCTCATAATTTTAAAAACATCTTCTTAGATCCAGAACATCCTCTTGATTCCTAAACAACTCAAAATTTAACTATGAGACTCTAGCTATCTATTCTTCAACCACCTCAGAGACCTGAGAGGATAAATATATATGATTATACAGGAAGTGCAGGGCCAGCAGCTTCCAAAACTAAGAAATGACATACCAGTGGCTACCTGGACAGTTCCCATTCTCTCTCCATACATTACAGCATCAATCTTCAGCCATTTGGCCCCATTTCTCTGACAGACATTGATTATAAAGCAGGAATTATGAAGGACTTGCCTACCTTGTCTTGGCAGAGCTAGGCTGTCGACTTATCATCTTGTTTTCTTATAGAATCCAGGACCACCAGCCCAGGGATGGCATCACCCACAATGGGCTGGAAACTCCCTCATTCACTAATTAAGAAAATGCCCTACAGGCTTGTCTGCAGCTGGATCTTACAGAGGCATTTTCTCAATTGAGATTCCCTCCTCTCTAACGACCCCAGCTTGTATCAAGTAGAGGTAAAACTAGCCAAGACACAAGCCAACACCACCACATGGTACCAAAGACTTTCCCTGCTGAGCCCTGCCCGGATTCACAGACCTGCAGTGCTGTGCCTGATGAAACAGTAGCCTTTGGGAGACATGAAGCTTTGAGATGATTTGCTGTGCAAACTCCTTGGCGTGTAGCCATTTAAGCCTTTCAAAGGATGTATGTGCCACAGGAAATTTATCACTACAGGGTCTCAATATATAGCCCAGGCTGGCCTCAAACTCGTGGCCCCTGTGCTTCAACCTCCCGAGTGCAAAGATCACAGCCTACATCACCATGCCCCCCACTGTGTACGAGTGTGTGGTTCATAAGTACTACAAACGTTCAGATTGTTGGGCAGCCATGGTCAACATCCATACCCAGAACCTTCTCATCCTGACCTCACACTCTGTACCTGTTCAATGCCAACTCCTCATCCCTCCTACTACCAGCTCCTGACAACTGCTATTTAGCTTCTGGCCACTCTACAGACCTCAGGTACCTGTTTGCCCTTTCGTGTCTCTTTATTTCACCTCGCCTAATGTCAAAATTTCCATCTTTTTAGAGGCTAAGTTGTATTTCATTTTGTGTTCCAAATATCTCCCTCCAGGCCGTGCCACAAGTTGTGTTCCTCTGGCCAGGCTGCTCCATTTTCACCTTCCCCCAACACGCCTCACCAATGCCTGCCTCTGAGCTTTGCTTACTCTATTCTGGAACATTCTTCATCTTCTCAACTCCTGCTTGTGTGTTATAGCTCAGCTCAGCCCCAGTTTCCTGCGGGAAGTATTTCCCCTATGGCGGCTGTGTCCCTGGAGAGTCTCTCTCTGTCTCCTGGGGTTTCCGTATGACTTCCATGTGTATCTGCTTCCCAGTCACATGCCAGCTCCCGGGAGGCAAAAGCTTGATGTCAATTTTTCTCTACTTCAACTGAGCTCAGTATGAGGCTCTGTACACAGCAAATGGCCAATAAGTAAACATGAAGTGTAGGAATAGCAATGACCTTAGTTTTAACAGCCTAGTCAGTTCTGAGCACGCACAGTCCCTGCCAGCCCATTCAGCCAGCCAGTACCATTGCAGTCAGGAGTCCATACAGTTCAGATTGAAGGACTAATAGACATGAATTCAAATTCCTTCTGGGCCATGCAGTGGCCATTTGTGCTGTTGAATAGAGACCAAGTAGGAAGAAGCAAACATAGTAGTTAGCTTGGGTTAGAAGAATGGCTAATTTTATGTGTCAATTTGACTGGACTAAGGGAGATTCAGATAGCTGATTGGATATTATTCCTCGTGTGTTTTTGAAGACGTGTCCAGAAGAAACTAGCATTTAAATTAGCAGATGAACTGACTAAATGAGACTTACCCTCCCCAAAGTGGGTAGTGTGGTAAGAGTTTTTGTTTCTTAAAAAAGCCAGTTATGAGAATGTTTTTGTTTGAACCCCAGGTGTGGGATATGGGGCTGTTCAGTTAGTCCAGGTGTGGGATATGGGGCTGTTCAGTTAGTCCACAGGTGTCAACCACAATTGTCTCTCATGCTCTAGCAGGGGCGTGGTTTATCCAGCTGCAGAAAGTTTTATTCTGTGGACTCTAGAGAGGACTACAAATGACAGAGGGACGGTAGGGGGGCACTCTGAAGAAGTGCTGCTTTCCCTGCTGATGGTTTGCTGATTTGCTGAGTTACTGGATGTCCTGACTACTGAAAATTGGTATGGCTCTAAAGTAGCCAACAACCCTATTCAGCAGAAAGTAGCTCAAAGAGACTTACGTTCCTTTCCCCTCTAATCTTCTTTCTCTCCTACCTAGTGTTTGGGCATTGGAAGGAATAAGGGTGGGAAGGAAGGTAGAGGTTTAAGAACCGTAAAATAGTATAGTATAATAAAACAAAAGCCACATACAACAGATAGGCACCAACCAACAGAGCAGACAGGCCAAAGAAAAGTAAACCTCCTCTCTGATCAGCTGGGACATCCATCTTCTGTCCTTGTATGTTGAAGCTGCAGGTTTCCAAGTCCTTTGATTCAGAATCAGACTCATGGCCTTGTGGATGGATGTTGGGACCTCTTGTCCTCTCTAATCGGAAACCAGTTTTTTTATGGTCACCCTCTTCCCAGATGTGTCCATATATTCCATTGCTCCTGTTTCCCTGGGGAACCTATTTGCTGAAGTTAGGTCTCGAAGATATATGGTACGGCAGAGGCACATTTCCCTCTCCACCCAAACCTGGACCTCAGGTCCTCACCAGGAAGTAACCCCAGAGCCCTGAGGCAGCAGGCTCTCCTTATGAGAATAATTTAGTAGCTGTGGTCTCCAACTCTGCTCTGAAAACTTCCATCCACACTGATTAGTCTTTATGGACTGCCACCCTTACCCAACTCCCAAGCCCATACCCACCCCTACCACTACATCTCCGTTTCATAGGAAACAAAGCCAAGTGGTGAGCTTGTTGGAAGCCGAGACAGTCCTGTGTTCAGAAGACAGAGCCTTCTGATGCCTGTTGTAATGTGAACATTTTGCTCCAATGGGAAGACCTGAAGCAACTGGAGTTACTGATGTTTTTCTTACCAATGACATTTTGCCTGATGAACCACATAGCTGTCAAGTCCCATTCTCGGGGAAGACAGTGGATGGGTCCAGGAGTTGTATTTTACTTGTTATCAGAAAGTCTATTTTAAATGATTCTAAGTGATAGGAATAAGCAAATAAACCTTTTGAAAATATGAACAATACTGATGTGTGTATAGAAAAATCCAAAGCATCCCGACTTCCCCAGCTTGAACCAGCATCCAGAGAAGGAGCCCCAACCAGGGCGAGATGCTAGCTGATGGAGAAAAACATCCCCCAGCTGTCTCACCTCTAGATTAGACCCAAAGAAAAGTGACCCTATGGCCCTCATAGGTGGCAACCTGTTTACTCCTGCCACTGTAAATGCCTTGCACAAGGGCAAGTGTCGTGCTACCCTAGGCATCCTTCAGCTTTCAGTGGCCAGCAGGATGTTATGCTCTGGCCATCCCACGTGTGGAGATCCACACCACTGGGGGCTGTGCTTCTGTCCTGACCCCAGCCCTTCCTTCCAGGAAGCCTTTCTTTGCTCCCTCTGTAGCCTGATGTGTGGCCTCACTCAAATGACGTGCAGCTAGTGCTCCATGCAGCAGCCCCCCCCCCCCCCCCCGGGGGCCTTCCCGTCCGGAAGATTAGATCTAAGAAGTGAGGTCATTTGGGCTTAGCATGGCCAGCGGGGACTGGGTCAAAAATGAGCTCTGCATCCCTCAAAGGGAGCCTGTCAGGAACTGTCAGTCACAAGGCAATTTTCAGAAGGAAAAAAAGGAAGGGTTGTTGGAGATGGCAGGAAGTCATGCAAGTTGTGTCATCCTTTAGATTTTACAAGCATACATCAAGTCAAACCAAAGCGCTCACTATATGCCACAAGAACTGTGAGGAAATACATGGCCCTGTGTCTGCAAGGAAAACCAGTCATAGGGTTTTAGGTCCGCCAGTCTCCAAGCAGAAAATTCCAGAGAAGTGTCATCAAGAGATTAGGACTGGAGTTGTGGGGGATGTAGCTCAGTTGGTAGAGAGCTTGCCTAGCATGCACGAAGCTGGGTTTAATTCTCAGCACCACATGAAAAAAAAAAAAAAACCAGGCATGATGGTGGATGGCTAAAACTGCCACTCTCAAAGGTCATTCATTCTCAGCCGTGTGGCAAGTTCAAATCTAGCCCAGAGCCACGGGAGACCTTGCCTCCAAGAGAAGGAAAAGACGAGGAGGCAGCTGTTCAGTGTGTAGTCTCCCAGTGCTGGCTCCAAGTTCCCAGGGTGTGCTCCTTCAGCTTCACCCCTCCCCCCACTAGGGCTGCTGGAACTTGAACCTTGAAGTTCCAGCCATCACAGAGGAAGAAGCCGCAAGAACAGATCTCCTCCTCTTAAAGATTTATTTATTTATTTAATGTATATGAGTGCTTTGCTTGCATGATGTCTGTGGATCATGTGAGTGCATGGTGCTCATGGAGGCCACAAAGGGGCGTTAGGATCCCCTAGAACTGGAGTTTCAGATGGTTGTGAGCTGCTGTGTTGGGAGCTCACATGTATACAGGGTTTCTCTGTGTAGCCCTGACTGTCCTGGAACTAGCTCTGTAGACCAGGCTGGCCTCAAACTCAGAGATCCTCCTGCTTCTGCCTCCTGAGTGCTGGGATTAAAGGTGTGCGCTCCCATTGTCTGGCAGGTTGTTCACTTCTTAAGGAATACCAGTTTCCAGATATGGCACGAGTCACTTCAGCTCAGGTCTCCTTGTACACAACAAAGAGTGGAGGTAGTCTTTGCTCAGAATGTGTTGGGAGAATGGGAGGAGGGCTAGGGAGTAAGCTTTGTGAAGTAGGACATCCATACCACAGGAAATGAGTGTGTGACAGGCAGCTGGCAGAAGCTGACTGTATTTGGGTCCATTCACAGAGGTCTAATGCAGATTAGCCCATAGAGCTCCATCACAATGACCTTCAGAATCCCCACCCTTGAGGGCCTTTGGCCCCACACCTCCTGTTTCAAACAGTATCTGTGTACAGGCATTTGTCACCTGTATGTCCCTGCCTTGTTAGTTCTTCAGCTTGAGCTCCTGCAGTGCTCTTAACACCCCTTCATAGTAATGAGACACGGCCTGCTAGGCAAAGAGGAGCTGGGGAACAGAAGAAGGATTTCCCATTCCTGTGGCTGAGGGATGGTGACAGGTGGCAAATAAGTCTTTTCCATCTCCTAGCTGTGTGCATTTGCTAGTCCTTGAAAAATAGATCTTCTGTGTGCATGGTGAGGGACAGGAACCCCTCGAGAAAGTGAGGCTGTGAGGGGATAGTGGAAGGGTGGCTGGTGCCTTCAAGAAGAGCAGCTAAGAGCTTGAATGCCAGGGTCACTGCTCTTATACACTGAGTTGTATGGGAACCTCCACTCTGCAGTTTCCCCACTCCTCCCCTGTCCTACAACTTTCAAAACCCTAGGGGCACAAAAAAAAAGCACACACTGAGCAGGCTGTGGGGAGCTCCACACCCTCAATGACACCCTCCCCTTTGTCCTACCAGACCCCATAGCTCTCTGGGCTCTCCCTCTGCAAAGGTGGGATGTGGAAGCCATGATATCACTGCTATGAGGTGGGCCAGCGCTGTGGCAGGGCAGACAGACTCTCAGGCAACCTACACCTTCAGGTGACCTGCCCTGCCCAGACTCTGCCGGCTTTTTCCATATTTACCCATGAACTTTCCTTTAAACAATCAAGAGGAAATATTTTCAGCCACAGATGGCCAGGATACACGTGTCTGCAGCTTTTTCCAGGGAGGGAGCTGCTAGGCCAGGGGCGCTGGTCACAGGAAGGAAACCTAACCCTCGCCATCAAGGAAGCAATAATCCCACCTCGCTTGCTTGAATGTGGAATACAGCACATCCTCCAGGCCCTGAAAGAGAGGCATGGCAGGTGGCAGGCCTCCTTTACAAACTCTGAGCACTCAGTCCCCTAGAGGACCCAGAGCTCCCTCCCTGATTTATAGGGTGGAACTTCAGCTAAACAAGACCAGTCCTTTCACTGCCCTCAAGGGATTGACAAAGAACAATGAATGCTGCGGGGACCTGTAAGGGTGTGGACAGAGCAGACACTTTCCCTCTGTGAGGAAGGTACCCTTGAGTGAATCCAAGTGCTGTGATTAGGGTCTCCAGATTGCTGGCTGGCGCACTGTCACTGCTGTAATGAATCACTACCTACTGATGGCTTGGACACCAGCTTATTATGGTGCTAGCGGCCATGTGGCCCTGCTGTGTGGCAGGGCTGGCCCCTTCCGAGGCCAGGAGGGTCTGCTCCAGGTCTCTCCTGGCATTAGCACTCTGCTGGCCCTCTTTGACATGACAAATTTGCTTACGAATTTCTTGTTCTGGTTTCTGCTACCATATCTGCAATTCCGTGTGTGTGTGTGTGTGTGTGTGTGTGTGTGTGTGTGTGTGTGTGTGTTCATCTCCTTTGGGACACCGGTCATATGGGATTGCAGCTCACTTTTAATCACAGAATCTTGATTTGACTGTTTCTGTAAAGGCCCAATTGCTATTGGGATGTGATGTTTGAGAAGAAAAAAGTCCAATGGCTGAGTAAGGTTACATTTGGAGATTCTAGAGGACGTGAACTTAATGTGTAAATTTGCCAGAGATGGGAGGGGGGGAGGATGGGACACTGTTCAGCCCCTGGTTCATCTGTGGGGATTCCATGCAATAGATGGAATGCAATTTTAACTCAGGTTGGTAGGCTTGCTGGCACCTTCATGCCATCCATAGAGATGTGCCCTGTTCTCAGGGAAACATACGCAAGCCCAGGCCGGTCACAGCAGCCCGAGCATGGGATCACCAAACCAGCCCACCTTCAGAATGTGCTAGAATGTGGATTTCCAAAGTTCCTACCTTCAGAATGTGCTAGAATGCGGTTTCCAAAGTTCCTGTCTGAGTGGTGGATTTGAGTTTCATTTTAAAAGGGGGGAGAGTGTCGCGTCCCCCTCGACCAGCAAGGATGACGCAACTCACAAAAGCTCTTCTCCAGCAGTTTATTCAGGTCCCTTGAAAACAGTCTTCCGAATGCCCGGGCAGACCCAACCCACAGGCTAAATACTAAATGAACAGCCAATCAAGTAAAGCCACGTAGTGCTATCTTAGAGGCCCACGTATGCGGAAGCAAGCCAGATCAGCGGTCTTAGCCAAATATGGACTTGTTTACCACCGAGAGCGCTCACCGTCGGGCTGGTGGAAGGCGGAAACCGGCGCCATCTTTAGGGTGCGGCACATCGCAGCTCTCTACAGGAGAGGAGCAGGGGGCTGGAGAGATGGCTCAGCAGTTAAGAGCACTGGCTGCTCTTCAGAAGACCCAGGTTCAATTCCCAGCACCCACATGGCAGCTCAAAAAAAAAAAAAAAAACCCCTGTAACTCCAGTTCCTGTGGGATCCAACACCCTCACACAGACATATATACAGGCAAAGCACCAATGCACATGAAATGAAAATAAATCACACACACGTATGTATGTACGTATGTATGTATGCATTATAAAAACAACCTTAAGTGAATCTGGCTTCAGATAGGTCAGAATTTCTACCAATGTCTACAATAGCTCTACATACACTTCTTTCATTTTACACCAATATATTTATTTATGCAAAGCAGTCATTTCAGCACTGATGATTATAACATACAGACACTGATAAACTCTGAAAACTAGTGACTCTCTCCTCCAATATTCAGCCAAGATTTAATTCCTTTGTAAAAACACACAAGTACAGGCTGGAGAGATGGCTCAGTGGTTAAGAGCACTGCCTGCTCTTCCAGAGGACCTGGGTTCAATCCCCAGCACCCACATGGCGGCTCACAACCACCCACAATGTGATCTGATGGCCTCTTCTGGCTGCAGGTGTACATGCAGATAGAGCACTCATATTCATAAGAAAAATAAATAATTTATTTATTTAAAAGTACACAAGTACATCTATCTCATCAGTATGCAAAATTTCATTCCTTGTTAATAAATGGTAAAATTACATGTATACCAAAGAGTCGTTTTAAGATAACTTCTTTTTTTATTCTTTTCAGTAACCACTTGAGTTGTATTCATAATCTATATACATATATACTCAAGGTCATGTCAACATTGTCAGGTGAAAAGGGACTGGGCATGAGGTGGGGAGAGCTGAGTCCCAGCAAGCTGTTGCAACCTCGGTGGTATCTTCTGCAGCCGAGACTTGCTCTAGCGCCTGGCTGACGGGACTGCATCTGTAACTAGCCTGAGTCTCCAGCCCCAGACACACTGGTGAAGGAGACATTCAACTTGGCTCTGGCCAAGAAGGGGGCCAAAAGCATGAGCCCAGGAACAGCGAGAAGGTGCTCATCATGCCTCTCCATGCCATCATGGAGGACTGTAACACCCAGACCAGCTGGACAAAGAACCTGGCGCTGCTGGCACGTGTGCTTTAGACACCATGTGAGTGTCATTCTGGTAGGAGCATACCTGTGCAATGGCCTGCAACCTCAAAGATGAAGCCACCATACAGAGCCCCTGCAGCTGCCCCAGTTGCTAGATACCAGACCAAGAACACACTGCCATCTTTGGAGAAGACGAGACTGGATTCAACAGTGTCTGGACCAGCATTTGCAGAGAGTGATTCTGCCAACACTTGATTCAAACAAGAAACTCACCTACCTGTTAAGATCTTACAAATGTTGAGTGATCCCTCTGAAAGGTTCCATTGTTGTGCCACCAGAAGCCGGCCAGAGTTACTAACAGTGGGCGGGATTCATGTTGAAGGAACATGTTACTGTTTTTGCTGATCATGATGAACACATGGAACTTTGGGGCTTATTTATGACTGTCGCATGTCGAGGAAACTTAGTAACACAGAGAACTGTTAAAGGTATTCAGAATTCACGAAGTCAGATTACATCATCCACCATTCCGCATTTTGAAAAGGAATTTAATCCAGAACCTTTCATTTGTTCTTGGGCAATCAGGGAAAATATGGAGAAAATGTCCTATCAGCACAACTACCCCTTTTTGGGGGCACTGATGTTACTGTTGTTTTAAAGATTTATTTATTTTCATTTTTTGTGATTTTTTTTTGCATGCATGTATGTCTGTGTACGACATCATGCCTGGTACCTGTGGAGGTGCGAAGAGGGCACCAGATCCCCTAGCACTGAAGCTACAGGTGGTTCTGAGCTACCATGTGGGCACTGGGAACTGAACCCAGGTCATTTACGAGAGCAGCAAGTGCTCTTAACTGCTGAGCCATCTCTCCAGCTCCTGTTTTGTTTAAGACAGGGTCTCAGCATTTAGGAGGCAGAGGCAGACAGATCTCTGTGAGTTCAAGGCTAGCCTGGTCTATAGAGTGAGTCCAGGACAGCCGGGGATACACAGAGAAAACCTATCTCAAAAAACAAAACAAACAAACAAAAACCAAAAGACAGGGTCTCACCATGTATCCCTGGTTATATAGACCAGGTTGGCCTTGAACTTGAGATCTGCCTGCCTCTGCCTCTTGAGTAGGATTAAAGGTGTGTGCCACCGTGCCTGGCTCACTGTTTTTTAAATCTCATTTCATGTAGGTATCAAACACAGCTTCACTCTCTTTTATTAATTCAATTAAATTCTCTATAAGAGAGGAAGGAAGGAGGAGAAGAGGGTAGGAGGGGGAGAGAGAGAGAGAGAGAGAGAGAATGAATGAATGAAGAATGTTTCAAAAGCCCTGCTCCAGCCTGGATTCCTTTTGTCTCTGGGTTCTGCCATGTCCTACAGAGGTGCTCTCATCTTCATAGCCCAATCTGGGTCAGCATACTTTTAGTCCGGATCCCAGAGGAGAAAGAGGGAGCGTGGGCAAGTGGCTGCTCTTCTATGTAGGCATGTGGACTCTGCTGCATTCAGTTGGTGCCGACAGGCCATGCCCAGCTCCATTGATTTGCCCAGCTGTTCCTATGCGGGATGCAAGAAGTCCCAGGCAGTCGGATGTTACACCACACCTGACAGCATCAGTCCGAGTCAAATGTGAGTGGTCCTCACCACTGGCCATGTCACCAGCCCGCTTCTGACCAGAAGTGCTGCCAGAATGGACAAGCAGTTTATGAACTTCTACAGGATGGAGAAGCTGCCCGCCTCCCTTCCGTCTCAAGGGCTATTGGAGGGGTTCCATGTGTGCCTGGGATTAATCTGGAGGCACCACTGGGCCAGAATTTAACAATCTGTTATTAATCCTCACAACCTTGAAAACGACCGTTCAGTACAGATGGGTGAAGGTTTATTGGGTACAGGATGGGTGCACCCTTTGTCAGCCTGAAGCAAGGCTCCTAGGACAACAGACTGTCTCCCCTCAGGCATTCATCACACTGCTCTTGGTTTAGGAGGTACAGAGCAGAGGCCACGTGGTCACGGAATTGACATTTGACTTGACATAGTGTCCTGTCTCCTCCATGAGACAGCTACTTCCCACAGCCAGACTGGTGTCTTCTAGTACACGCCGCAGGACAAATCTCCCCACTGGGAGAGACTCACAGGCACTTTGTCTTGGTAGCTCTGACCCTAAAGGCTGAAAGACCAGGTAGCCTCTGTACTTACTTGCTTGTGGGAATAGGACAGGGGCAGCCTGCTGTGCCTGGAGGGAGCCAACCAGAGGCCAGGCTGGGAGAACATGTCACTCACAGTGACCCTTTCCTGGGAGCCAAGTCTGGCTAGGGTAACCAGGGAAATCCTGCAAGCAGCTCTCTTGGGTGATGTCACAGCTGCCTGGGTTGGACAGTCCAAGGATCTCCTGGCTTTAGTAGATATGCTACCACTGTTGGAAATACAGATGACTCCATTACGGTAGCTGGGAAGAAGCAGGCTCCAGGTGGGGCATTGTAAGCTTACCTGTCTCCAAAGGTCATGTCTTAGTTTAAGTTGCTGTTGCTGTGATGAAGCACCGTGACCACAGCAACGTGGGAGAAAAGGGTTTATTTGGCTCACACTTCCATCATTGTTCATCATCAAGGGAAGCCAGGATAGGAACTCAAACAGGGCAGGAACCTGGAGGGAGGAGCTGATCAGAGACCATGGAGGGTGCTGCTTACTGGCTTGCTCCTCATGGCTTGCTCATCCTGCTTCTTATAGAACCCAAGACCATCAGCCCAGGGATGGCACCATCCACAATGGGCTGGACCCTCCCCCATCAATTACTAATGAAGAAAGTGCCCTACAGCTGGATCTTATGAAGGCATTTTCTCCACTGAGATGACTCCTTTCAGATGACTCTAGCTTGTGTTGAGCTGATGTAAAACAAACCAGCCAGGACAGGTCCCTCCAAATACTTCACTGCAGACATGGCTCACCATAGATGTAGAGGATTTGGGTGGGCTTGACTGTGACATGGCCCCTTCTAGTCCCAGGTCAGTCTTTGAACCACCCTATTAATTGAGAACCCTTTCTCTTTCCTGTGAGACAGGAAGAGAGAATCAGATACATGTGGCTATGAATAACAAAAAGTTAATTCCAGGACCCCTAAACAACCTGTCATTCAGACTGTCCTAGACCACCACAATGATTATACAACCCCCCCAGCAAACAAAGAAAACCTGTCACCCACAATAGCCAAAGAAGGCTTTGTGGTGGTCTAGGGCAACACCCTCCAGCCTCTGGGCCCCAAACCGGGGCTCTAGCATCACATGCCCATTGGAGTCCACTCCCGTTCTGTGAACCGCATTCTGTGTGTCTAAGCTCACCTCTAACACATCTGCACTTCTGATTCTACTCTGTTCTTGTTGTTCCTGATACACAAAGAACCTGGACACTGATCATGGGATACCCTGGAGACTCCCTCTAGGAACACTGGGAGAAGGAAGTGGCTAAGAATCCTTCCAGCACTCTCCTCACAAATCTGACTTCCTGTTGCAGCTATAAATGCACTCACAGGTACAAATTAAATACCAGAACAGGGGACAGTGTCCAGAGTACGTAAATAACTTCCATAAGGCAATATGAAAATTATGAAGTAGCGAAAATATGAACCACTGAGCAGTGGTAGTGCACGCCTTTAATCCCAGCACTCGGGAGGCAGAGGCAGGCAGATCTCTGAGTTCAAGGCCAGCCTGGTCCACAGAGCAGGTTCCAGGGCAGCCAGGGCTACACAGAGAAACTCCTGTCTCAAAAAACCAAAACAAACAAATAAAAATATGACCCAACTGAAAATGGGCAAAGGGTTTGGGTGGTGGCTCCTTCTGGCGGTCCCGGTCCCCATGCACCTGCAAACGTGCTGTGCAACAACAAGGAAATGCAAATCAGAGGCATGGAAGAGGCCTATGAGATGGCTTCAAGCCTGACAACCTGATTGCCATCCACAGGACCCATATGGTGAGCAAGAGAATCAACTCCCACAAGGTGACTTCCGACTTACATATGGACACGCAGACACGCACGCTGAATAAACCTTTCTTTACAATGATGGAAAAAAAACCACTTAGCGACTCCTCACAAGGCTGGACGGTGTTCATTCACAGCCCCACAGTGCACGCTAGCCAGGAGGGAGCGAGCCAGTGTCTCGCAGTCGCAGGGGAACAGATGGGCAGAATGTGGTGTGCGTGATACAGCAGCGTTATTACTCAGCCACAGGACGGAGTCACATGCCACCATGCTACCACAGAGATCAACCTTCAACACAACATGGTCAGTGAAATGAGCTGGACATGAAAGGTCAAGACCGGATGATCCCATGAGCGAGGCGGCTTCATGGTCAGCAACTAGAACAAAGGTCAGCAGCTAGGTAGGTTAGTGGGCAAGGTTACAGGGTGTCTGTGGGGCAGATAACAAAGCTTTGGAGAGGATGGTGGGGTGGCACACAGCAGTGTGCACAAAATTAGTGCCACCAAACTTCATGGTTAAAGTGGGGGCTGAGCCATGGCTTTGCAGGACCTCGTGCTCCAGGAGGACCTCAGTTCAGTTCTCTTCACCCGCACGGGGCAGCTCATGACTGCATGTAACTCTAGCTCCCGCGGATCCAGAACCCTTTTCTAGCCTCCACAGGCACCTCCACACATGGTACACACATATACATTGACACACACGCATATACACATACAATTTTTAAAAATCTCTTTAAAAATGGTTAAAAGGTGATTTGACACATATCCCAAGGAGTGGTTAATTTATCATCTTGGCAGACTGAAGATAAACATGGGCAGCCATGTTCCCCGGGCTGGGGTCCTGAACTGAATAAAAAAGGAGAAAGAGCTGAGCACCGCTGTCCACCTCTCTATTTGCCTGCAGATGCAATGTGACCAGCCGCCTCACCCCCCTGCTGCCTTGCCTTCCTTACCACTATGGACTGCACTCCGGAACTGTGAGCCAAAATAAACTCTTCCATTCTGAAGTTGCTTTTGTCAGGGATTCAGTCACAATAAACAGTGTGAAGCTGGTGAGCTGGGCCTGCTTCCTAGGCACTAAATGAAGGGGCATGGCAGTAGAGTGGAAGGCTGGCTATGCTGCCTGGTTCTCCCGGGCCCTGCAGATGTGGCTCCTTCAGGCATTGGCCTTTTGCATGGAAACCACTTAAGAGCTGGGAGGGAAATTCAAGTTGAGTCATTACTGCAGGATGTGCAAAGGCAGTGCAGGATCCTCAAACTTGGCATCCTTGGAGGAAATGATTTTGTTTTGCAGGCTCCTCTGTCACCTAGCTGCTCATCAGGGACAACTGTGTTTCCTATCTTAAGACATTTCCAAATGGGGCGTGCTGGCGAGCACTCCTGCAAACACATCCGGGAGGAGCCTGCCATGCTCTGGCTCTGGGGCCCAGTGCCTCCAGGGCTTCCACAGGAAAAGGCTGCAGCTGGCAGGAAGCCTGGGGTCTCCTAGGTTGCTTTCTGGAGTTGACCTGAGCTATTAAAAAAACAAAACAAAACAGAATGACGAAGGCCACCCAATCCCCAAAGGGTGCTCACCCTACCTGCTCCCAATGAAATCGGAACCCCAGGGGGTCCTGTTTGTGTTTGTTTGGACTTCCAGCCTCCCCTTTTCTCTTCCCAGGGCCCTGACCAAGAAGGATGAGGACTATGTCCAGATGGACTTCTCACCGATCACCTCTGACATGTCCTACCGGTACCTTTGTTCCCCTTAGTTAAATGCAAACCCAGGTACAAGGCTGCTCATTTTCTTAGACCTGTGTGTACGGTCATCATGGTTCTTGGGGATCTACAGATGAGGGAGCAGGTGGGCAATGGCAGCGTTGCCAATGGCATTGCAATGGCTCCCGGAAACCAAGGGAGAAACCTTGGCTACATAGTTGGTAGCACCGACCTAACTCAGGCAGGCTGAAGGCTTCTCTGGACACTCAGCTCCCTGGGAAGGAGTCATGCTCTGCTCCTGGCCTTGCCCATTATCACTGTGGTCATCGATTATCACTCTGGCCAGGAGCCAAGCACACAGAGTGTTCTTCCTGGAACCTGCCAGTGCTGAGAGTGGCTAACATGACCGTTGAGTCAAGAGCAAGGCCCGTCCATAGAGGAGCTAAGATTTTAAGGAAATACCAAAAGGGGAGCAGTGGGGGACGGGC
The DNA here is from genome assembly GCA_907164525.1 of Lophiomys imhausi. Taxonomy (NCBI): domain Eukaryota; kingdom Metazoa; phylum Chordata; class Mammalia; order Rodentia; family Muridae; genus Lophiomys; species Lophiomys imhausi. Next base: position 4,649,646 of record CAJQZJ010008952.1, read on the forward strand.
CACTCTGGGGTGGTGCCCCATGCTTTGAATGTGGCCCTGAGAACTGCAGCCTGAGGTCAGTCAGAGAAGATGGAGTGAAAGCCATAGTGCTCTCACAATGCGGAGTCCTGGCCTCTCTTCACGTGGAGCTCTGCTTGGTTACATTAAAGGCAACGGCCCTACTTGTGAGGCCAACCCCTGAGGGGAAAAATCATTATTTTTCAGCAGAAATGTCTTCAGTGACTCTCCAAGGAGTGTCTTGCTCTCTCACTCTCTGAGTGAGAAGCTCATGGTACTGGAGCAATAGTCGACTCCAGGCTTGAGACTCTTCCCAGCTGGTGCCCCAATAAAGGAGGCTCTCCCCACATCTGACCTCCCCAGTGAAGTCCCGCTTCCTCCCTCTGCAGCATGCTATTAGGAAGCCCCAGGGTCTGTGCTGGCCTCAGTCACTTGTCTCTGAAGCAGCCTTCTCTGTGGGTCCTAGCCACACAAGGGGCTGTCAATTTGCTCTGTCCAGTCCCCCAAGGACTTGCCCATTAGCCTCACTGCTTTCAAACCCCAGCTCTGTCATTTACCTGCTGATCATTTCTTTGTCCCCTCGTTGGAATTCAGTTTCTTAGCACAGCTAGGCAGCCTTGAGCCCACCACTCAGCCGACTGGGCCCCAGCTCTATCTACTCTGTCCCTCTTTTTTCTGGGAATCCCAAGTTTCCGAATCTATAATTTGTGACACCTAACATTGTTCCACAGGGCAGTGGGACTTTACCCACAGATCTGTCCCTAGGAGTGCTACAGGCACACATGTACTGGAGAACCCTCCCTCCTTCCAGTGAGCACTACAGATGTGACCAAGTTCCACATATAGGAGCCCAAGCCCCACTGCAGCCTGCACAGTCCCAAAGCCAAGGGCAAGCAGCAAACCTGCTTGTGGTGAGTGCTCTGCTTGCCATGAGTGCTCTGTCTGTGGTGAGTGCTCTGCCTGAGATGAGTGCTCTACCTGTGGTGAGTGCTCTGTTGCTGTGAGTGCTCTACCTGTGGTGAGTGCTCCAGACTGGCTTGTGATTACAGCTCTAGCTTTTGAGGTTTGGGAGGAAACTGTGTTCATGTACACTGAACACATACCATAGCAACAAGGTAGGAAAATCACAGCCTACACCACATCAGGATCTGAGTGGAAATGAACTTGCTTATCTCTGATCCTGATCTCACCACTGTCTTCAACTAATTAAGAGGAGTGTTCTCTAATCTGAAACTTCATTTCTAAAAATCACTATTGAGTTTTACAGCTGGCTACCAAACCTTCTTCACTGATTCCCCCAAACACTGCCAAAGTTCTGGTAACTGCTGAAGCCAGTGGGCAGGCTCCTCTCGGTCTATGTGCCTCCTGATCCAGATAGTTCTATGAGCCTCAGTAGAGGGAGAACTGTCTGAAGCTCTCCCCAGGGTCAGCACAGGACCCGAGGAAAGGTGGAGAAGGGAGCCAACATCTTGCCACCCAGGATAGGCAGGCAACAGGCTAAGTGCCCTGTGGTGTCGGGACTGTCACCTCATGTTTGATTTGAGGGAACTGATGCTGAGAGAAGGTAAATGACATCCTGAGTTTGTTGGATTTTTGTTTTTGTTTGCCTTTTAAAATTTAATTTAAAATTTTTTACAGCTCTAACTATTTTTCAGACTTGGCCTAAAACTGATGGGGTAGATTGGGAGGACTCTTAAGGATGGGTTGGGAGCACTCTTAAGGATGGGCTGGGAGGACTCTTAACTGCCAGTGGTGGTAGCTAAAGGGTTTCCTGTGTAGGTACTGTCCACCAAACTCACAGCAGCTGCCTCTGTCTAGCTTAATTTTCACTGACTTCCTTCCTTATCTTTTATTTTATGTGGGATCAGGGATCAAACCGAGGGCTGAGCCACACCTCTAGCCTCTGACTCCCATACTCCTATATTCCATTGATATCAACTGTGGAGGCTGCAGGGCCACCTAACTCAGCTTGGCCTTCCCTCAGTGTGCCCCATCAGCAGGGTGCTCACTGTTCCTCCCGATACTCCAGTTTCCATGGTACCACAGTGGCAACAGTAGGGATGCTGCTGCAGTATTTGAGAAGTCTGGGAAAGTCTGGCCTCAGCTGACCCAGGGTGCCAGGGTCACTAATGGCAGAGATGATCCTATAGGGCTTCAGAAGGACCTGTGGATCTTGGTTTGTAGAGAAACGGGCCTGAGGCAAAGCTCTGGCCCTCCTGTGACACACAGGGTGAATAGGCTTGATGTTGATGCCTTGAGTGACAACTCAGAGCAAGACTTGTGAGGTACTGTTCCTAGTCCCATCCTTCAGGTGAGATGAAGGTCCACACAGGAAAGAACTTTGCCTCAGCCAATGAGCAGGTAAATGAGTTTAATTTCAATCTGTCTAACATCAGATGAGATGGCGTGCAAACCATTTAGCTCAAGGTCTGTCATGTTACTGGACATGGCACATGTCAGTGTGATAGGAAGTCTATGTCAGCTTGACTGGCCCCTGTCCACACACTGAATAAAACTATGGCTGCAACCAGTGGTGCCAATCTCACCCAACCACGATCTGAGTGGAACAGAAGGGTGTTGCTGACTACCCTCCAGCTGGGACACGGGTCCTTTCTGTAGGCAGAGTGGATCTGAAACATCAGCACTTCCCAGATCTGCAACCTGTGGCCAGTGGACTGTAGGATCTATCATCATCAGCTGCCCTGGATCTCCAGCTTGCAAACTACAGACCTCGGGGGCTTCCTGGCCTCTTAGAACTCCATGTAACAATTCTCTAGCAAATTCTGTTTCTAGCAAAATTGGAACTGTCTCCTCCATGTATACAGCAGCCACCCTGAGCCTGGAGCGCTGTGGATTTACTAATCAAATAATGTTCATTAAGAAGCACCAAGTGGGGGCTGGAGAGATGGGTCAGAGGTTAAGAGCACTGATTGTTCTTCCAAAGGACCTGGGTTCAAATCCCAGCACCCACATGGCAGTTCACAGCTGTCTGTAATTGCCGGGTGTGGTGGCACACACCTTTAATCCCAGCACATGGGAGGCAGAGGCAGGCAGATTTCTGTGAGTTCAAGGCCAGCCTGGTCTACAAAGTGAGTCAACGACAACCAGGGTTATTACATAGAGAAACCCTGTCTCAACCAACCAAACAAAAAAGAAGCACCAGGTGCTTAGGATGGGTTCTTGCCAGTCAGCAGCAACAGTGGCTAGGGATCTGCCCCCACCCCACTGTGACAAAAAAAAAAAAAAAAAAGAAAGAAATTCACTCCTTACTGGAGAGGTACAGCTATGCCTTCGAAACTCAAGTTTTTAAAGCAAACGCATTGTCATGGTAACCCTCTTAAAACAAGATGCGACCTGGCTGGGAAACATGCAGGGTAATTACAACAGTGCTTTGTATTTAGCTCCACCTTTCTTCTGAGGGCTTTAATGGACCGTACTTGTTAAGCTCCTCCAACACTCTCTGAAGTCTTCAGGGGACAGATACTATTAAACCCATTTTACAGATGTACAGACCAAGGAACAGCAGGTTAGGCGGCTGTGGCACTAACTGGCAACTTAGACATGAGCAAGTCTAGACCAGACCCAGGCCTCCTCCTGTTTCCTCTGTTGTCTTCACTAACAGACTCCATGCTAGCTTTGGAAAGCCCTCCATTGTTAAAGGATTTCAGTTTCCCACAGCCTGGTCTGGGGACCCCGGACTCTGCCATCTGTGTACAAACACTGGTGGAGTGCAGAGGGAAAAGGGAGATCAGGGGTCGTGGCCATGAGGCCACAGAAATGGGAAGATCTGCAGAGGGCGCACCCACCTGTGAGAGGTGATATGACCCACGACTGTGGAGCCTCACTCGCCCTGATGTCCCAGGGGACACGAAGCTGACATCATACACTCTGTTCTAGGCTGAGTCCGCTGTTCTGTGCCAGTCACAGTGGCCAAGGCACCTCCCTCCCTCCCTAGGCACCCTAGCAAAGCTCACCTGAGTCTCTGCTGTAGCTCTGGGATCCCCAGGCCAAGCCCACACCACTGGACATTAGAAATGCTTGTTTTCGGCCAGGCGGTGGTGGCTCACGCCTTTAATCCCAGCACTCGGGAGGCAGAGGCAGGCGGATCTCTGTGAGTTCGAGGCCAGACTGGTCTACAAAGCGAGTCCAGGACAGCCAGAGCTACACAGAGAAACCCTGTCTTGAAAAAACCAAAAAAAAAAAAAAAAAAAAGAAATGCTTATTTTCAGTCCCAACATCTTCAGAACTGTCTTACAGGTCGTCCGGGGCATGCTCCTGGGGGCTTATTCTGATTTCATTCAACCTTACTCCACAACAGAGTATTCACTGTATTGCCTGTAATTTTTTTTTTTTTGGGGGGGTGCTGGCAGTAAAATCTGCAACTTCCAGAGCAATACTGTTCTTAACCACTGAGCCATCTTACCAGCTCTAAAACATTTTTTGTTTGTTTGTATTTCCAGACAGGGTTTCTCTATGTAGCCCTGGCTATCCTGGAACTCACTTTGTAGAGCAGGCTGGCCTCAACCTCAGGAATCTGCCTGTCTCTGCCACCCTGGTGCTGGGACCACAGCCTGGGTGTACTGGCTGTATTCTTGCAACTCTTCAGTCTTTCTGTGAAAACAGAAGCTGCACAAAAGCAGGGCCTTTGTCTAGTCACGTGCAAGGAGCAGTCAATGAAACAATTGAACAAACCATGGTTTTGTTGTTGGGCAAATGTGAAGAGGAAAAAAAAAACAGCATTTGGGGGGAGGGGTGCAGTGATGAGTTTTATTCTGAGTACTTTGAACTTGATGGCCATGAATTTGGTGGGTGGCTAGAACACTGAAAAGAGATGACAGACACTATGCAAGGAAAGGAACGGACCCCAGAGTCTGTGTGAAATGGAACTGCAGGGGGCCAGGCAGGCCTAGCCTAAAAGGGAAAGTCTCAGAAAGAGGCAACCACTGAACAGGCAAGTGAACTTGGCAAGACTGGAGGGGCACAATGGGGCTCCAACAGAGGAACAGTGGCCACTGGGATTAAGGGTAGAGAGGCAGGAGCAGGGCCCCAGGAGGAGAGATTCCAAGGTTAGACTCATCCTGCAGAACTCAGGAAGAGCTAGAGGAAGAGAAAGAAAGCTGTGGATCCTGGGCCAGCTGGGTGTGTGAGCAGAAACTGAGCAGTGACCTGAGCTGGGGGGCGGGGGGGGGGGTGAGGTTGGGAAATCCAACTAGGTAGGTGTTCCGGCCAGCTGAACTAGAAAACTCCTCAAATCCTGAGTCTAGGATTCATCATTCTGTCCTACATTTAAAACAAACTCAAGGCTACTGGACTCCTTCCCACCTGCCAGCTTTGAAGTCCTATTTGGGTTGGGCTGGGAGCAAGGACTATCAGAGAATAATAACTTCCTCTTCCATATGATGCATGTGTGTTGCAAAAAATAACTTTCAAGGGTTATTTTCCTTTACCCCATTCTTCCTCCAACTTTTCCAATTTAATCTTTTTTAGCATCCCACTCTGAAAGCTCAGGTGGGAATCATTCTTCAGGCATAAAGTTTAACTTCTGACATTAAGTACAAAGTTTAATGTTCATTTCCATCCAACTCAGTCATTTGTGACAGGCCAAGACAGCATAGAGGTTCCTCCATCTTGTATTCTTGCTGAGGCCACTTTAGGCTTAACTGGAATTTGATCTCCTTGATGGAGAATCCCATGGAAAATAATTACCCAACTCTAAGAATGAGGCAAGATGCTCCAGCTAATTTATCTTGGCTTCTGTCAAACTGCTTGCTTGTGCAAACCTCCCCCTGCAACTGCCAAGCCAGATACCAGGATGTGGCTTTACCTTCAAAAACAAAACAAAACAAACAAACAAACAAAAAACCCTTATGCTAAATGCCTGGTGCTACACTTGGGTCTCAAATACCTGAGTGCAGTCCCAGCTGGTTGGAATAAAGACTTTCAATTGGCTATAGACTACGTTTGAGCAGTCTTCTATGGTGGACACCCCGTAACAGCTTGAGTAAATATTCTTGATGAGGCAGACATTGTTCTAGAAATTAGATACACAGTCACAAGCAAAACATACTAATTAAAACATCCTCCCAACCCTCACTGAGCTGACATCCTGGTAACAGGAGCCAGCACTGTACAAGTTAACCTAAACATTCACAGTTAGCAAGCTGCATGCTGCAGGACATGTTGGTTTGCTCAACTGGTTTGCCTCCACGTTTGCATGTATTTGACATTTTTCTAAGTAAGGTTTTAAAATTATTTTTATATTTATTTATTTGTATGTGTACATGCACGTGTGTGTGCATATGTAGATCAGAGTATGATTTACTGTAGTTGGGTTTCTTCTTTACTCGTTGAACCATCTCTGTGGCCTCCATGGTAAGGTTTTAAAAGCATATTTACATGGAGTATCATTTGTAATCTTGACATGCTGGCATTGGGGTGTGACAATTTAAACAGGGCAGAACTGAATAGATGGAGAGAAAGTAACCTGAGAGGCCTGGGAGGAAATGGAATGTGTAAAGGCTGAGAGAATGCCTGGAATGCTTTACAAAGAGGAAGGTCAGTGTGGTGACAGCAAACAAAGGGAGTCTGTGCCAGGCAAGGGTCCTTCAGGGACTCAGGATGTTACTGAATGAAAAGAGCCACTGGAAGATTCTGAGAAGAGGTGGAACATGATCTGAACTCAATCTTCTTCCCAGAAGTCCGTCTTAGGCCCTCACCCCTAGGCCTGTACTTTCTGCAAGCTGTGCTGTGCCAATCATATCCCTATGAGCATGCCTCTTCTCCAAAGACCACTGTTGGAAACAAAATATTTAGGCACTGGGTCTGGGATGCCAAAGCTTTGAGAAGGATCTGGAACAGAAGAGGACATGTGACTCAGGAACCCCCGTCCCCATACCCTGGTACCGGGCTTTGGAGCTGCACTTCTCACACCAGCTCTTAGGTGTTCACCAATGGCAGCTGCTGGCAGGACTGGGAGGACAGATGGATGCCATGACCTAGGGATGGTAACTAACAATCATGGGTTAGGGTTTGAATCTGAAATGTCTCCCACAGGCCTCTAGCTTGAACAACTGTCCCCAGGCAGTGGGTGTTGGAAGGTGGGGCTAGCTGGCAGAAGTCAGTCCCAGGTTGCTCAGTCAAGCGTTTTTTTTAAGGCCGTAGCTAGCATTCCATTTCCTGGCCTGCAGTGATGTGAATAGCCTCGGCCCATGTGACAACCTCTGAAACCAAGAGCCAGGATGAATCCTCCCTTAAATTGCCCATATTGAGTATTGAGGTGACAGCTGTACAGAAGCAACTAATATGAATACAGAAAAATGACAGAGTAGGATTCCCAGCAAGCATGGCAATTTTAAAATGGGAAACTTCGAGAAAGGCATGAGAGGACACCAGGGACTTGGCCCTGGGAGGGATCTGCTTAAGGAGTATAGGAGTGTGTGTGTGTGTGTGTGTGTGTGTGTGTGTGTGTGTACACATCACAGGCTGAAGAGATATGGGACCACATTGAAAGAGGAAGACAGTGTGACCAAGTCCACAACACCGATGGGTGGGTATTCTGAGGCCACCTGACTATGCAAAATTAACGTGTCCTGCCTGTGGGTATGCTACAGGCTCAGCCCACAGAGCTCCTCCCACTTCACTTGTACACACGGGAAACTCCAAACTATAGAAGCCAAAGTAAAATGTTAAATTTCCCCAGGTAGGAGTCCTTCTCAGAGAAGTTGTCCAAATGAAAGTGTCCCCTTCGATAAGCTTTGCCTATCTCATATAGTACTTCATCAGAAATAACTACATAATTTTGTGACAAGTTAAAACAGCCAGTAGCATCCATTTATTATTTATTACCATTAATTTATACTCTTGATATAAAAACAGTTTAAAAAGTATTCCAAAGGAACACAAAAGCAAGCAAGCCTGCCAATATAAACTCATGGGCGTAAACAGGGCCAGTCAGCAGACACCAGGTAAATAGGGGTGGGACTTCTGTGTGGCTCAGTCCAGAGGAGCAAAAGTCACTGTGAGAAAAGACATTCTGGCTGGGCAGTAGTGGTGCACACCTTTAATCCCAGCACTCAAGAGGAGGAGGCAGGCAGATCTCTGTGAGTTCCAGGCCAACCTGATGTACATAGCAAATTCCAGGACAGCCAGGGATACACAGAGAAACCCTGTCTCCAAAAAAAAAAAAAAAAAAAAAACCCAAACAATCAAAAAAGCAAAGAAACCATTCCTGCAACATGATAATCCCTTGCTTTCAGCTGAGGATAAACTTTCACTTCATGTAGACCTTTCCAATATTAGAAATGATGCCTGCTTCCCCTGTCACTGCCAGGGCAGAAGACAGTATTTAAGGGGGCAAAACAGCAGCCAGAGGGTGGGTGGGCCCATCAGACCACCAGCATGTCGTACAAACATCACATGGAGGTTTAGCAAGCACACTCCCTTGCCTGGGTGTGGCGCCCTTGTGAGAATCCACGGCAGATTCTCAGTGCTTCCTAGGTGCATCAGGCACGCTTCTCTGGTCAGTGAAAGGGTCGGCCTCTTCTGGGTCTGGACCTCAGGTGGCTGGCAGACCTTCGAAGCCTTTTCCTCTCCTGGCGATGCAATTTCTCAGCTTCCTGTTGCTTCTTTTGCTGTTCAGACTGAAAGAGAGTGAGGTGAGTAGAGGAAAGGCAAAGAAAAGGGTTTTTGCTGTAACCGTCAGGATGTAGCAAAGGGCTGTCAGTCACAGAGTCCTGGGACCGACAGTGCACACAGCTCAGCATCGCGTTCTGGCTACTGGGAACGACCCCTTACTGCTGGTACCCAGACAGAGGTCAGTTTACACTGTCAACGGAGAAGCATCCACATACCAGCCTGACCACAAGTAGGAGACCCTGCAATGCTCTAATGGAACTCATGCCTACTTGCATACCAGACCTGTGAGTTCATTCACAGAGACTTAAAGGCAAACAAAGAATACTGTTTCTTATCAAATACATGTCAAACATGTATTTTATCAAACACATATCAAACATGTGCTATGACCTACACCTGATTAAACAACTCACTCATTAGGACTGGCTTCAAAGAGTTTTTGTGTGCTAGGGAGGGAGGGATGGAGAGTGGTTTGGTCGAACCTCCCTGGTATGAACAGACTTGCCATTATTAACCCCTGGTAGGCTTGGCAGATGGTTCAGGTTCACAGCTCTGAGATGCACCAGGCTGATGGGAGGGATCATTTGTTTCCACATGAGTTTTCCATCTCATTTCCCTACTTGAGAGGCGGGAATGCTCCCAGACTCCACTTGCTCCCCAGCGGCACCCCCTTACTCTCAGCAGACGATTAGTGCAGAATGGAGGAACCCATCAAACAGAGGAGCCATACACAGCAGTGCTTGGTGTCTAGAGGGAGACTGTGGGTGGCTGGTCAGGGGAGGCCTGGCCTCATAGACCCCAGGACCTACTGCTGTCATAACACACTATAATAAAATTTGGATATTCACCAGTGTTTCCCTCTTGAAGAAACTATCTGAGTTTAAAGAGTGGGTGTAAGGAGGCGAGGGAAGGGAAGCAACTGGCGGAGCCAGAAAGAGCCCATCTCTGCATTCTGACAGCTTTCTGCCTGGAAATAATTCTATATATTACTCCAGGTCCATTTCTTTCTTTCCATTTTTTTTTTTTTTTTTGAGACAGGGCTTCTCTATGTAACAGCCCTGGCTGTCCTGGACTCCCTGTGTAAACCAAGCTGGCCTCCAACTCACAGAGATAGGTCTGCCTCTGCCTCCTGAGTGCTGGGATTAAAGGTGTGCACTGCCACGCCTGGCTCCAGGTCCATTTCTGATGATCAGTATCTCCCATGCCTTTTCGAAGTAAACCCTTCTCCAATCCAGAGTGGAAGCCTCCTTGTGCTCTACCCGAGGCTCCCTTCCTCACTGGGTGGGGGTGGGAGATGGAGATGTAACCACACTCTCCTGGTTCACTCCTCTAGTCACAGCCAGTATGTGTTTTTAAACATAAAAACATTATGTCAGGCTAGTGAGGTGGCTCAGTAGGTAAAGGCACCTTCCACCAAGTCTGATGACCTTAGTTTGATCCCCCAGGGCCCACATGGTGGAGGAGAAAACTGACTCCACAAGTTGGCCCCTGACCTCTACATGCATGACAAGGCAGGGGCATGCAACTTCTCCGAGTACTTATTTTGGGCTAATTCTGTAAATGTATCATTTGCTCTGTCTATTTCCTAGCAGAAAGAACTGTAGGGAGACCCAGGGCTGAGCCCTGTGGCAGTTCAGAGCCCTGTACTGGGTTCCTGTGTTAAAAGGGAGACTCCAGAACCTGGAGCTGCAGCTGCCCTGCACACCATCAAGACCCTCGTAGTTAACACAGCTACTTACTTAATTCTGGTGAGCAAAAGGCTCTGGGACTGTCCCAGTGAGTACTTAGGGCAGGAGCAGAAGAGGGGACAAATATTCTGCAGCTGGATATTAATAGGTTTCTCTCAAAAGCCTTCCCACCCCAAGACAGTATCTATGTAACCTAGACTAGCCTCACACTCCCATCTTCCCACCTCAACCCCAAGTTCCTGGATTAGGGTTATAGGCATGCACTACCGTGTCAGGCTTATAAAATGCATTTCTTTAGATACTTTGGAAAATGATATGCTGAATCCAGATAGACAGGATGTTAGAAGCTGTGAGGTAAGGGCTTTCTGGAGTCTTCACATGTGAGTGCCCCGTTGTTACAGCACTTAGCAGAAAGAACTGTGGGCAGCTCTGGACAGTTTCTCGCCTTCTCCAGGCCAAGAGCTGCCTGAGGAGCTGGGAAGAGGCCACTATTGTTCTGCGGACAAAGCTCCCCGCACACAAAGGTCTGTCATTAGCCTCTCTCCCCAAGGCTGAACTGGGAGACTGGGCCACCGTGTCACCCACTCATCAAGATTTACAGGGCAATTAGCTCTTTTCCAAGTCAGCTTTCTTCCTCTCCTTGTTCCTGCCCCGACTACCTAACTGCAGCCTACAGCTCTCATGGAGAAGGAAGAGAACACATGCTAGCTGCACTCACATGAGCAGGAGCTCTGATCTGAGCATTTATGCAGACAGCTCTCTGTGACTCCTACTGGTACTGCAGAAAGCACCTATGGTCATACTGGGCAACTCCATGATTTTGCCACAATATATCAAATACAATAAACACAGAATAAAAAGAAACTTCTATAAACAAATACACAAACATGTCTCCAATCATATATTTAACACTGATATACTTAATAATTAAGAGCATGCCAATCAAGTAATAAAACACATAAATCAAACATTAATTGATACAATATATCCTCCCAAAGAGTTTCAAAACCTCCATTTGATTCAGCTCTGAAGTATCTTCTCTTCTTTGCATTTTACTACAAATTTACAAAGTGACATTCAACTTGGTGCCTCATGACTTAAGTTCCTTAAGTTCGGTGGGGTGGGGTGGGGATGGCTGCGTCTTCTCATTGCCCAAAGCTGGGGCCTCTTGACCAGCACTCTCCCACTGAACCATCTCCCCAGCTCCAAGACAACGGGTTAGAGACGGTTATAGATTAGTGAACATACTAGAATGCATTGATTGGCTCGTTGAGTCTGGGGATGTAGTTCAGCTGAAGAGTGTTACCTAGTATGTGCTCACACCTGGAGGACCGATACTAAGCACCAAAAAGAGAAAAAGAAAAGAAAAAGAGTGAGGGAGTGGTGTGAGGGCGCATGTCCTTTTCTGTCATGTTTTCCAACTTCACTCAAAGAACTAACCAGATTACCAGCTCAGATGGCCCAGGCCTTGTCTTACCGTGTGCCTGGTGTGCATGTGCGTGTCTACACGTGGCTATGATTATGGAGGAAGAGCAGTGCCACCCTGAAAGCGGCTGGACAGAGCCACACAGAGAACTGTGGGCCTGTTCCTAGAGATGGGTCCTGTTTCAAAGGTGAGATAAACTTGCCCTTATAGATTATAGACAATAAATCTAACAATAACTATTATTAACAAAAGTCATTCTCTGCTCATGATTTCTGGAAAAAAAAGTCTAACATATCGAGTAGTTTTAGTTTAAAAATTTTAATATATTTACTGCTCTTTTTTTTAAATTTTTTTGTTATTTATTATGTATACAGTATTTGCTCTACATATATGCCCAGGCAGATCTCAATGTAGATGGCTGTGAGCCACCATGTGGTTGCTGGGAATTGAACTCAGGACCTTGGGAAGAACAGCCAGTGCTCTTAACCTCTGAGCCACCTCTCCAGCCCCCCCCAAAATTCTAATATATTTAAAAGGATAAATTACAGACTGGCAGAGTTTTGGAAAAAAACTGCAGAGTTTAAGTGTGTGTTCCTGTGTGAAGCACACAACTTCTCCTGTGTATACCATAAAAAATCACAGAAACACACACTCAAAAGGAGCGGAGGTGGGATCGCACTTGCTAGTGCAGTCAGTCACTTGTACGGAGATAGATTAATATAAATTAGATTTAGTAAATATCTAGGGGTTTCTGATACAGTCTCTTAATTCGGGGCATGAAGATCAACTTGGCTGTGGGCAATATCGCTTATCAGCTTATGGACTAAAAACGAGGATGAAGTCTTGTGAAACGAGGGGAGTCTCTATGGACTGAAAAACAAGGTTGAAGCTAGGTGAAACAAGGAAAGACTTTATGGCCTGGCATTGTTTTCAGCTGCTAAGTGGGCAGAGCCCAAATTAAGCTGAAGCAGGTGGAACAAGGAGCGATCATATAAAAGGACAAGTGGATGAGCCTGGAGAGCTGCGTGCGCTAAGGGCCCCATACTAGAGAGCTCCGAGAGTACTGCTGGAGAAAACGCTGGTAGACCAATGGCCAGATCTCCCTGAGGCAGAAAGAAGCTGGTGAGCAGATAAAGCCTCAGCAAGACAGCAAAAGGCCAAGGACTAAACACTGTGGCTCAGCTTTTGCCTAGAGGGGTGTGGCCTGTCCAAACAGTGGCCTGAACGGAACTGTGGCCAGCTAGCTTTAAAGACTGAGGCAGAGCAGCAGAGTTGCTGATACGAAGGAAATAAGTTGGCCTACAGACGGCTGAGGTCTCCCAGAGAGAAGAAAGCCTCAAGCCTTATTTAAGATCAAACTGCCATAGCCAATTTACCCTGACGGATCCAAGTCTGAGATATTCCAGAGAAAAAGACTGCTAAGTGCATTAAAGGGTCTACCTCAGAGACTGTGTTCCTGACGACTGAGGACCTGCCCCAGAGACTGTATCCTTCTAAAAGGTTAGGAAAATAGTTGTAATAATTTTCAATAGGTCTAGTGGTTAGGTAATAGGAGTTGTAGGCATTTGTAGGATTAGTAGTTAAGTCAGTGTTTATATGTGTTATAAGTGAAAATAGTTACTAATAAATAAGTGGCGAATAATTTAAATAGTTCGGTTTCAGTCACTCTTTTTATTTCATGTCTCTGTTGAGGAGTCTGACTAGGAATGAGAAAATCATCTTTTTGAGAAAAGAGACCATGTTTTACTTATCAGCTAAGTATCTTAGTCCTCCCACAATGTGCAAAAGGCATTATTCCTACAGCTAGTTTAAGAAATGGATCTTCAAGACAATTTAGAACAGATTGCCACTGGATGAGAAAGCACCCTGGGAAATGGCCATATTTGGGCAAGCCAGATGGTACCACAAAGCTTGTCACTTTCTGGTGTTTTCCAGGTAGGTACTGGGTGTGTGTGTATCCCCTTCCTCAGCTAGGACTCTTGTGTAGCTAGGCTGCACAATGGGCCACAGAGACCCAGGGGAACGCAGGTTACCAAGCAGGGCTGACTCCAGCATGAGGATGCTTTTCCCCACATCTTCACAGACCCACATCGCCCCTCTTCCTTGGCTCTCCCCCAGCAGGGGCTCTGGCTAGAGGGAGCAACCTTCCTCAATGAGAGAAACTTGGGACAGTGGCCCTGTGTGAAAGCTTTTCTGTGTGAACTAAAAATAACGTCATTAAACTACTTACCCTCTTGAGAGTAAATGTCAGCTGCTTGCTCCCAACAGTGGTGTCCGATACATTCAATGTCCCATGTTTGGCTTCAAGTTTCAAACGGTCTTCAAGAGTTTTGCTAGAGGAGATTTAAAAGAATGAAATATTAATTAACATGCTTTGACTTGCAATTTGGAATAAGATTTAATTGGGACTGGTTACATGAAGAAAAGTCTTTCACACACATGGTAAACAGTAACACTCGTCTAACAGAACCCAGAGAGTCAGCTGCCCTCAAACTGTCATCTTCCATAAGCACACTGTAAACACAATGGCTGACAAAAACAGTAATTAATTCAATATTTAAGGAACTAGACCTCAATGGCTGCCACGTATCTTATATTTCTGAAGCTAAAATGCAAGGAGCAATGTTTCTGGCCCGTGGTTTCCCATGACAGTCTGCAGCAACGGTGATTCCAAGTCATGGTATTTAAACCAGTGAGGTGGGTGGACACATGGGCCCCTTGTTGAGCTTCTACAAGGCACTGGGTACAAACTGAGTTCCCAGTCAGAGGACTGCTGACACTTCTGGTTTTTCCTCATCAGCCTTAGTCAACCACCATCTTCTGCATGGACAATGGAACACAAGTCCATCTGCTTGTGCTGACAGGGAACAGAAACAATGTGCACTTTGGATAAGTTGTACCTGACTTCTTCCCACTGAGACAGCTGCTGATTATCTTAAGGTTTGACACGCTTTATTCCAGAATTGAATCTCATTCACGTCATGGTCAGGTTTTCCAAACTATTCTAGTCTCTATACAATGGGTACCTCTGTTACTGTTGGCTGATCTGTAATCAATTTTCTTCTTTAAAACTAAAAACCCTTCATGTGATCTCCAGTACTGGTGTGTGTGTGTGTGTGTGTGTGTGTGTGTGTGTGTGTGTGTGTGTTTCAGCCTGCCTAATTCTGGGATTACAGGAATGCTCTACCATGTACCAATACTACATTCAAATTCCCAAGCAGCAATGATACATAAAACTACCTGCACATTACTGAAATGTGTTATCATAAATCAGAACATCGACCCCAACCCTTTACCTTGTCTTGGAGTGGGAAGACTGACGTAAACGTAGATATGTGCAGTAGAATGGCTGCAGCAAATACAGGGACAACCTCCCTTCCCACCTTCCCCCCTCAAGGGACCCCACTTTAATTTTAAAGTTGCTACCAAAGACCTGATAGAACAAACAGCAGAGCTGACTGTGTGAGAAGTCCTCGCTCCCCTGGAATGATCTCTGTGACTAACTGTGCAGTGGAACCCTGCTCCTGAGGGAGGTGCTGCACAATGAAGTTCCTTAAAGACTTTGAAGCCAGTTTTTGATATTCACACCACGAGAAACTGACCTCACTTTATAACCACGTGTAATGTGCTAAGCACACCTTCGTTATATAGTCCAAGGCAAAAATGCTTAGCGTAACAGTGGTGCTCTTTTCTAGGCGATAACGTTATTAAGAAGCACTTTTAAAGCACTTTTCATCTTCAAAGTTCTTTATAGACTAACTAATTAATCCTTTCAACATCCCCGAGACAGAAGTATTTATCCTTTATAGATGGCAAAAGGGGGGTAAATGTTAAATGGCTCGCCCCAGGCCATATGTAGATCGAGTCTGAAACGAGGGTTCCGGGACTCAGATTTAGGCATGTCTCTTCAGGAGACGTGTCCATCCAGTGTTCTCAGTGACAAGCTTCTACATGACAAACTGGAAGAAATTAAAAATCTAGTTTCACTTCTAAAAACTAACTGGAAAGTGAGGCGCAACTGAGTGCAGTGCAGCAAAGTGTCCAGCCTGGTCACGTCTGTTCTTCTTACAGCTCTGAACGGTGAGCTTCAAAGTTAACAGGAATTCTGTACAACTATGGCGCCGCCGAGACAAAGTGGGCCACAGAAAACCTTAATTTGGGAAGTAAAAGACTTTTCAAGTCAATTGTGGGAAATTACTGCTCTTTTAAGAACGCTCTGACTTCCTCCACGCTAGGGAACATAACTGCCTTTCTCCCGATGCTCTCTCCTCCTGCGCCTGTAAAAACTTGTTCTGTCTAGGCTGCTCGGAGAGGCAGGCTGAGTTTTAGGACGAGCCATGGCAGGAGATCAGACACAGCTAGGGATGGTGTGCAGACTTCTACATTAAAGCAAGCTCGACTCCCTCCCTTTGAACGTCATCTTGCTGAGTGTGGCTGCCACCCAGCAGGTCAGCGCCTGCTGCTCCACTGTGACTGGCCAGAGAGAAGATGAAGGACACAGCTGCAGCAGACCTGGGACAGAGTCCGAGAAGCACACAGGCAGGGGACGGACTGGCTTCCTTTCTTAACTCAGGCCCTCCTTATCTCCCCCAACACCAGGCTTCAGGTGTGTGGGGGGTGGGGGCGCTGATACATGACACTTTCTAATTGGTATAATTAATTATGCAATTCAGAAAAAAAGGAGGATGAAATAAGAAAAATCATTATGGAGATTGCAAAAAGGTGACACAGGAATTAAGATTAGAAGCTGAAATACCCATCTACACAGGGCAGAACATAAGGGCTCTAGGGGGAAGGGCCGAAATGATTAGTAAGGCTACCTTAATATAAAAGAGAAAAACGGGCATAAACTACAAGGGGAAAGAAATCAAATGAGATATTTATTAGCTGCCCCAGGAAAGGAGAATGACTTACTTCTTTGAGGTTTAAAACACACATACTTTATAATTTCTTTAATTAGCAACATTTAATTAAAAAATCACTCCTCAACCAGGTTTTTTCATCCCTCTGCAGGGGAGGGCAGGCTGCACAGCAGAAGGTAATGCACCTCAATGTTCCTCAGCACAGAGTCCAGTACATGAAATCCAAACATAAACAGTTTTTTGGTGTTAAAAGAAAATTAATTTTAGGTACTCCTAAATAACTAACTTTGGGAGCCCAGTGGTTAAAAGCATTTTTTGCTCTTGCAGAGGACTCACATCTGATTCTCAGCACTAACATCGGCAGCTCACATCTGCCTAAAACTCCAGTTCCAGGGGACCTGACGCCCTCTAGCCCCCACAGTATTTGCATATAAACTCACGCAAGCACATACATTTACACACTAAATAAGTAACTCTTTTAAATACCTGACACCTCTTTGCCTCTCCTGTAAAGGTCATAAATACTCTCAGTATTGCTAGTTTGCAAACTGTGCTTCAAGGGCTCCGATGAGGGGGGATCAATTCAAGCAGCCAAAGACTGGGATGCCTCATCTCTCAGCACACTCAGCACTCCACAGTTGCTGCAGCTATGGGAAGGAGGCACCGTGCTAATGACAGCCCAGATCTGTGTCGTGTACAGCTTTTGATCCGGCACGTGTCAGTGAGAATACATTCCAAAGAAATACACGAGGACACTCAGAGCCCTGAGAATTGGAAAGGCACAAACAACACAAACACACACACGAAGAGGAAAGGCCACATGAAGAGCCACAAACCCATCTTAAGGACTATTATGACATTCACAAGCAAGATTACCAAGACTTAGTGTTTCGAGAACAAGCTAAGTAACATGGCTGACATGACCTGCGCATGCTGACGGAGGAAAGCCTCTACTCATGGGAGCAAAGAAGGGTGCTGTGTGCACCCAGCAGCACAGTCTGTCCTCGTGTACGACTGCAGACGCGGTCACACTGCTCTTAAAGTTTGGGACTAATGTTAAAAGTACAGTTCTGAAGCTGGACCTTGTCCACCATGCCTGGAATTCCAGCACTTAGGAAGGAGAGAAAAAAGAAGGGGCGGGGAGGAAGAAGAGAAAAAAGGGAAGAATTTGATGCTTTAAATGTTCTCATTTGCAGTCAGCTCTTCTTTACTATCAGTGAGGGAGGCTGGCCGAAGGGTGAGAATGTGCCACAGACGGACAATGCAGTCACCGTGACAGGATACGCACTAACATCTAAACTACCTATTGCACATGAGGCCCTCAAAGACAGGGACTACTTCAGAAAAAACTCCGAATACCTAAAAACCTGCCCCAGAGCAGCAATTCAAAGAGCAAGCGCTTTACACCGTGGACCAGAAGAGCCACCCAGCAACCACCTAAGACTCCACTCAGCTCTGTTCCTCTGTTGTGTCCTGCGGGTCTTGGCTGCCATTAGCCATCCCTTAGCCCTGAGGATGCACGCCTGCTCTTCTGAGGCTATTCTCTTGACTTGGCCTTGCCTCATCTCTCCCTGCTTCTTTACTAAACCCACTGTCAGCCAACTCCCTTCTCTTCCTTCTCTGCTACCCAGTTCCTGAGGTTGAGTCCTTCCTGCCTGAAACAAACAACCTTTCAAGTCTAGAAGACCATCCCCATCAAGCTATTGACCCTGACTCCTTGGCACTGCCAGATCTCTTGGGATCAACCACACCGTTTAAAATATGCTTAGGATCTCCTGGGCATTAACCAGTCCAGTCCAGTCAGGTATTTGGGGTGAGAAACAGTCCCAGAAAGCAATCCTCAGCATGGCCCGGTTTAACCTCTGCCCCATGGCTTCCCTGCTGGCTTTCTCTGAGATCTCCATTTCCCTCCTACCTCACCCCTGCTGCTCTACTGAACTGCAATCATAGATCTTTGCACAATAATTAAAATACATTACTTTGCATGTACTGTGTTTTCTAAACAGATATATGACTTTTATCAGACTCAACAAACACATTTTCCTTGGATTCTATTCTTACCCCACATCATCCTCAACACAATATAGCCTTTCACGTCACATAAAAAGGGCTCATGTCTTTTTTCTCTCAAATCAACACATGCCATGAGCCCAGACTATGTCTCCATTTGCCCACTGAGCACCACCAGGAAGACACAGACTCTATATAGAGTTCATATGTTGAAAACCAAGCTCCATACTTTGAGAGTTAGATTTGCTTCACTTCACAGGGAACATGCTGGACATTTAAATGCTACCCTTGACTGTTCCATTCTGCTTTTGGATTAAATCAGTAGCCAGTGCTGTAGTTGGTGTCTGTGTCTGCCCCTCATCCCCACCATGGTCTTTTGGGTAGTAACCTGGCTCTCAGTCTGTCAGCTCCTTTTGCTTCTCAGCTTTGGTTCCACCTCTTCTGAGACCCTCTGACAGTCTGAGTTGTTCCTTGGGAGTCCAGTCTCACCCGTTCCACTGTCCTAGAGATGAGGTACTTTGCTATGAGTTTCTGATTAGGGGCCTCTTCTGCTTCTATGATTTAATTCTACCACAAACATGCAGTGTTGTTCTATAAAGTGTTTGTATTATTACTGAGGGAGGGGCTGATGCAGAGAGATCTGATGATGTTAATCTCAGCTGGACAGTTCTCCAAGGCTTTCCAGGGGCCTGGTGGGACCTGTCCCCACAACAGAGTGCTTAGCTTTACACCTTTCAAAAGACTAGTTCCAACAGGACTTTCATAACGACTTTCTTGAATTTTCCCCCAAATCAAGCCCCTTTCTTTCTTTTCTCTCTCTCCCACACATCTCTGACTCTAGGAGGGTCTTAGCTCATTCATACCAGACACTCCTTGAATGTTTGATGGACAGTGGGTGGGGGAAGCTGATAAGTGGGCGAACAACTCACAAATACAGTTAGCAACAGGCAGAGCATGAAAATCTGTGTTGATGACATATGTATTTATCTAAAACCTGCTGACTACTGACTCCATTTACTTTCTCTGTTACAAAAATAATTTTCAAGCTTGGCAAGTCTGAGTGAATATTTAAACACAATACACCCCACTCTGATGCTGTCGTTTGTGGACTACTTTGTGGTGACTCATGGAATAAACATAAGAAGTCATTTCACGTTCAATGCTTTATTAAGCAGTATTAAGGTCTGCAAGACCAGGATTTGCTACAATAATCCAGTCAAGACTAGCACTCAATAAGCTGCTTTTTGCCAATGCTAGCCACCTCCAGTGGGTTAGTCCTTTAAGTAGGAGGGCTTTTCAGGCTCGAGCAAGCACGAACTTCCCCAGCTCTTCTCAAAGTGACTGCTTCACTCATTAAGAGCTGTGCTGGTTCCCTCAGCTCCTGCTTATTTTTTGTTTAACAAAATATTAGCTTACTGTATTTTATTTATTTAGTGTGGGATAGCCAAACAGCTTATACTGCCAGTTCTCATTCCACCACATGGGACCTGGGATCAAACCCAGGTTTTCCATAAATGTCTTCACCCACAGGGACACCTCACTGGACCTGCTGTTTGTTTGTTTATTTTTTTTGTTTTGTTTTTTGAGACAAGGTTTCTCTGTGTAGCCCTGGCTGTCCTGTACTAATTTTGTACACCAGGCTGGCCTCAAACTCACAGAGATTCTCCTGCCTCTGCCTCCCGAGTGCTGGGATTAAAGGCCTGCGCTACCACACCCAGGTGCTGTTTATTCTTAAATTAAAAAAATTATGTGTGTAATCTGGGTGAGTGTGTGCTGTGTGTGGGGTATCTACAGAGGCTAGAAGAGGAAGTCAGATTTCCTAGGAGCTGGAGTTCCATGTGGTTGTGAGCCTCCTGATGGCAGTGCTGGAAATGAACTCAGGTCCCGTGACAAAACAGCAAACACTCTCAGTCGCGGAGCCATCTCTCCAGTGCCACTAAATAAACATTTGAAAAACCTTAACATTTTTAAATTGTATTTTATGTGTATGAGTGTTTCATCTTCATATATGTATGTGTCCTGTGTGCAGGCCTGGTTCTGTGGAGGTCAGAAAGGGCATCTGATCCCCTGGAACTGGAGTTTCAATGGCTGTGAGCCACCACATTGGTGCTGGGAACTGAACCCCAAAATCTCTTGCAAAAACAACACATGCTCTTAACTGCTATGTCTTCAGCCCTGAATACACATTTTTATCCTGTTTGTTTTTTACATTAATATCTAGCTCTATCCCATAGAAGAATGTTAGCAAACTTAGTCACATTCCCACCCCCAAATGTGGCCCGATTCCAATGGTTACACAGAAAACAGCCACTGCAGTTTCCTATCAGTAGGGACCAGGGAAATGAGGTTTCCATGAGCAGACCATGAAGGGGGAGCTGACAGTGTATCCACCCAGTGCCTATTCTGGTCCAAGGACATGAAGCAAGACAGATGGAGCAGAAACTCTAATGATGGGCTCCACAGGAGCTTCCACAGAGTGTATATGCAAACACTTGGCCTAAGAGGAACGTACGGACAAAGTCATATCCACAGCTACTGCATACCCGCCATGCAAAGCTGTTATGTGTCTCTCAAAAGGCTAAGCAGAGTGGCAACACGACCGCAATTCCACTCACACGTAGCTGAAAACATATCCCAATCTGAGTTACAGTTAAGCTTAAACCAGCTTGGGCTCTCTGCAGAGTGAGACCATCTCTTAAAAAAAAAAAAACAAAAACAAACAGCAGGCCCTAGACAAAAATCTTATTGATGACTCTGTGTTTCCGTGGTATCACTAGTTCCTTTATTATTTTTATTTTTTATTTTTTGGTTTTTTGAGACAGGGTTTCTCTGTGTAGCCCTGGCTGTCCTGGTCTCACTCTGTAGACCAGGCTGGCCTTGAACTCACAGATATCCACCTGCCTCTGCCTCCCAAGTACTGGGATTAAAGGCGTGCGCCACCACGCCCGGCTCACTAACTCCTTTATAACACACCTTTGATCAGTTAGAAGAAGATTCATGTGATCCTAGTTTCTAAGTGGAAGGAGCCACTCACCATCTGCTGTCCAGGCATGTGTTAGATAAGCTGTTGAAGTGTGGAGATGAGAAAGGCGTGTCTGAACCTCAGAGGCAGCACTGATGCTCCCCACTCCCCTCTTCTCCCTGGACTTTCTACAAGCCGCCTTTTCCTGCATGGGAAGCTCAGGGGACAGACGTGGCCCTGGGTCTGCCTGACTACCCTGGCCCAATCCTCTCCGGCCTCAGAGCCGCTCCCAAGGGCATCCCAGCCCTTCTCTCAAACACCACTTGGAGCGTACAAATGTTATCTCAGTGCTTTGCTCAGAGTCTCACAGGGAAGATGCATCATTCGGTACTTGACAACTGAAAATAGTTCAAAAGAATACAACTTGTCTAAGGGTTGATATTTGTCCACTATGGTCAATACTTATAACATAGAATCATCTAAACCATGCAAGGTGGACAGCCAAGGGCCACTGAGCATGTCCCATTGTTGCACAGCACCACAAGCAGCAGCATCTCCAGGACATGCTGGTCTTCTCACACTGAAACTGCACCCACTGCACATGAGCTCCTCATGCCTCTCTCGCCCAGGCCCTGTCCCTCTGCATTTGACTAATCGACTGATCTTTTCATCTCTCCATCCAGTTGCAAAGGGCTTAAAACTTCTAGCACATTTTTGAGTAATTTTCCAATAATCAGGTAACTGGGATAGGTTAAACATGAGCAAGATTCATACACGTTTGGTATATTTGCGTGTGTGTGTGTACGTGCACATACACATGTGTGCGCATGTATGCAGAGGCTGGTGGCTAAAGTTGAGTACCTTCTTCAATCACTCTCTACACTTTAAAAAATCATTAATTAATTAATTAAGTCTGAGACAAGGTCTCTCTATACAGCCCTGGCTGCCCTTGAACTTACTATGAGCCCAGGTTGGCCTTGAACTTGTAATGCCCCTGCCTTTGCCTCCTGAGTGCTGGGATTAAAGGTGTGTGCCACTACACTCGGCCTCTACTTTTTTTTGAGACATGATCTTTTACTGAACTTGGTGTTTGCAGATTTGGCTAGACTGGCCAAGGGATCAGTCTGTTCCCAGGCATGAACAACTGGACCCAGCTCTTGCCTGGGTGCTGGAATCAAATTCAGGCCCTCACATTGGAACAGCAAACATGTTAGCAATTAAGGAATCCCCCAGCCCTTGATCTGGTTGTTAAAAATAATTTCTGTTAAGCCAGGACTCAAAGGTGAGGTGGAGGCAGGAGAATGGAACATTTGAGGCCACCCTGGGCTTCATAACAAAACTTTCTCAAAACAAACAATTAATTAACCATCACTTTTTGTTAAGAGGGGGGAAAAAAAGGTGTTGCCCCTGCTACTGCTGTCTGACCTACAGGGCATGGAATAAGGCAAATGCCTACAGGATGGGCAGCCCAATGGAAAACACAGGGACAAGAGTCCAGGTTTTAGAGTGAAAAGTGTTCTAACATATGTTTTTTTTTTTTTTTTTTTTTTTTGGTTTTTCGAGACAGGGTTTCTCTGTGTATCCTTGGCTGTCCTGGACTCGCTTTGTAGACCAGGCTGGCCTCGAACTCACAAAGATCCGCCTGCCTCTGCCTCCCAAGTGCTGGGATTAAAGGCGTGCGCCACCACCGCCCGGCTTCTAACATATGTTAATCTATGAAAACTTCAAAAAGTTGTTTAACAAAGCAGCGAGGGTTCAGTGGCTCTACCAGTGGGTTTCCGCTGAGTTAGGGATGGGGGGCTTCCCTACCTCACATCTCCACAGTCCCCTCTGATACCTACCACCCAGAGAGGACAGGTGCCATCTCGGGGCTGGTGTGTGAGGAAGGAGAGCACGGTTGGGCTCCACAGTGGTACTCACTTCATCAGTTTCTGCTTGGTGGCAGACTCTTTGAAGCTTCTGAACTCCTCTCCTGCTTTGATCTCATAGAACTGGGGCTTCAGGACTGTCTGCTGGTCCTCCTTCAGCTGCTCCTGCCGCTTCGCCCTTTCCTCCTGCTGCAGGAGTCTGCGTTGCTTCCTGACTTCTTCCACCCAGTCTTTCTCATCATCTGAACTCTCCGAACTTTCTGCATCGCTGGGTTTTCCTTCCGGTTCTTCATCCTCTTCCTGAAATTAAAAATGGCAAGAAGAGCTCTTCCTCAGCCAAACACGGCCCATTAGAGGCATCAGCCCATCAGAGTATGTGACAGCTGCTTCATCGCACATCAGAAGAAATGCCACTAATTAATAAGATATACTCCAGACTGAATGTCAAGCAATTAGTATGCAACTAATTACCTCTCATGTACAATCAAAGGCCTTGTAATTCACAGAAAACTGTATGTTAAAGAGGTAGTAAGCATACAATATCCGTCTTTGTGAAATGTCATGTTTTCCCTATTTGAAGTTCTTAGGTTTTATATAGAATATACACGTATGTGCATACACAGAACCATGTATGCACATGAGACATGAGAGTAGAGGTGCAAGCCACTGTCTAGTGGAACAAAGGGATTAACAAGAGAGGAAGGGGTGAGGAAGAGAGGGCAGAGGTGTGGGGGGAACCTGCTCACTGCAGACTTGTGTGGAAGTGTCCTTATGCAGCACAGTGTCAGGTACAGTGCAGAATAAAAGGTTTCTAAAACAGGCTAACAAGGCCAAGAAGCCATCTCCAGCTAAGCGAAGGGTGTGCTTTACATTCTTGGGAAGTTCCTGCTGCTCCAGGAGTCTCAGCTGCTTCTTCCTTTTCTCGCTAATCCTCGAGACAAGTGGGTTGAGGAGCCTGAATTCTTCACTCTCCTCATCCACCTGGAAGTCAGGGTTCTCAAACATAACTTTAAACCGGTCATCTGTGAGGATATTAGGGAGGCTCTGAGGGAGAAACAGAGACCAGTTTAAGTCAGTATCTGAATATTCAAAAAAAAATCTCATGAGAAGATGGTTTTACTAGACATATTCCATAAGGTATAGACTATTAACATTATAAAATGTTCGAAATTTCTTTAGAATTGGTTTCTAGAACTTTCTAATTGATTTCAGGTTTTACTTCCCACCAACAAAACAAATTCTATTGACATACTTAACAGCTGATTGATAATTCTTGGCCATTTCACATGATGATCTACGAATGAATCTTTTGAGATAATGTTATGCTTACTAAATAGGAAAGAATTTTCTTCAATTTATATTTTTAGTGCAAAACAAACAAATACAAACAACCCAATATTTTTCAAGGAAATACATAAAATTTTAGGATATGGCTTGGTTGTTTATTGTTTCAAGTCAGGATTTCTCTGTG
Organism: Lophiomys imhausi; assembly: GCA_907164525.1. NCBI lineage: Eukaryota > Metazoa > Chordata > Mammalia > Rodentia > Muridae > Lophiomys > Lophiomys imhausi. Next base: position 4,674,564 of record CAJQZJ010008952.1, read on the forward strand.
TAGCAGCTCTGGCTGTCTTGTTACTCAACCTGTAGACCAGGCTGGCCTTGAACTCACAGAGATCCACTTGCCTCTGCCTCATGAGTCCTGGGATTAAAGGTGTGTGTCACCACTGCCAGGCTAGGATATGGCTTTTAAAAGTATAGCTAACCATATTAAACTAAAATAAGACAGTGTTCCTATGTCACACTCTATAACACAAGGAGTTTAAGTTCTCAGCTAACATGGTGGCGGTAGTAGTTTCCTGACTCCAACTAAGGAACTATGTATGGACTCCCAACTACAGAAGCTGGGACACTTGCATGCATCATGAGGATGGCTCCATTTGTTTCCTTCCTTGGACCTTCGATTATTCTTAAAGGACACAGTACAATCTGTACACAATAAAGCTTTGACTATTCAGATTCATTTGCATAGTTCAGAACTGACATTAAATCCCTTTTTATTTGTACCATTTTTTTTTTTTCGAGACAGGGTTTCTCTGTGTAGCCCTGGCTGTCCTGGACTCACTTTGTAGACCAGGCTGGCCTCGAACTCACAAAGATCCACCTGGCTCTGCCTCCGAAGTGCTGGGATTAAAGGCGTGCGCCACCACCGCCCGGCTATTTGTACCATTTTAAACAGTAAGCTTCCTAATATGTATAATAAACACATTTATCAGTCTGCTCACTGATACAGAAGATGGTCACCTCACACTCAGGGCCTGCCTGGAAGCTAGTGGAAACCAGCCACTCAGGAATGATATAAGTCAGAGTGGCCGCCTGGGACGGAGCTGGGAAGGGACAGCTTGCTTGTAACAGCTCTTGCTTCACCAAACAGACTTTACTTCTCTGGCTGATGGTCCACCTCTAAATTAAGTTCTGAATGCCACATCTGTGTGGCAGAGCTACAGAAAAACATAGCCCATTACAAGACATGAGGGAGTATGGCTCGGTTATTACTTTTATGAAACTCTAAACTGATAATTCCCAAGTTCAAAAGTCTCAGAATGTATAAAGGATGTTCAGACATCAAGGAGGAGACTGGAAACCAAATAGGTCTCAATAAATAGAAATCTGAACAGAGGGGCTGGGTGGCTCAGAGGTTAGGAGCACTTGCTACTGTAGCAGAGGACCTGGGTTTTCTTCCCAGTACCCACACTAGGCAGCCCACAACTCTTCTGGTCTCTGTGGGTACCTGCATGCAAAGAGTGAAAAAAAAATATATATATACATACATTCAAGCCTACACTCATACACACCATATCATTCATATATATATATATATATTTTTTTTTTTTTTGGTTTTTCAAGACAGGGTTTCTCTGTATATCCCTGGCTGTCCTGGGTTTACTCTATAGACCAGGTTGGCCTTGAACTCACAGAGATCAGCCTGCTTCTGCCTAAGTGCTGGGCTTAAAGGCATGTTCCACCATGTCCAGCATAAAATTTTTTGAATTAAAAAGAAATATGAAGAGATCATTTATTTCAACTGACTGAGGAGTAATGAATCACCTGACAAGAACAGACCAGTGATTTGGAAAAGGCACCTTAAAAACAAAAAGAAAAACAAACCAAGGGAGGCCACAAACACTCACACTACACTATGACCACTCTTCTGAAGACCTGGAGAAGCCACTATTCAGAGAAAGAGGCAGAAGAGGAAGACATGGTGACAATTGGAAGAGTGCTTTAGGGACCTCAGCTGACAAGGCAAACTGTGCTCTAAGAGGCAGCAGCAACACAGTGCATGGCACAGGGCTAAGGAACAGACGAGAGCCATTAGAAGATTCAGAGGCATCCCAGGAAATGATGGAGACTGACAGGGCCTGAATTAGGGCAATGGAAATCGAAGGTTGTGACTGATACCAGTCAGGGAACGGTCACTGTGAAACACATCTCTACAGAACTGACAGAAGCTGGATGGGACGAGAGGACTAAGGATTGAACATGGGGTTGGAAGCAGCTCTCAGTTGTTTAGCTTGAGTGGGCAGCCCGCTGGGAATGTAGTGTGTGGAGCCATCACTGGGGCAACAAGATAAAAGGTGTGGGCTAGAGCAAAGGGCAAGAGATGTGCTCACTTAATGTTCATCCACATTCCCACTGGCACCATTAGGTGTCCTGGAGCAATACCTCACACAAGAGCTCAGAGATAAGGGGGTTACTGGGTAAATTTTGTAGTCTCCTGTAAATGTGGGAAAGGTGATATTGGCAATCAACCAATATTTCAAGTCAAAAGCGATGTGCCTATTTTTAGGTTAAAAAAACAAGGAAGAAAAAAATGTAATACTTTGCTGTATTTACCAAAATTATATTTAAAATAACAGACTGCTAATGTTGTAGGTATTTTAAAGATTTCCCCCCTTAACTTACATCAAATAAATTAATTATTCTGCCTAAAGACAAGTGTGCTTTAGATGAATGATTATAAAATAAAAACTCCTTTGACCCAGCTGTAAAAGTATTTCCCCTAGGGATTTTTGCTTGTCTGATTGCTTATTTTCACAGCTGTCTTAAAAGAAGAAGAAGAAGAAGAAATAAGATAGTGATGTTCTTGAAGCAATTTACAAGTGTCTGGCTAGTGATCTGTCTTATAAATACACACACATACACACGCTAAACACTTGCTCTGTATTTGGAAAACATGAGCATGGGGTGTTCAGCACTACCTCAGAGAATCACGTTTGTAGATCCTAGCAGACATTTATTACTATCTTGTCCCAACATATAAACATACAAAGAATATCTGCTACTTAAAACCCTAACTCTCTAGCCCCATCTCTATCCCAAAAAAGGAGAGGGAAGATGAGTTGTAGTGAGGCGTAGTAGGGGTGGGCAGCACTGTGAGAGGGAAATGTGAACTAACAGGACAGAAAATGAAGGCTGGGGCGCCAGGTGGAGGTGTCTCCCGGTCTGCAGGTGACAATCTTCAGGATGATGCTAGAGCCTCACTTGCCAGCAGGAGCACCTGGCTGTAGACCCCCGAGAACTGCTGGTGAGGACAGTCCCTGAAATACCTCAGCTTGTCCCCGCCTCTGAATTTTTATGCAGCTCTCTAGTCTCCCACCCTAAGTATGAACAAATAACCGAGACTATGGCAGAAAATAATAGTTTTTTTTCCCAAGATAGATAGTTCCCTTTCTTACTAAAGACCCAGGTTTCTAGGCTGAGTGGCTCAGAGAGCAGCCAGCAATCCATCTGGCCACACTGTAGCCTGGAAGTGCCCCTAGTATGGCATGGTGGCCACGAGAGCTTCCCCAACATGTTGCCTCTCCTATTTCAGGAGTAGACACTCTCATCACTGCTGGGAAGAGCTCAGAGCAATGACTGTGAAGCTGCTGAGAACTTCATCTGTATTTATTTATCTCAGGAGCCCTCACTGGGCACTTAATCTGGTGACTGGAAAGTAATCAGGTAGAAACTACAATCCTTCACAAACCCAGGGTTCTTCTAATTCTTTGCCCAACATAGAGGAGATATACATAGAGGAGATACACATGCAACAGTACAGGGAGATCCCAGGGTTAAAGGTAATCAGCCCAGGGAGACTCAGAAGCGAGTACTTCAGGGATAATGTACAAATACATCTGCCCTACACAGACTATTGCCATGAGGTCCAGAATTGTGGTATAGAACAAGGAGCAGAAGCCGGGTGTGGTGGCGCATGTCTTTAATCCCAGCACTCGAGAGGCAGAGCCAGGCGGATTTCTGTGAGTTTGAGGCCAGCCTGGTCCACAAAGTTGAGTCCAGGACAGTCAAGGGTACACAGAGAAACCCTGTCTCGAAAAACCTAAAAAAAAAAAAAAAAAAAAAAAGAACAAGGAGCGGATCGGTGATACCGATAAAGAAACTTGAAATGATTTCTAACTGCAGAGTAAACCAAAGTCAAGTGAGGTGACTTGGCTATAAATAGCATTTACATAGTTACAACACTGTAAATGCCCAATACTGACTTAACAAAAATTACTATCTGCCTTCAGTGGGAAGGAAAAGTCAAGAACAGCAAGACAGGCAACAGCAGGAAAGAATTTTATACCAAAATAATCAGCTGAAGAGGCAGAAGTGTGAGTCCCCACAGAAGTGCAAGCAAGGCAGGAAGGGAAGGAAGTTAAGGGAAGATGAGGTGTGATGCCCATTCCTGTCAGCAGGGCCTGCAAAAACATCTAGTTTAAGTGTTCACATCATTGCCATTAAAAAGAAACAAAAAATTGTAATTGGCAAAAAAACCCCTTTAAATGATAAAATTCTAATATTAGTACTATCTGATCTAACTCAGTATGTCCACATATAATCACATTTTGTCCCAAGAGTGATGAATTAGTACTTAAATATAAAGCCCTAATGGTATTTACTGATTCCTGAGACTAGGATACCTCTTCTGTGATTTTCTAGCTCCAGTACATGTGCACTCTCTCACATAAGATAGGAACAATGTGCTCAACATAGACTTCAGCAACAGAGGGAAGCTGAGCAAAAAGGGCTCGCATGTAGAACATGATGCTATAGGGAAAATGGTCCTACCCACTTGGACCCTTAAAAGCCAGATGGGGCACAGGTGCCTGTGCATCTCAAAGCTGCTTGTGCGCATGGGGAGCTCAATTTGTATTTGTTGAAAGGTAGTCGTAATTAACCCAAGCAAGGTCTGACAGCATCCAGACAGTGCTCGCTGTCGGTCTGCATGGTAGACTACATGATGGGTCACTTCCTGTTGTGGCTCAACATCAACTGTGGGGTAAACAGCTTTCACCATTTGCCCCGTCAGGCTCCAGCAGCAGCCAAAGCAGAGCTCACTTTCAGTCAGGAGGCAGCAAGGATGTGTAGGAAGTTCTGAAGAGTTCAGCCCCGCTGCTCAATAGGCAGAACTGATGTGATGGTCTCTGGTAGTTTGTAACTCTCTCAAGCATTCTTTACTGGTGATTCTTTCCTTAATTTGTGGGCAATTTGGTTTGAAGATAAAACCATTAGATGACAAATTATACAACTTTGTCTAACAACAGATTTTTTTTTTTTTAGGAGACCAGATATTATGTCTGTATTTCAAGAATAAGAACTGAACTCTGATGATACAGTCTGATTTAGACTAAGTCAGTAAGAAGCAAACTGGGGCCCACTTTACTGACAGAACTTCCTAGAGGAATCTGGTGACCCTGTGATGTGGCTATAAAGAGCCAGGAAGAAGACACTGCAGTTGACAAAAGAATGTGGTGTTTTCTAAGCTTCATCCTCTCTGAATCCAGCACAAACAGTGCAAATCCATCCGGGCGTGGTGGCGCATGTCTTTAATCTCAGCACTCAGGAGGCAGAGGCGGGCAGTTCTCTGTGAGCTCAAGGCCAGCCTGGTCTACAAAGTGAGTCCAGGACATCCAGGACCACAACACAGAAAAACCTTGTCTTGAAAAATAAAAAGAACACCCTCCCCAAAAGAAAAACAAACAGTATAAGCCCCAAATTATTCCTCTAAGATAGATTCTAAAGTAAATGCAGGCAGCGTTGGTTGTGAAGTACAGAACAGGTGCTAGCAAGAGTTAATGCTGAGGGAAGGACCTGGAAGTAACATCAGAAAGTCAGAGCCCACAGATTAAGTTAAACACCATCAGGCCCTTAGCAACAGGATTCAAATTTCAGTGCCCTCTGAAGTTACTCAGCTGTGGTATCAGTATGAATTGTAAACAGCCACAAAGTCCCACTCTATGTGAACAAAAGACCAGGAGACAGTTCCTGAAGTTGTGGCAAAGCCATCGGGGGAGGGACGATGGTAGTTCTTCACTGATGAACACCGCTGTCCTTGTGTGCCCCCAGCTTTCAAGGTCATTTCTACCATTCGGTATGATTCTATCTCCATCCAGCTCCAACAAAAGATTCCCAACGGAAGGGCTGAAGAGATAGCTCAGTTGTTAAATGTGTCCCCAGAACCTACATGAAAATCTGGGCACGGCAGCGTGTCACTGGGGAGGTAGAGACAATCAGAACCTACGGGCTCACTGGCCACCTAGCCTAGCCTAATCAAAGGCACCAGTGAGACAGTGTCTCAAAAACCAGTGTGGACAGCACCTGAGGACACATACACAAGGACCCTGTCTGCAACACAGTCTCCCAAAGTGAATGGGTCAACTTCTGTATCTTCATCATTACAGCCTTATGAGAAGGCCCTGCCATAGACCATGCTGCTCAGAACAGCAAAACTGAATTTAGTCCAAGGACCTTATGACACTGTTGTGCCAAGAACTCTGAGTACAAAGCATACCCGAAACACACACACATCTACAGTCTAAACGAGTTCCACTCTCTTCCTCTAGGAGCTTCAGGCCAAGAAAGTATAATGATCACTTCCACGTGGCTTGTAAAATGACACTGTGAAGCTGAAAAAGTCATGGGCTAAGCCAGGCGTGGTGGCGCATGCCTTTAATCCCAGCACTCGGGAGGCAGAGGCAGGCGGATCTCTGTGAGTTCGAGGCCAGCCTGGTCTACAGAGTGAGTCCAGGACAGCTAAAGGATATACAGAGAAACCCTGTCTCGAAAAAAACCAAAAAAAAAAAAAGTCATGGGCTAATCATCCTTGGGCTCAGCTAACAAGACCAATGTGAACACTCTGGGGAGAATGCCAGCACAGCAGGAAGCCACGTACTTCCACCTGTGGGTATACTTACTCAGTCACACATGCTGGCGTACATTAGGAAAGTACACAGATACGGCACAAAACGTAAATTTAAAGGAGTAAGCTCAAGTCGTTGCTCAGTATTGGTTCATTATTCATGCAACGGAAATGGAAACATAAACCATCTATGTTATCTTACTTTAAAAGGGCTTCCGAAGATTAAAGAATGTAATAGGCCAGGATGAAAGGCTGCTGGGAGAGGCTAAGGAAAGGAAGGCAGCAAAAAGGAGCTGTGAGTCTCAACTCCCACAGAAACCACAGTACTGAGGACGGTCCCTACCTGTCCTTACACATTACAGGTAAAAGTGAAGCCGAGGGAGCCATCTAACATCACAACCAGAACACAAGACATCCTCAAATAAGAGTCTGAGTTCTGAGGAAGACACAGAGACCACAGAGCACAGTGGGGCTCATGCGACTGTAGCTTGCACCCACTCACCTGGTTGGGGAGCAGAGAAAGAATAAGCTACCAGGCAAGAGTCTCCTGGGAATCCCCAAAGCTTGGCCCAAGGCCACAAGGCCACAAGGCCAGGCGTTACTCCAGGTCCTGCATGCTCTCTCAGTGGGCAAGGGTGTGAAGGCAATATATACCACACTGGATCTCTGCTGTCTTCTCTCAACAGATGAAGGAACAGGACTGGAGAGAATCTTAGAGTCTTCATAAATCCACCTTGGGACAATACTAAGACTGAGGTAATTTTTATTATTTTATGGTTGGTCCCCGACTACTGTCACCTCAGAAAAGGCAGGCAGGTAGTAGCTACATGTCAGCATGTACCCTCCATAATGCCATCTCAAAAACAAAAAACAGTTACTTCTAGAATTTAAATATCTCTGGACCCAGAAAATCCTACAGAATCATGTAAATCAAGACGTTCAGATTTTCATTTTCAGAACACATGTGAAACTGCCCAGGCCATCAAGGGTGTGCGCATCTGAAAAGCCACCAAGTATCTGAAAGGTGTCACTTTAAGGAAGCAATGTGTGCTGCTCCACAACATCATGATGGAGTAATGAGAGGTGCCCGTGCCGCAGTGGGGCTGAACACAGGCTCAGTGGTCAAAAAGAGTGCTGGGTTCAGAGAATAATGCTGACCACAGCAGTTCTGATGTCAATTCTCCAGTCACTGAGCACACCAAGGGCTAACAGAGATGCACCACTGAGAGTTCAAAGTTCAAGGTGGGTTAACAAATGCAGCTTCCCCTGCCACATGCAGATGATCCTGACCAAAATGAGCAAACTGTTCCTGAGCACAGAAATAGGGCTAGCATAAAATAAATGCAGATAAAAGTAAAAAAAAAAAAAAAAGAGAGAAAGAAACAACAATAAACCTAGTCAGTCCAGAAAAAAGCAACAGCTATTTAGCAACAAAAGGCTTAAGTAAAGTATAACACAGAATGTGTAGCCACTTAAAATACAGAGAATTTAGCAACATGGGAAACTACCAGGGTAACATTTCAGCATATACACTGTACATGGTGATCTCGCTACTGTAGTGTATAACTTTTAAGAAGATTAACATTAAATCAGCCCATACTAATGCTTTTCCTGTACAGATGATTATAGGAAGGTGGCTTTCGACTTGACCCCCCCTCCCTTTTCCAAACTTCCTATACTGAGCATCTTTTATCTCAAAAGCAAGGGGTGGAGGAAACTCAATAACAAAAAGATATACATTACTACTCATGAAATGCAAAGCAACTTACTGATACCTTCTTTGCCTTAGGACATCTTACCTTAACTTTCTTTTTCAGTGTAGACTTTTGTTTCTCCTCTTCCTCCTCAATTAATTTAAGTGCCAATTCTTTGTTAACTTTTGGTAGTTTCTGGTAAAGAGATGGGAAGAAGATGGACTGAGATAAACACACGTAACACTAAAGGCTAGCAGTTCTGTGATAGCGTAAGTTCACGTAGGGCGGCTCATTCCTATTTCTTCATTTATCAACCATCATAGGAAAGAATGGCACAAGGAATAGCAGCAGGTGGGCCATATGGCACAGAGTTGTGAGCATGGACTGTTCCTGGGAGCCCGCTCTCTCCACATCTTTTCCCAGCTCACTGGGAAGCTAGCCACAGAGAGTCTGGGACCCTTGGAACTGTGGCCACCTGCCCCGCCCTCTGCTTTGTGGGAGTCCCTGAAATGCGGCTGTAAGCTCACTACAGTGCTTCCTGCTCCCTAAATGTGAAGTCCTAGAGCATTCTAGATGGGAGCTTAAGGACTCTCAGAAAAGCGACAGGCTATGTACTGTCTCCTTTCACACCGTGCTCCATTTAATGTATTAAATAAAATACATTCTGGTAGGTATACACCCCCCTCCCGCTAGAACACAGGCACACTCACAATCTCTGCTATCATAAACCCCGAGTAAACTGTGGAGAACAGAACAAGTAGTGAGGTACTCTCAGGAAAGGCACTAGTCTTCCTGTTACTGACAGTGTGTGTTTTACATCCACATTTGAAACCAACATTCAGTTATAAACATTTTATCACTCAGTGGTTTGACTTAATGGATGGGATGCCAGAGAGCCAGGAAGGCAGGAGCAGGCAGACAGGAAGCTCCTCCCTGTCTGCTCACGGTCTGGCTAGAACCACCCAACAGCAGCAATTTACCAAGGGAGCAGCAGGTGGCCCTGGCAGCAGTAGTGGACACCAGTCTGCAGTTTTCAACACACCCAGGGTCATCCTCAAATCCCAAGAACACCAGCCTGCAGCCCCTTAGGGGTCTGGGTCCTCCTCAGCCCACACCTCTCTTGCTACCTGGATCTAAGTTACTGCCTGTCGTCTCCCCACCTCAGTGATTCTGTCTTTTTGGTGCTCTAATGCCTGGTGGACACTAAATCCTCTCCATCAATACAACAGGTGTCGTTTGTTTCCTGGCTCTGTCTGCTGAGCATCCTGGGATGCAGAGACCCTGAGAACCAAGCACATGAGGAGGAGATGGAGACAAGCAGACTTCTAACATCTGCCAAACTGAAAACCTCTGGAAACTGTCATCAGTTCTGTGTGGCCAACAGCAGCTGCTGTAGATCATCGCCCAGTGTGTCTTGGCCTTTTGGTTAAGATCAGGTATGTATTTCTCAAACACCTGAACACCCATCCTCATGACAAATACACCAAGAAAGCAGAAGATGTGAACTGAAAGAGAACTGGGGACATGATGGCAAACTTCTTCAGAATAACACACAAAAAGAAGATTAATGATCTTCCTCTGGTAAACTCAATGCTGAGTAGAATTGTTACCTTTAATTGGACTCTCTGTGCACGTGTTTCCTCTATCTTCTGTCGAATTTTATCTTTCCTGTATTCTTCATAAGCAAATGGATTGACCATCAATTTCACCTTTTCAAAACAAAAGAATTAATGAGAATTAGTATTTCGTAGCATGTATATACCATGACTATTGTACCAAAGAAAGCAGACTCCCTCGCAATGCAGAAATATGCTTTCTGAAGGCACAAGTAAGGCAGAAGCAGCTACGGATGGTTTGCTATCACCTGAAATACCTGTGGCCTGTACTTACCTTGTGGTAGAGTCTGATATCCATGAAAAATCCATGCATATACGCTCGGAGGAAAGGTGATCCAATGAGATGTGTGAGCCCTGCCAAAGTAAATCAGAAGAGGATAGTTCTTTATGAGGTCTGCACTAAAATTTAAGTTTTCCTTTTCTTCTTTTTAAAACCTTATTTTTTGTTTTATGTGTATGGGTGTTCTGCCTGCATGTATGTGCACCATGTGCATGCAGTGCCCATGGAGTCCAGAAGAAGGTGTTGGAGTTACAGAAAGTTGTGAGCAGCCATGTGAGTGCTGGGTATTGAACCTGGAAGAGCAGTCAGTGCTCCTAACCACAACGCCACCCCTCCAGTCTTTAAATGGAACATTTGGAAAATCAGATAAAAATGGTTCAGTCAGTTCTAGCGTTCAAAACTCATAAAAGGCTGTCCCTAGAGGTATTACAGATGTGGCTGCTATGTCACATATGCATCAGTAGGTGGCAGAGAGGAGAGAGGCTATATCTACATTCAGTGTTCTGACCTAAGAACATCTGAATGAACAGTAGCCTAACATTCCTGGGGGAGAAAAAGCAAGCTGGATACCAACACCACTTTGGTGCCATGGGGTAGCCTGTGATGACTACCAGACCAGTACCAGGCAAGCACCAGATGGACTCCCAGGACAAGAAACAAACCAGAATCTAGAAGAACTTTGCCTGGCCTGGATGTGGGGGTTGTGGGTGAGTCAGCCCTGAGGGAGTGAGTGTGGGAGAGCTAGCCCTGCCTTCTGTCTGCTATGTGGTGGTGTTGGCTAGGGAGAGATGCCCTCCCTTCCTTTGCCCTCCCACCATTAGCCGACAGGAGATCTGGCCCAGATGGGGTCACAAGAGCAAAAGAGTTGTCCCTGCTCCTCACATGATGCAGCACCTGGGAGAACAGGCCCTGCACCTTGCCTGGCTAGCACACTACAGCTGATCCTGGATATGGGGATTGTGGGTGAGTCAGCCCTGAGGGAGTGAGTATGAGAGATCCAGACTTGCCTTCCCTCTGCTGTGTGGTGGTATTGGCTAGGGAGAGATGCCCTCCTTTCTCTTTTGCCCTCACTACCACTGGCCAACAGGAGATCTGGCCCAGATGGGGTCATAAGAGCAGGAGAGCTGTCCCTGCCCCTCACATGCTGCAGCACTCAGGAGAGCAGGCCCAGTACCTTTCCATAGTAGAACTGGCCAAGCAAGTGGGGGGTTGGAGGTCCAGAACTAGGGCTTTGAGTTGGTCCACCTCAACATGTAGCCCATGGATGTACTGCTGGAGTGCAAAAAGAGGTCAGTTCCACAACCCAGGACTGCAGGATCTCCATGACACAGGACAGTTACAGCATCACTGATAGGAGTTTCAGTGAGGGTCCAGTACTGATGGAGTAGCGGAAACCAGAGGCCTCGTACCAGACCAAGGAGTCATTATAATGACCATTTGCAAGCAGAATGTGTGGACAAAAGGGAATATTGTGGGACACACTGATATACACTGCAGCTTCCACAATGAGCTGTTATTTTTTTATGCTGGGACAGACTGCAAGGGTAGAGGGTGGGTCTGGGGTGAGGTGGGAGATGGAAGGGAACAGGGTGCATGATGTGAAATTCACAAAATAAAAATAAAAAAAACACCTCATAAAAGTGAAAATATGTCAATTTCATAAACATATTATCACATCTTACCTAAATTTTCAAGGTCTTTCTTGGTGACAAATTTGTAGTCATCATACACTGTGCTCTCTGGGTTCTCTTCTAGCTCCTCTGTCAAGTTGTCCAGGAAGGAACACCACCTGGGAGCAGGACCTAAAACCTGTGGGAAACATTAGAAGGTCAGACACAAAACACTTTGAGCCAGACTCCTTTAATCACAGTTGCAAGTGTTTCAACCAGAAGAAAGATAGCTACAATATGTTTATGTATAAACATGGCAGAAAATACAGTGGAAAAGGAATAAACAAAACAGAAGAATTTAGGTTTGAAAGGGGAAAAATGCCCAAGATATTACACTGTTACATTAGAACTATCAAAATAGGGACAAGCAATTCAGATACTTTTAATAACTCTGTCCATTTACCTGTCATGTCCCTCATTCAAAATAGTGCTAAAATTCTACAACATATATTTAGTATCAGGATTGTTAAGAAGCATGTCAACCCCAACAAGCAAGAGTAAGATCTTTTACAAATTATTTGATAATTCCATCCTATTTTGTGTGGTCCATTTAATCATCAATAAAGCGTTTACCCACACAAGCAAGAGGACCTGAGGATCTCAGAATCCATGGTTGTTTTGTTTTTTTTTTTTTTTTTAAAGCCAGGCATGGTAGGCTGTGGCCAGCTGAGATAATCACTGAGCCCAAGCCAAAGACAAATGTGTCTCAAAAAAAAAAAAGAGGAATGGAACTTAAGGATGTAAAGCTAAGGTTGACCTCTGGCCGTTACACACATTCACACATATGTATATTGACACCTTCCCACACATGAACACATACAAAACTAAATTCTAGACTATACTTCACAGCAAGGTATATGTTCAAAAACTATTGAAAATTGAAGAGATGTTAAATATTCTCTTTAAATATTAAAAACTAAGTATAGTTCTAGCCAGTCTTTAATAAACAGTAAAGAATGTTGTATATGATTAATATACCATACACTTTTCAGTTATCAATTAAATAACATTTTTTTCATACGCAGACTCCTTCACACCTGACCACGACCTGACCCAGTAGGCAGCACAGTGAAAAGCTAGACCACTGCGCAGAGCCTACAGCAAGTTAATACAGCCAGCCCCCTCCTCCTCCCAGTACTGTGGTTGCCAGAAGCTTCTTTCCCTGCATCACATCACACCCACTGAGGTCGGTGCTTATTTAGAGGGGAATGGTGCTCATTTCAGTGTGTACACACACACACACACACACACACACACACACACACACACATTACATGAATCCAAAGTAATGAACAGAGCACAAAGGTAAGTGCATCTGCAGGGAATTCAGCTGAAATAAACAACGTGACGAGTTAGAAACCTCACGGTCCCTTGGGAGAGCTGCTAAGGGCTCCTGCACTTGTAAGCACAGGGTTGTTCTTTCAGCCACCTGGAAACCTGAAGGAGTGAAGCATTCCCCAGCAACCTTTTCTTCTTTCAGACACAAGAGAAGTGCTCCAGTGTTACCTTTTGCAACACAGGGCCCCAGAGACCAAGAGGAGAGACCCTCATCAGTTTTGTTAATGCTGAACTCGAGGCACCTAGACACTCTTCTACGTTATAGGAAGCACGTACAGACAGGTTTTACACACATGGACATTACAATTTAAAGTGCCTTTAGTGAAACCATTTCCAAATGGCCTCTTTTTCTTATTCAGATGAAAATGTTTATGTATCTTATAGAATAAGATATAAGATCACTTTTGGGTGAAAACCAGATATGTTCTGACTCCAAGGCAAGGGACTGTCACACACAGGACATCAAAACAACAGAGTACCCTGGTATCACCAGGAGACCAGTTCCTAAGACGCACGCCTACACCAGCAGGTGCTGATGAAACAGCTCTGCTTTTGCTTGTAAACTAGACGAGCCTTCCTATATGGTTTAAATCACAGTACAAGACTGGCTGAGCAGATGTTTGGGCTTACATTTAAGCCCCATCACTGAAAAACATCATCTCTAGATTATTTACAAAATACTGTAAATTTTTTTTAAATGTTGGGGTCTGCGGTGGAGCTAGAGACTACTTAGTGCTCCTGCAGAGGACCTGGGTTCAATTCCTATCTGATGGTTCACAACTGTCTGTTATTCCAGTTCTAGCAGGTCCAACTCTCTTCCTTCTTAGACTCCTTGGCTCCTGCCTGAACATGGTACATATAAACTCATGCAGGTACATACACATACACATTTTTTAAATGTTTATTTATTACTTAAAGCTACATCTCCATCAAGTGCCCTTCTTCCACCCCTCCCAGTTCTACCCTCCCATCCTTTCCTCCCTCTCCCAACCATCCCACTCCTCTGATGTGGAGTGTGTCTACATATCAGCCCCTCTCAGTTCAACAGTCATATGAGGGCTAAGAGCATTCTCTTGTACTGGGGGCCTACATCACATACGCTGGACATGGTGTCACACCTTTAATCCCAGCACTCGGGAGGCAGAGGCAGGCAGATCTCTGTGAGTTCGAGGCCACCATGGTCTACAAAGTGAGTACAGGATAGCCAGAGCTGTTACACAGAGAAACCCTGTCTCGAAAAAAAAAAAACAAAAACAAAGTTTTTTAAGCTAATATAAGTGCTATGTATATAATAGTATATGTATATATACTATTTATGTATATAAAGTCTATTATACTATATTACTCAGGGTGAAGTGACCCCTTCCAAAGCCCCCCCACAAAAAAAAAACCCAAACCAAGCTGTTGTGCAACAGTTTTCTCTAGGATCAAAACACTCCATCCTCCAGGGAAGCACTAACTCAAAAGAGCTCCAGGAAGTCCCTGACACTGACCGGATTCATTTCGCCTTCCCTGCCAGAGGAGGCAATACAAGCAGAGTCCCTCCCAGACAAGCTGCAAAGACTGACACCAGATCAGCTGCCTGCAAGAAGTTTAGACCACCTGAGGCACCTGGGAGAGACATTCTTCAACCTGTGAAGCTGTCTGCAGGCTGTGTAGTGTGCTCTGGGTTCCCAATTTTTGTGAGTTGTCGCCTGTGCCGGGGTGGGCTTTGGTGATGCAACTGTCTTTGGAGTCATTTCTGTTCCTGCAAGTAATCCCAACACAACTCCAAGTTGTGTTCACCAAGGTGGACTTTGGTGGCATTTGCAATGTGGTCTGTTGTGGGATACCTATCTGGGTGAGTAGACACAACAGCGCGTCTGTACATGAGACAGCGCGTAGATCCTAGTTTTGCAAGTATTTTCAATCTGTAGCTCACTGACTGCAGGTGAGAGAAGTACAGACGTTGACTTCTCTTAGCGATGGTGGCAGGGACAACCAAATGTCAGACCAGATGCAAATCAAATTTTCTCTTTAAAAAATTATTATAACATTTATTTACTAGTGTGGGTGGGAGGGGTTCAAGGTGCCATATAGAGGTCAGAGGACAACCAGCAAGGAATGGCCCTCTTCCCCGCCATGTGTGTCCCAGGGATCAAACTCAGGTCGTGAGGCTTAGTAGCAGGCACCTTTACCTGCTGAGCTACCTTAAAGGTTCCCTGGCTTCTTTTATAATGTCTTGTGACTTTCCTTTTAATTAGCTACTTGGATTTTCACAGAATTGTTTTAATTTGTCTCTCAGGAAGACAGGCATACTTATGATAAATAATCTCTACAATCAGATTTGTGGCCATTACATTTTATAGGGGGAAATATTTCCATCAAAACCAAAATTAAACCGAGAGGTGACTTCATTGAGCACATTTCCCTCTTCCTTTTCAGAGAGGCTCACAGCCACCGCAGGAAGTGGAGCTTACCAAAGGTATTACCTGCACACTTCCCCACGCCGGTGCTTTGCTCACAGGCCTACCAGTAAGTTGTAAAAACTGTGGTCCCGTATCTGCTATGCTTACAATGACTGCATATTAACATGTCAAAGTCTCCTGCTGTCTTCCAAAGTATAACTTTACATGTCAGCTAATCCTTAAAGACACACTAATTTACTTACTAAGTTTTGCTTTGACAACTTGAGGAAAGCTTGTTTTTAACAACTGATGGTCTGTCACCTTTCCATCAACTATGTCATGTTCCCTGAGCTCAGGGAATGCACTCCACACATTCCGGATCCTGAGGATGAGATTGACGTGACTGGTAAAGGTGCCTGCTGCCTAGCCTGAAAGCCTGAGTTCAATCCTTAGGACCCACATGGCAGGAGAAAATGTCTTCCGACCGCATGTGGGCAGCCACACACATATACAATACACAAATAAACAAATGCAATAAAAACGTTACAAAAGAACTCTATTTGCTGACTACCAGCAATGCCGAGGTGGACTACAGAATAATCTTATCACTTGGCAGCCACATCACATGAGTTAACTATTAAGTTATTTTAACTGTTTTCAGGACAGTCTAAAAACAGATAAAAATATAAATTCTGGGATTAGAGCAATAAATCATCACCATTCTTAGTTGTTTGAATGAGGAGGCCAAGCGAGCACCATTGTGCTTCTCCCTTAGTGACCACTCCAGCACTAGTGAGCACTCTAAGCGGTAAGGTCAGAACCCCGTGGGGCTTAAACAGAGATCCAAACAGCAGGCCATTAGTCTCACTGTGAAGCCATTAGTCTTTATGAGAAACAGCAAAGTCTGGGGCCGGGCTTTACGGCACAGAACTTTTGGCATCTTAAAAAATAATGATAGAGTAAACATACCATAGCTTATATGAAATCTCCTGTGGAGTCTGGGTGAGTAGCTCAAAATTAAATCCAATCACATATATTCATATCACTGATTTGGGACAAAATAAAGCCAAGAAAGAGCCTCATTAATGTCAATCCAGTCAAGTCTGAGTCCTAAGGAGTCAGATCAGTTAGAAAAAAGAAAAAATTAGTTTTGTTTTGTTTTGTTTTTTTTTTTTTGGTTTTTCGAGACAGGGTTTCTCTGTATAACAGCTCTGGCTGTCCTGGACTCGCTTTGTAGACCAGGCTGGCCTCGAACTCACAAAGATCCGCCTGCCTCTGCCTCCCAAGTGCTGGGATTAAAGGCGTGCGCCACCACCGCCCGGCTCTTGTTTTGTTTTTTTTTTTTAATACAAAAATTTCAGATAAGAAAGAGATGATAGGACCGTACTACAATAGAAATGTATACACCAAATATAGCTTCCGATAGCAAATGCATGCCAAACTTAGCTGAGCTATAATATAATATCTTGGGCCACTATTTTTATTCTTAATAATTTTTATGCTTGTGTAACATGCATCTTCAGAGAAAGAGCATATTTTTGTAAATTAAGATGTTCAACTCTAAGTCAAACTCAAAAGAAAACTTCCTTCTACAGCTTACTCCATGTTGACTGCAAGACTTACCAGCACCAGCATGTATTTTCCAATTCTGACAGCTGAGGCTTCATAATGGGCGATCACAGACTGGGTGAGCCAAAGGGAGGAGTTCTCTTTGAGCATGTAATTGCATTTGCAGCATAATGAGCTGCCTAATTGCACATCTAAGTTTACATGCATTAGCCTGAGTAATTATGAGTCACTCAAAGGTGCATTGCTCTGCTGTTGCCTTTGTCCCCTGTTCCTAAAACTCAGATTAGCATCACTGTGATTTAATCTCAGCGCTTAAGACTTATTTTTTTGGGGGGGGGAACAATCTCAACTCACTATGGACAAGATGACCTTGAACTCCTCCTCATCCTACCTCTGCCTCCTAAGTGCTGGAATCACAGGCATGAGCTATCATGCAGCAAGGTTTACTTTTGAAAAGGAGAAAAGTTATCTTCCATGATTTAACGTAGAAATATAGTTTAGACACTGAAATAATATGAAAAAATAAGGATAAATGAAACGAAAAGACCAATTCTGTGTATGGTGCTTCCTCGCTGACGGTTGGTCAAGGATCAGTTAGTCTTTGCAAAACTTGGAAAGTAAAAGTGAGTACTAGAAAGCCCACCAAGAGCCAGGGGAGACTGGACATCCCAGGCAGACAGTTATATACAAAACCAAAACTAATATTAAGACCCACAAGAAGCTTTCAGTCACTGATGGCAGCTCCCACTCCCAAGCCTTAAGTCCCCTCACAGTGCATCTGGGAAGACAGGAGGATGGATGGCACGAGGACGAGGGTGACAGGGCTACTAAATGCCTAATTCCCAGCACCTCTACGGATACAATTCTCTGCAGGAGAAGCCCAAGCTGTACACAGCTTTGTTCCACGGGGAACAAAGGTGCAAGCGAGTCAAGCTGCCGGGCTGGAATGACAACTGGTCTAGAAGTCACATCCTGGACTCCCCTTTCCTAGTCCCTTGAATGCCAGCGGCCAAGTGTGTACTGTTGTGCTTCTACCTCAAGAAGAACACAGGGAGTATTCTCTGCAGAAAACCAAAGGTTGTGGAAGGTCCTATGGCATTGGTATCTGGAAGCAGTGGCTCAAAGGGTCAATAGGAAAACTTCCAGGGGACAAGACAAGGCTCACAGGGATTCCTGGGCAGCAGCTCACTATCTCACTCTTGCACTGGACCCTGGGGACAGCCAGCCCACTGCCTTATTCTTAAACAAGAATGGACTGCCAAAGACGTCCTTATCTAGCCAAGACCATCAAGCAAAACACCTTCCACTGTAGAGAAAGTGAGCACAGCTAAGCAGAAACCCTGCCTCCCAGGAACCTAAATCCTGTGAGGACCACAGAGAAAAAGGTCACACTGTGACAGGCACTGTGGAGAAATACCAAGAAGAAGGGAGGAGGCAAGCCACCCATTACTGAAGGGTCTGGACAGAGACCTGAACAGGGACAGACAGCAGAGCACATGTGGCAACTCCAAAGGCTGTGTGCTCAGAACTGCTTCATGTGTATGAGGTCACCAAAAAGACCTGCTTGGCACAGCCCAAGGGGGTCTTCCTGTGGGCCACTCACTTTTTTTTACTGAGTGAGACAGAAGCCATCAGAGGCTCTGGCCCAGGACTGACATGATCTGACTTGCATGTACAAGATCACTCTGATAGAGGCTGGGAGACTTGCTGGTTCCAGGCATTTAAAGAAATCTCTGTTCAATCATTAACTGACAATTAAGCAAGGCAAACAGAGACTTCTATGGCTCCCTATGACAAAGAAAACAGACTAGTTAGTCCAGGAGCCCTATGACACAACAACAAACTCTGGATGGGGGAAGTTGAGTTCCATAATTTCCACATTATCTTTAAAGTTTCTAGTTTTCAACAACAACAAAATGATAAGACACAGGGGTGAGGGACACACGGGGGTGAGGGACACCCTGTATGTGCTAGAGATAGAAAAATAGAACCTGCCTTCCTATGTAAAGTCATAAACGTACTCAGTGACTGACAAATGGAGGGTGAGTGCTGTGCTCACAGAATGAACTAAATCTATCACTCAACAGAAAGGGGAATAAGAGCGTGGAGTAACTTACTAACATACATGCCACAGCACAGATGGACCCTGAAAACTGGTTTAAAAAAATCAAACCATCGCCGGGCGGTGGTGGCGCACGCCTTTAATCCCAGCACTTGGGAGGCAGAGGCAGGTGGATCTTTGCGAGTTCAAGGCCAGCCTGGTCTACAAAGTGATTCCAGGACAGCCAGAGCTGTTAAACAGAGAAACCCTGTCTCGAAAAACCAAAAAAAAAAAAAAAATCAAACCATCTATTATATCATTCCATTACATAATGTTCAGAAACAGCTCTACAGTGACAGAAAGGAGACAGGTGGTTGGTGGGACTGTGGGAAGGAGGAGAGAGCCAGAGGGGAGCTTCCTTTTGGTTTCTGGATATATGAGAAGCCACTAGATTAGACCCCTTAAAGGGCAAACACTAGAGTTCTTGACAAAGTAATTTTTTAAAATCCAATTAAGGATCATTCTGTGCACTTATCTAGAAGAGTCTCCTCCACCATTCTGGCCTTTCAGATGGGGACATTCTCTAGGGCCAGCCGCACTGTCCAGGCTCCCCATCCTAAAGCATGCTGTTGGTAATGAGACCATGCAGACTGTTCCTCATAATCACATCCAGCGAACATTTGCGCCAGGAACCTCGGGGGACGTGGGCCAAGATTACCACTGAGACACTTTCTGTATTTGGTGTTCGGCTTCCTGGGACTTATATTTGCATCAATCTTTATATCTTTTCATTTGTTTTACATTTTAAGCATTAAATTGAGAGGGAGCAACAAGTTGGTTCTGGGGGCCAACTTCCAGAAGCCATTCCTGGCAAAGCTAAGCCACAGAGGGGGCCAGAAAGACCAAGTACTTTCAAAGTCCCACCCCACACCCGAGAAGAGTCTGCCTAGAGAATAGTTTCCTAGCTTATCAGACAAAAGGACACAAAATGAGCCCATCTTTTTTCCTTTTTAGCTTTTACATTACTTGAAGGCTTGGACTCTGTCAGGAAGTGGATAGAAACCATTCACCGAAGGCTATTCAACGGTAGCATTAGGAACCAAAGAGCATTTAGAACATGTGAGCTCAGTGAAGACCAATGCTACTGCTGAACTAGGAAGTGGGGAAGCAAAACGGCACTCGAGTGAACCCCTTAGTTTACACAAAGAAACACCTTATTCAAAAACACAAAATGCCTTCATCAAATCATCTCTGTCTCAGGTATTTAAAGTTAGACGTATTTAGAGCCAGGCATGGTGGTACAAACCTTTAATCCCAGCACTCAGGAGGCAGAGGCAGGCAGATCAGTTTGGGGCCAGCCTGATCTACATAGTAGTTCCAAAACACCAAGGACTAAATAGAGACATTATTGTCTAAAAAAAAAAAAATGAGAGAAAAAAAGAGAGAGAGATTTTCATGAGGTAAAAATGAAAAGTATTAAATCTCTATCTGCTTTACATTAGAAAAATATGGCATACGGTTTAAAAATTTTACATAGAGAGAGAGAGAGAGAAAAAGAGAGGGAGTGTGTGGTGTGTGTGTGTGTGAGTGCACATGAATGAAGTTTTATGGAAGCTAGAAGGAAGCATCAGAGCCCGTGGAGTCACAGGTGGTTGTGAGCTGCCCTAATGGATTCTGGGAATCAAACTCAGGTCCTCCGGAAGAATAGTGTGGCTTTTAATTGCCAAGCCATCTCTCTAGCCCCACAAATGGCATATGAAATAGCATGAAAACGCCTCAGCTTCCATTTTCCTTCACTGTTGACTAAGAAACCAAACGAGGAGGAAGAGGAGGAGGATGGCAATGTTAATACCCTCATTCACTGCCAACTGCATGAGAGCAACAGTCTTTGAAAGGTCTCTATCCACTCTTCCCTAGGAGCCTGGTCTCATACCTCAGCTTCAGACTACAACTGGATGCTTATCACCACATTGCACTCGAATTCCAAAGCATTTCCTAGAGTTCACACCCAGAGCCTGCAGTAACAAGATGCTGAGTGCAGACTGACGTCCTCTGCTCGGAGTCTTTCCTAACTGCTCCAATTCAATATCACAAGCCCCATGGACACGGAGGCACCAGGCCAACTTCACCACTGGAGAACGGAGTTATCTCTTTGATCATGCACCTGGAAGTGAGCACTCCCCCACGATCTTACTTTGTCGTTTTATTCTGCCAAGAATCACAGATGGTTTAGTACGTTGTCCTTGGTTGTCAGCACACCAGTTGCTTCCGTTCTACCTGACTTCCTTGCCAGCAAAGGATATGCTAATAAGTTTTCAGCACATTCTCTGTGCTTTCCAAATCAATTCTGAAGTTTATATAAAACCAAGAGTACTATAATATACAAAAACACCCTGGGAAGGAAACTTTGCAAAAACAAAGGAAGAATAAAACTATTAAAAATTCTATGGCACTTTCTCAAAGTTGTACATTTTAACAGTGCTATCCTAGGAATGCCAAAAACTATTTTGCTACCTTAATGGTTACTCATTATCCCCAGGGGGACGTGCATGAGGACCAGGAAATTCTGGAGAAGACATTTCAAACCCAGAAAAAGAAGACTTCCTATGCCCAAATAAAAGCCAAAGGAGAAATGGGGAAAAAAAAAAAACCGAAACAAAAAAATGAAAAAAACCAAACCACCAATCTGGACTTAACCAGATAAAATGTGGCCAACTTCTAAAGTACTAGAGAGACTTTAATGTTCACATTTCCCTCTGAGGTTAACTGAGACTCCACATCTGACCACCTGAAGGCTCTGAAGGTAGGAAATGCGTGTGCAGAGCTGTGAAGGGGAAGGGTGTTATGTTCTAATAATCCTTTTTAGTGATGTCTCAAGATAGATCCCAGGCACCATGGAAAACCTAACCATCATCATGGCTGCTTGGTGGCTCACACCTTTAATCCCAGCACTTGGGGAGGCAGAGGCAGGTAGATCTCCCTGAGTTTGAGGCCAGCCTGGTCTACAAAGTGAGTCCAGGACAGCCAGGGCTATTACAGGGAGAAACCCTGTCTTGAAAAACCAAAATCAATCAATCAAACAAACAAAAAAGAAGAAAGGAAAGGAAGTGGAAAGAGGGGAAAAGAAAAAGGAAGGTGGGAGAGAGGAAGGGACAGGGAGAGAGATCTTGGGCAGAGAAGGGACTATGTAATTTGGTGGGAAGTAGCTGTTCTAGGTGAAGCAAAGATTTAGCTCTGGGGTGCTTAGCAACCACGGCAAAAGAAGATAAGCTATTAGCAAGAGGACAAGTGGCCGAGTGGAACGAAGCACACCAGCAGACTCAGGAGAAACTCACTTTTGAAGCTGAACTGACTACGGGAGTTGTCGTAGTCTGCAGGCTACCACAGACCTGTCAGGGCCTCTCAGGGTGTGTAATACCCTTCAAGAGAGGTCTACAGAAACTTCATCTGACTTGGACTGTGATTTATGAAGACTGAAGTTAAGCAGTTTAAGTGATGTGGGTTAATAGTTGAGCCTGACTCTGGGATTCTTAAAGCTGTACTGTGCAACATTCCAACATGGCCACTGCTGGTCACGAGTAGCTATTTAAGGAAAAATTCAAATAAAAACACATTTTAAAAGCTCAGTCCTTCTTTTCCAGCGTCTGTCTCAGACCCTGCAGCCACCGAGATGTTGATGTCCACCCGGATTGCCATCTATGAACTCCTTTTAAGGAAGGAGTAATGGTTGCCAAGAAAGATGTCGATTGTCCAAACACCCCAAGCTGGCAGACAAGAATGTGTCTGACTTTCACGTAATGAAGGCCATGACGTCTCTCAAGTCTTGAGGCTACATAAAGGAGCAGTTTGCATGGAGACATTCCTACTGGTACTTTACAAATGAGGGCATCCAGTGTCTTCGAGATTCTCCACCTGCTCCTGGAGATCATGGCTGCCACCCTGCACCGTAGCTGTCCCGAAACTGGCAGGCCTCGGCCCAAAGGTCCAAGGGCGAATGACCTGCAAGATTCACAAGAGGGGAGACAGACACCTATAGAAGGAGTGCTGTGCCCCTGGTGCTGACAAGAAAGCTGAGGCTGGGGCTGGCTCAGCAACTGAATTCCAGTGGTCAGCCACCTCAGTGAAGTTGGAGATTGTGTTGTATTGAATAAACTTTAAACAAACAAACAAACAAAAAGCTTGGTCCTTTAGGCATCCTGGTCACATCCCAGGTAACCCTGGGTACAGTAAGAACCAGGGCATCTTGAGTACAGAAGTACCAGGGAAGACCCGAAAGGTGCCATCAGCACAGATACGGGATGTTATTCATGTGTGTGGAGAAAGATCCACACCCTGAATGTTGGCAGCACATCCATGGTGGGGCTGAGTAGTGAGCCGAGCGCCAGCAGACCCCTCTGTGCTCCTTGACTATGGACACAGTGTGACCAGCCTTTTGGTCACAGCAATGGGTAAATAAGGAACTTGTCAGCAGCTGAAACGAACTGTTGCACACCCACACAACAGGTTTTGACCTAACAGATAGAAATAAGCTAGTAAGCCACAAGAAGGGGTGCAGGAAATCTATAAGCAAATTATTATGGGAAAAGTCTATCTCAAGTGACTGGGTTGCGGATGGAACTGTGTATTCTAAAAAGAGGCAAAACTATAAGACAATCAAGAGGTCAGTGCCTACTGGGGACCTACAAGGCTGAGAGAGGGAGAAAGAGCTAGAACACACAAGGGTTTTTTTTCCCTGTCTTTTTTTAAAATTAATTTGTTTACTTTACATTTCAATCACTATTCCCCTCCCTCCTCCCAGTCCCACCATCCCACCCACTTTCCCCATATTCCTCCCCTCAACCCCGTACCAACCCACTCTGGCACATCAAATCACATCAGGACTAATTGCCTCCCCTTCCACTGAGGCAAGACAAGGCAGTTCTGCTAGGAAAATAGGATCTAGAGGGAGGCAATCTTGTCCAAGTCAGAGATAGTCCCTGTTCCAATTGTTAGGGGATCCACTTGCGTACCAAGCAGCCTATCCACTTCATACGTGTAGTGTGCCTAGGACTGGTCCGTGCATGTTCTTTAGTTTTTGGTCCAGTCTCTATGAGCCCCCTTGTGTCCCAGTTAATTGGCTATGAGGGTCTTCTTGTGGTGTCATTGATCTCTCCACTTCCCTGAAACCTTCCCCAGATTCTTCTTCAAGACTCCCTGCTTTTCGCCTAATGTTTGGCTGGAACACAAGGTTTTAATAGGACTCCATCACGGTAGACAATGGCACAGTACATCTGAAGATCCACCAATGCACAACACCTGAGTGGCCAACTAATGCAGGTTGTAGACTCAGGCTGATGATGGTGAGTCAGCGCGGCTTCAGGAAGTATAGGAGATATGCCACTCTGCTACAGAATACTGGTAGGAAGGCAGATATGAGAATGACACACAAGGCTTACTTCCAAAGAAGAATGAGAGAGAGAGAGATTAGCCCAGAAAGTCCCAAGATGGAAGGAAGAATAGAGAGCGTGTAGGCAAGGCTTGGGGTGGTCATCAGATTTAAACCAGTGTCAGATAGGAAATCATTCATTTCAAGAATGAGCAGTCAGACATGTGCCCCCTTAAGCAAAAACAAGAATCATTTGATACATCAACACAATATAACATATGCCATATGTGTATCAAATATTTCCACATGTAAGTTCCATGCTTTTAACCTAATCAGAACTAAAATTAATGTCTGGAAATGTGGAAAGATGCTTAGAAAATTGCTTCCTGATTTTCACACATTAATGTCTTAGGTATGCCTGTTATTTTTGTGGCTTAATAATTGTGATGGGAAGCGGAGAGGTTTCCTTTGCTAAGAAAAATGTCACAGATACAGTGACTACCCGAGAGTGTTTAGATTAGAATAGGAAGCTCCCATTTCCTTTGTAAGTTGAAAACAGGGCACACATTGCCATCTGACACTGTGTGTTTCCTCTCACTTCATAGTTACAAACAGAAGTGAACAACAATAGCAAACAGGAGCATTGCCTTGCACAGCAACCTCACACACAGATCAAATTCACACGAGAGCAATGCTGTGAGCTTGGGTTAGTAAGGAAGAACGAAGGAACACTCTTCTCCCTTTGTCAGTTGGAAAATTAAGTGAAAACATTTAAAACCTGGACTCCAACTCCCTCCTCACCCAGCAGTGTGGCTCACAGCACCTCCCATTTGTCCTGAGTTAGCATCCACGATACCCTGTCCTTCCACATCTTCCCACAGACTTGGCTTTACCTTTACGCCTTTCTTGGAGATTGAAATCAAGGAGATGTCCCCTGAAGACATATGAACTACCTATCTCTAAACTACTGACAAATCTGAACTTAAACAAAAGTGAAGCATGTCTTTTTTATTCAAACTCACCTTCTTTGCTCTGACAGCCCTGATGTGTGCCTGTCCTGCTCATGGTCCAAGAGTTCTTCTGACACACTTAGTGACAGAAGATTCCTTCTTTAGACCAACTCGCTGGTGTTCTCCTCACCTCACACATGCTGCCTTTAAGATCTCTCTGCTCCTTACATCTTGAAAACATGCTTTCTGAGAGGGGTTGCACCTGATAATCCCCGAGCTTCTGTGTTTCTCAGATAATTCTGAGTTTCACCAATCCACAACTACCAGAAAGACTTCTCAATGAATATGAAGAATCTCAGGAGAACCCCTCACTGTCCCACCTTGTTAGGCATCCCATGTATGTGAGAGTCTCTAAGGTTCTCAGACTTTGGCAGCTGACCAAAGTCTTCTGCTGTTTTTCACAGATGTGGCTGCCAGGGTCTTCCTTGACCATTTTGAACTTTCTAACTATATCTTATAAATCGTCTCCCCTTTTATACTCTAATCACTATATTTAATGTTTCTTAATCTTAATTTCATTAGTTTAAACTCTTACACAGACAGCAGGCTTTAAAGTCAAGTGGATATAATCAAATAGAACATGAAAATTAACTTACAATGTCATGGGTAATGTGGTAGCATACACCTGTAATCCCAACACCTGGAGGATGGAGGCAGATGGGTCTAGACCTGGGCTGCATGTTAAGACCCTGTCTCATGAAGAAAAACAAGCTGGCCTGGTAGCACAGATCTACTGTGCAGGCACTTGGCTAACTGAGGCAAGGAGAATCTTGAGATTAAGCCCAGCCTGGACTACAGAATAAGTTCATAGCTGGCCTGGACACTTAGTGGGAATTTATCTCAAGATAAAACATGAAAGGGGCTGGGGCTACAGCTTAGTGGTAGCAGGCATCTTAGCATGTGTAACAGCCCAGGGTCCATCCCCACTACTACAAACCAAACCAAACCAAATCTTAAAAACTCTTTGGAGCATCCCCTCTGTTGAAGCAACACTAGTAGATGACTTGTGCCCAGAATCCCATTATCTGAAATGACCACGGGCCCTCTCAGTGTGACGTCAGCATGAAAATGTGGGGAAACGACAGTATTTTTCTTGATGCTGCTGTTCATTTCAACCACAGAGAGCAACAGAAATAACTGCATGGCTGTTTTCTCCAACTTCCTGACAACGGAACCTCACCAGTGCTGTCCCAGACACAGAAGGGAAGGGAGCTGGGAATCAGAGCTGAATACTCTCCGCTGACAAGCTCTCCAAGTCCAAGGTTCGTCCAGGGCACAGCAAAAGACAAACCTTAACTGAAAATGCTCGAAAGGTGAGCATGTGCCCTGGCTCCCTACCCTCACCCTGGGCAGGAGACAGGCTTGGAAAGGAAAGCGAGTCAGCGGCAAGGCCAATGCTCACTTAGGTATACCTAACTCCAAAATCCAAGCTCCTTCCTTTGAGTGACCCTAGAACCAGCGCTGCTAACAAATGGTTATCTGACCTTGAACAAATAACCAGATGCCTCAGCTATAAATCAAGGCGCTGGCTTAGCCAACCTCAAAGATTCCTTCCTGTTCTCTGTTCTGGGCTTCAAAAGCTTCCTCTCCCTTCAAAGCAAAGTCAACACGCCTGCAGTGGGGAGGGCATTTCAGCAGCTACTTGTCTAGCGTGTGTTCCGTCTTGTATATCCTCTGCTTGCTGGCAGAGTCCCTGGGGGATAGTCTTTCTTTTTGCCTATGGTACTACTTCCCTAAACCAAAGGAATATGTTCCTACTAGTCCTATAAAATAGTTATTTCTAACAAAATTATTTCTGTTACTGTGCCCAAGAGCTCTATGATTCAATGAGCCTTTTATAGGAAAATGTCATCAATCATTTCCAAAATTTACATGCACACTAATACAGTAACAGCAATTTAGCACACGCTACTGTGCCAACAGATAGCTCACCTGAGGAGCTCTCTGGAGTATCAAGTACTCACGATGAGCCTGCACTCCTGGCAGTGAGCTGAAGCGACTCCACAGGGCCCATCAGACAGAATGGACCCCAGATCTTAGGAAGGAGCCTGGACAGAACTCCCAGCAACTCCAGTGAACAGCACAGGTCCGCAGATGAAGGAAAACAGAGACTACGCCTAGTCTTTCAACATGGATGGCGGCAGCAGCTATGCGCTGCACACAAAATAACTTTTGCCGAAATTTCAATAGGCACACAACAAAAGCTATCATATCCTTGGCTTTCACCGTCGTCTTTGGAAGTTTTCCAGGTTGAATCAATCTGTTTTACAAACAGCATCACCATTAAATCTGTGGAATCAAGTCCTAGCTGTAGAAATCTGTCAGCACTCCCACACAAAGGTGCTACAGCCCACCAAGCTGCTCCGTGCTGGTTGTCAGAATGAGCCTCCCAAGCACAGAACCTGAGGCTGCAGACCACAGGAACAGGCCCCACATCTGCATTTAATATGGTAGCAGAGAAAACTACTGCAAACTGTCAGTCTGGTCTAAAGACAACTGTAGCACAACAAATCATCTCTGTCAAAATATACAACCACTGTCTAGAGCTCCCAATATCTGGTCATCAGACTTCTCATGTATTTGCCCACTGATTTTCAGCAGAGAATGATCTAGAGAGAGCAAACCAGAGAAGCAGGTGAGTAAGCACAGTGGAGTATGTGAGGGCTCCCGGCCATATGGCCTGAGTCACAGCCACTCAGCTGTGGCATCAGTGAGAAGGTTGGAGTGTACTGCTTGCTGATAAAGCCTTGCTTACAGAAACAGGTATCTATCTGGTGCTCACCAGGTCCCTGGCCTACAGTATAACCTTCAAGACTGACTGAGTCTGGTATGACGGGGTCCATTTTATACCTGACTCAGGTAGCTAGAAGCAATGCAGAACGACTGTTGAAAGCTGTCTGGTGGCCCGTTAGCCCCTCCCCCCCCCTGTGGAAAAGCTTCCTCTGTGTCCCAGGACATCTCCACTCAACAGAACTTTACTCCATGTGAACTTCTACTTTGTAGACTTCTCTTAGGATCCGGCTATGGAATATGTTTGGTTCCTGTGCGTAACTAATAGGCTGCTAAAGCTTCCAAATGCTTTGTTTGTACTATTGTCTGTGCAAGAGTCAACCTCATAGGCTTCTGAAGTTACCCTTTAGCAGTTCTCTCTATAGAGGTCTCTCGGAGATACCCCGCAGACAGACATGGATAAACCTCCCCTAGAATGTAGCTCACTCAGGCTAGTCCAGGCTCCCTGACCGTGCCTTGGCTCCCGCAGGTGAATCCAAGGAAGCAGAACTCTTTGTTCCAACTTTTGTTTCTATTTAGACTGCTAGGGACGTATCAGGTGTCCTAGTTAGCTTTCTAGTGCTGTGATAAACACCATGACTGAAAGCAACCTGGGGAGGAAAGTGTTTACTTGGCTTATATATCCCAATCACAGTCCAACACTGAGGTGGGTCAGGGCAGGAAATCAAGCAGAAGCAGGGGCAGGAACCATGGAGAAATGCTGCTTACTGGCTTGTTCTTCATGGCTTGCTCAGCTAAATTTCTTCCTTTCTTCACCCTCCATCTTTCCCTCTCTCATTCATTCATTCATTCATTCATTTATGAATGAGACAGGGTCTCTCTATGTAGGCACTGGCTAGCTTAGAATTCACTATGAAAAAAGACTGCCTTTGAACTCACAAAGATCCATCTGCCTGGTTCTGCCTCCCAAGTGCTGGGATTAAAGATGTGTGCCACCTTGCCTAGCTTTCTTACACTGTCCAGGACCACCTGACTAGGGGTAGCATTGCCCACAGTGGGTTAGATTCTCCCACATCAATCATTAATCAAGAAAATGCCCACAACCTTGCCTGTGGGCATCCTGGAAAAGACAATACTTCAATCAAGGTTCCCCCTCCCTAGATCATTCTAGTTTGTGTCAAGTTAACAAAAAACTAACCAGCATACCAGTAGCCGCCACCTACCCAAAAAACAAATTCTTCTCTGATAATTTCATGTTTGGGTTTTGGTTAATAAATGGCTGGCTTGGCTGGCAATCTGGTCTGACCATTTGGTGATCCCTGTAAGTAGAAATGGTTTTTACAAAGATGTATTCTCAGCAGGGCGAGATGGGACAGAGAATCACATCTTAAACTGCAAGGGCTTAGGACATTATTCTGAACAAACAGATTGGCTCCTGGACCAGAGTCTTAGGCAGAAGAAGATTACAGGGTTGACTTATGTTTGTTTCATTTGTATTTTACTGTTCAAGTCAATCTAGATGCTGTGAGAAAAAGACTGCAAAGTCAGCTATCGGGGTGCATGCAGCAACCCCAGAATACTGGAGGCCGAGGTAAGGACAACTGCAGGTTCACAGCCAGCCTGGACTTTAAAAAAAAAAGGCAGACTGAAAGTGAGACAAAAGCAAAAGAAGAAACATTGGTTAAGAGGGCAAGATGATGATCCAGGGCAGCCTGTGGGAGCCAAGCACAGGCGAAGGGCTACTGCTGAAGTTCTGTATGGACACACGACGTATAGTTAAGACATCCGAGTGGAAGAGCTGAGGAGACCAGGAGATACACAAAGAAGGAAGGTTGGAAAGAGGAATCTGGTAGCTGGCTATAAAGCACAGGGGCAATGAACTGCCAGCAAGTGAATGCAGACAGAAAGGCAGGCTCTGAGCCATGCACTCCTAGCTTTTAGAGAGAGGGAAGAGAGCCAATGTCCAGGTGCTGAGACACATGGATGGGAGTAGAGCCAGCAGAGAATAAAAGCACAAACAAGGAATGGAGTGTTAACATACTACACAAAGCTGCATGGAGACATAGTCACCATGGAGAAAGACTGATGTGCATGTGACATGAATGTCAAAGGACAAAAGGAACGTGACTGCCTGTACAACGGGCTGTCCAGGAAGAACAGAGCCTGGATGCTGGCCACCTTCACCCTGCTGCTGATGTTTCCAGGCACTTACAATATAGATCCAGGGTTGTGCTGTGATCACAGACAAAGATCAGGCCTTAAAATCTTGAAAGTTGAGATATCACTTAAAAAATATGTGTATAGCCGGGCGGTGGTGGCGCACGCCTTTAATCCCAGCACTTGGGAGGCAGAGGCAGGCGGATCTCTGTGAGTTCGAGGCCAGCCTGGTCTACAAAGTGAGTCCAGGACAGCCAGAGCTGTTATACAAAAGAAACCCTGTCTCGAAAAAACTAAAAAAAAAAAAAAAATATGTGTATACTTCTATAAGAGGGACGGGTTAATATTCATGTACAACAGAGACTGAGACAAAGTTGTGCTGCTGAGCACCCATCTCTTCTATGTGCCAAGTCAGTTTCACTCAAGTTCAAATGCCATTTCTTACCAGAAACAGAAGCTTTAAACAACAGTCTTTGTGTTTAGTTTTGTTTTTTATAGGAGTTGTACACTCTGTTAGTGAATGTGTGTGTGTGTGTGTGCACGCACAAGCATATGAAGGACAGAGATGATGCCAGGTATGCGCTTGTCGCTTTCCACATTGCGTTCTGAGTCTCTCGCTGAACTAGAGCTTGAGTTTCTGGCTGGACCGGCTGGCCAGTAAGTTCTTGGAATCTACCTGTCTCTGCAGCCCATCACTGGGGTTCTAGATCCATACGTATTTATATGGACACTAAGGGCCCGAATTTTGGTCCTCATACTTGCACAGCAATTATCTGCCAACTGAACCATCTCCCTAGCATCCCTACCCCATCCTTCATGCTTCTATTTGTAGGGACTAGATATTCCAAAAATATCATCCAAATTTTATATTAAACAGTAAATGTTAAAACAGTTAATCAGTATATTTATGATAAGCAATTAAAAATACAGAAAATATGGAATACATATTTTTTTCTAATAAATTATTTTGAAATAAAATAACTGCCAGGATTGAAAAGTAAGTTAAATGGCATTTCATATAATCTTTATAGCAACTTAAATTTATGTTTCAAACAAAATTGAAAACATGTATCTTTAATTAACTGAGTTATTTTTGTTTTCTAAATCAAACAGCTTTCAAAACAAGTAATAATATATTTTCCTCTGATAAGCATGCACATCCATTATGGAACATGCAGGCAACTTGGGACCCAGGGGTTCCTGGGTGTGGAGCCAGGGACTTCAATGCTAGCAACTATAGCAGCTTGCTGTACACAGAGCCTTAGAAATCAGGGACAGTCCCACCAGAGTATCACAGCCTCAGGGATGGGTTCTGAGGTGGGTGCCACAGAGCACTTAGATTCCCTCATGGGACTGCAGTTGTCAAAGGTATTCACCATCCAGAACTAACCTGAGATTGAGTGACAGCTGTTCTTGTCCTCTGTTTCTGGAACTACTAAAAAATTAGACGCTGAAGCAAGCGAGGGAACAAACACAAAAGAACTCTCTTAAGAGAGAACAAAGGAGAGGACTGGGAAAGTGGGATGAGGGAGAGGGGAAACCCACTTGGTCTTGAAGGACTAGCATATGTATGGGACTTGGGGCACACTAAAGTCAGGGACTGTGTTAGTTTCTAGAGAGTCCAAGTATTCAAGAAAGATGGTATCAGCTAGAAGGGCAAAAATGAACAAGCTGAGAGAACACCATGCTACCTTCTCAGCACACAGCCCTCAGGGGTGTGTGGGACGACTGTGTACTGATTTATAAGATGTTCATACAAATCACAGGTCAGACCTCCTAAACTTGGCACAAGCTATGTATTAAACACACAATTCTCTGGCTCTATAGGCCCCAAACAAACGAGCCTTTGAGCCAAATGCAGCTCTTTAAGTTTGATATTAATCTTCCGGTAAGTGGCAAGCTTTCAGCCCTGGGGCTCGCTCTTTACTTTGAAAAAGCAGTGGAAAGAGCAGATGCCAAGTGAAGATAAATGGCAAATGCAGAATATGACTTGGTGCAAGAGTGGCAGGGCAGACAGGAAGGTCAGGAAGGAGAGCAGAGCAAGACCTCAGTGCACACTGGCCTCACATGTGCAGGCACCTGGGAGAGGGGCTTTGGACCCATTTCACATCTGCCTGTCATATCTCTGCTACCAAGCTGAAACTCAGGGGCCTTGTGAGATGAGAGAGCAGCTTCTTACCATCTAGCCACCATCAGCCGTCTTGCTCTTGCTGCTCAAAGTCCCCAGTATTTGGAACAACAACAAAGTCCCCACTGTCGGCTGGGGTGCAGCTTGTGGGAAAGTGCTTGACCAGCACGAGGTGAAAACCCTGGTGTGAAAACCAGTGCAAGAAAGGACAGGAAAGGGCTGGAGAGATGGCTCAGCGGTTAAGATCACTGCCTAGTGCTCTTCCAAAGGTGCTGAGTTCAATTCCCAGCAACCACATGGTGGCTCACAACCATCCACAATGCGATCTGGTGCCCTCTTCTGGAACGCAGGTGTACATGCACATAGAGCACACATATGCATAAAATAAGTAAAATAAATCTTTTTTTTTTTTTTTTTGGTTTTTTCGAGACAGGGTTTCTCTGTGTAGCCCTGGCTGTCCTGGACTCACTTTGTAGACCAGGCTGGCCTCGAACTCACAAAGATCCGCCTGCCTCTGCCTCCCAAGTGCTGGGATTAAAGGCGTGCGCCACCACCGCCCGGCTTGTAAAATAAATCTTTAAAAAAAAAAAAAAAGAAAGAAAGGACAGGAAAGGAACAAGCAACCCAAAAACAAAACCAAAGAAT
This sequence comes from Lophiomys imhausi, assembly GCA_907164525.1. Classification (NCBI taxonomy): domain Eukaryota; kingdom Metazoa; phylum Chordata; class Mammalia; order Rodentia; family Muridae; genus Lophiomys; species Lophiomys imhausi. The sequence continues at coordinate 4,707,764 of CAJQZJ010008952.1, forward strand.
TACCAAAGAATGTGAATGAGGGGTCTCCTCAACTCTACAATAGCCCACAAATGCCAGGCAATAAAATACAATGGTGAAGCCAACCAAGGTGGCACACATCTGAAATCCTAGCTATGTTGAAGGTTGAGGCAGAGCTGGGTGATGATGGCACACACCTTTAGTCCCACCACTCAGGAGGCAGAGGCAGGCCTGGTTCGAGGCCAGAGCAAGTTCTGGGACACCCTGGGCTACACACAGAGAAACCCTATCTTGAAAAGCCCCTCCCCCCCAAAAAAGAGTAAAAGAAAGAAAAAGGCCAAGGCAGAAGGACCAAGAGCTTGAGGCAGCCTAGGGCTACATGGTTCAAGTTCTGGGGCAGCCTAGACAAATGAGATCTCATTTCAAAAGGAAAAAATACATAATGGTGGCCGCTATGTAACCAGGCGGTCCTCCCGACTCTGGCCCTGAACTCTGGAGTCACAGGTGTGCCTACTGCACCTGGCTACTTTAGGTGATTTTTTTAATCTCCAGTGCTAGGCACTGAACCCAGGGCCCATGAATACTAGCTTTAGATTATTTACTACGTTGGAGTTAATATACCTAAGATTAATTCTATAAAATTGGATACAATTTGCTTATAAAATACCATGTCACCACCCATGGTAGAACACACCTCTTATCTCACAACCTAGGAGGCAAAGCCAAGATCAGGAGAGCTCTAGGTCTATCCTTGGCTATATGGGCTTCATGAGACCCAGTGTCTCTCTCTCTCTCTCTCTCTCTCTCACACACACACACAAGCAAAACTAAAAGTAAAAAAAAATAAAATTCACATATTTAACAATATAACAGAAAAGACAGTTTCTAAATATTGACAGCAACTATGATTCTATGGGGGCAGAATATGTGGTTTTCCTTTCCTCATACTTTGTAAAACACTGAGAATAAGAACATGAGTATGTTATTTGTATAATTAAAACATTTGTTACATTTCTTCAAAAGGTCATTCCACAATGTAAACAACATCAAAGGAAAATATTTTTTAAATACCTTTTTTTTTAAACATTTATTTATTTATTATGTATACAGTATTTGCTCTACATATATGCCTGGGCAGATCTCAATGTAGATGGCTGTGAGCCACCATGTGGTTGCTGGGAATTGAACTCAGGACCTTGGGAAGAACAGCCAGTGCTCTTAACCTCTGAGCCACCTCTCCAGCCCAAACACGTTTTTTTTTTTTTTGGCTTTTCGAGACAGGGTTTCTCTGTGTAGCCCTGGCTGTCCTGGACTCACTTTGTAGACCAGGCTGGCCTCGAACTCGCAAAGATCCGCCTGCCTCTGCCTCCCAAGTGCTGGGATTAAAGGCGTGCGCCACCACCGCCCGGCTATCAAAGGAAAATATTTTTAATATTCACCCACCTCTTCCTGGATGGGAATGACATCAGAATGCACAGCTTTGCCCTGGCAGAACCTGGTGTCACCCTTTTTTCTTTCCTCTTCCTCACACCCCCCATCTAAACTTCTTACCAAGACTGTCTTCCAACCCATACTTGGCTCCTCTATACCACACCGTGTCCAGGCTCTTGGCCTGTACCGTCCACTGAGACATCTCCCTGCTGATGTGCCTCTGCTGAAGATAAACAGTAAGTACTCCCTAGGGGAGGAGGAAGAGACCATTCCTGACAGGAAGGCAAGGGACAAGCTGTGTTACTCTCCTCACCTCAGTGTTCCCTGAAGGCCCAGGGAAGGGAGGCCCAAGGGGAAGGGTTTCTTATGGTCCACCTGCATCTCTACAGGTGGACATGGATTCCAAGCCAGATTTGTTCCTTTTTCAAACTGTCCCAGGACCCACCAAAGTCCCAATGTTGAAAGGGGGCAGTTTAGCACTGCCTTCTCCCGTGGGGACTGCCACAGCTTCTTCTGGCTGCTTCCAGCTTAGATCCTATCTCATGTTCTCTGTAGCAGCCAAACAACCTTTCCAAGGGGCAGCCTGGCTCTCTCACTTTGCTGCTCCTGGTGTGCCAGGCTCCCCATCTCCCCCTCGCACTCACACTTACAGTCCCTTCCCAATCTGGCACCTCCTCAATCCTATGAGATTCTCTCCTGCTGCTGAGATGCTACTCCCATTCTGTGGCTCATCTAGTCCACAGAATCAAGCTCCAGCCTCTTCCTGAAGCCATTCAGGGCAGTTTTCTGAGTTTCCAACAGGCACCTAGTCCATGCCTGGGAAAGGGTCTCTCTTCCCAGGCACTCTCAAAAAGTTCTCCTCTTATAGCTCATGATGCAGACCTGAAACCATCTTTCTTCCTGTTTTAACCGTGAGGATGGAGCAATGGTGATGTGCTGTGAACTGTGATGCTGCAGGCATGCAGCATGGGGCCTGACACACAGCTGATACAACCAACAGATATCTATTAAACAACACAAACACGGGAAGATGGGTGAACAGGCATTTGTGAGGCTGCGGGAGAGGGACATGTTACAATGCAGGACAACAGCAGCTTCCTGTTTGAACAGCCTTCACTTTCTTAACAAGCACTACCCGAGTGCTGTGGCATTCCTTCCTGAGACAACAGAAACTCGGCAGCAGGCAGAGGCTGGTGAACACCAATCGGCACACAGCTGAGTGAGGCCGACACCAGTCACAGTCCACTGCTCTCAAGTCCTCCCACTGGCAACATCCGCTACCCACTTCTCCTTGCAGATCTCAGAAGAATAGCTAATGCCAGCCCTACACAAAGGCTGCCTTCCTAAGAGAGCACATCCCCGTTTCTCTCCTTCTACAGACTAAAAGGTAACGTGTGGAAGCTCCTGATGTAGAAGAACAATTCTTTTTTTTTTTGGTTTTTCGAGACAGGGTTTCTCTGAATATCTCTGGCTGTCCTGGACTCGCTTTGTAGACCAGGCTGGCCTCGAACTCACAAAGATCCGCCTGCCTCTGCCTCCCAAGTGCTGGGATTAAAGGTGTGCGCCACCACCGCCCGGCTAGAAGAACAATTCTTTAAGAATGACAATATAATGATAGACTATAAACTATATGTCATCACTGACAATCCCAATGACCTGGCTCCTCTCAGGTGTAACTTATTTCTAAAAGAATCAGACTACAATGAGGTAACCAGAAGAACACTAGACCAATGTTTTCAATCTGGGGGTTGCAACCCCTTTAGGGGTCAAAAGATCCTTTACAAGGTGTCCCATATCAGATGTCCTTCATATCGGATGCTTTCATTATGATTCAGTGGCCAAATTACAGTTATGAAGTAGCAATGAGATAATTTTATGATTGTGGGTCACCACAACATAAGGTAATGTATTAAAGGGCCGGAGCATTAGGAAGGATGGGAACCACCGTGCTAGACTCTTAGTTTTGATTTAGACCTCTACTTAGTCAATAGCTTAAAGTTCTAGATTCTAAAATCTTTGTTGTTTGTTTCCCAGCAAAACAAACAACAAAGTATATCTGAAAACTACTAGTTTTCAAGCCTGTGCTAAACAGCACAAAACAACTGGCCAGCAGGACGCTGAGACATTACTGTAGTGGGCCACAGAGCACACTAAGTCTACAGTGTGTCTGCTGTGCAGCAAAGTCACACAGAGTCCAAAGGCTGTCAGCACAACCAGTGAGACACAAACTCTCTGTGCCTGCTCCCGCTCGCTCTTACCGGAATATAGTAGATTCCCATCTTGGGGGACTCGTTGGCAGTAAGCAGCATTCCTAAAAATAAATACAATGAACAAGTTAAACATGTGACAAGAAGTACCCTTTTCTACCTGCTTTGCATTTTGAAATGCTTGAGGTGCCAGTACCTGTAAGCTACCCTTTAGCTGGCCTTGCCTTTCTAGGCGAGGGGCCTCAGCCATAGGAACTGCTGATTTCCTGTCTATGAACTACCCAGGCTTTGAGAGGCACTCAGTTCTACACAAGGTCTAGGAAGTTTCCAGCTTCAGGCATACAGCATACAGTATAAGAATAATAATGGAGAGAAGGACTCCATTCCTGGAGTCAGGAGTCAAGGAAGCAAAAGGTCTTAGCATCAGAGTTCTTGCAATAAATTTCACGGCCAACTGCAGACTAAAATGATTATGGGAGTGTTATACAGAGCCAACCCCCCAAAGACCCACATGTCAGGGCTGGAGAGATGGTTCAGTGGCTGAAAGCATTTGTTGTTCTTGCAGAGGAGTCAGGCTCAGTTCCCAGCACTTACATGATGGTTCACAATGATCTGTAACTACAGTTCTAAAGAATCTGACACCCTCTTCTGACCACTGTATGTATGCATCAAACTTGTATGCTGTGAGCATACATACATTCAGGCAAAATATTTACACACATAAAATATTTTTTAAGACCCACATGTCACTAAACAGTCCTTAGAGTGGTATGATCATTTTAGGGGATTTTAAAAGAATGAACAACTAGAGAAGTTAATTTAGTCTCTGTGGCATCCACATTGTGAGAAAGCAAAACCAGGCTGGAGGGCAGCTCTCTCTGTCATTAAACAAAGGAGTCCCTATAACCCAGCAACCCAGAAATCCTTAATTTGTTGGCATTTAGCTACTTCATACTGAGAATTAGATAGTTCAGCTGACAGCAAGTACCCCCAAGTTTTCGGAAGTACTTCCAAGGTTTTAAAGCCAAGCCTCTTATGACTATACATGAAATCAGCTGACATCTACCTGGCCCTTTACAAGGTAATGCATCCTTTATAAGCTCGTATATGATCTCAGTGAACATGGCACTCTAAAATAAACATCAGACCCATATACTGTGGAGCATTAAAACTCCACACAAAACAGAATGAAGTGAAAAGGCTTCTTACATTACCAAACAAGCCATTAAACAGTCTAAACACCACCCAACAAAATGAAAAACAATCCCACCACCTATGTGGTACTCTACCAACTCGCCTTTCTAAGCCTGCTTTCTGTTTCTAATATACTGCCAAACAAACAGCAAAGGTGACTCCAAGAGCAGCACAAGGGCCACTTAAAACTTAGGACTATGGAGTTAATGCTGTCACTTTTTTCTAATGAGCAGTAGCGCTTCTTCTGAGGAGACTGGCATTATGGACAGTGTTAACACTCAGTTTCTCAAAATGCTACACTGATTGTTCCCAAAAGAAACCAAAGTACTCAGAGAAAGAAAAGCCACCGGCATATGGAGTCAAACACACTGGCCTCCAAGATGAGCCGAGATAAAGATCTGCTAAAACAGCACCCTCCTGGGACATGTGGCCACATCAGAAGTCATCTTGGTGTACTTCAGGGAAAGGCTCACCAAGGTTCAAAACACAAAACAAGAAACAGTGTTCCTCAGGGTGAGGTCCCTGGGTCATCTGCAACTGCTAGCAGGCTGGGAGATAAAGTACAGAAAATGAGAGGAACTTAAAAGTCTGTAGGCAAGTCAACCCAGCAGTGTCAAGAAAGGACAAAAGAAAACCACAGGACCGTGTTACTCCAATGTGAGATCACTTTGCTACCCATTCATCTTTATCAATCTGCAAAGGGTCAGAAGGTTAAAAACACAGGATAAAAAGGAAAGCAGGCAAAGAGGCAGGTTGTGGGCAGGCATGCAGCTGGCCAACCATGTTCGAAAGCACCACATTGAAGCACACAGCTTCAGTGTCATTCTGAATGGCTCAGGGCAGACATTCCAGTAAGAGGGGCGGCAAGGACACATCTGCCTGACCTTCAGCACTGGAACAGTGACATGTGGAGCAGTGAGTTCACTTTGTGAGCTCTATGTGCAGATGCCCGTGGTTGTTCCTCATGCCATCCTCTGTTGGAGGATGCTGATGGAGACAAGAGGTACATTTTCCGCAGTCTAGGTGGTCTCCTGCAGCTCTGTGTGGTGGGTGAGAAGGCTGAGAGTCACAATGGGCATAACTAAGCCTGAAGCAGGTCTTTGTTGAGTCCAAAGCCTACCTTCTGCCCTTTCTATCAACGGCTCTGAATGATCCTGCTCTTACAGGCTGGGGTGACTTACACATGCATCATCCTTACGTGCTTCCTGTGGCATCACGCCATGCACAGCAGGTCGCAGGGCTATGCGGTCTCTGACAGTGCCCTGACCCGTGCAGGACAGCTACCCGATAAATGAAAGCTGTGCAGAGGGCTGCCTGAGCAGCCGGATGAGGGCCAGGAAATGAGCCAGGAAGGTAAAATCATTTCTCAATATTCGGAGCTGCCTTGCAAATGGAAAAACATTACTAAACAAGTGTCATGATTAGATTTGAATCACTCCAAAAATGAGTGTGTGATAAAAAAGGATGCTTAAGCTTCTCTAAACTATGATTAAGCACATAGTGATTAGGGCAAGGCAGAGTGGAAGGGAAGGGCTGGTACGGAGAAGCCAGTGCAGAGCAGAGCCTCTGAGCACAGCAAGGAGCCCAAGCCGACCAGTGAGGCCAGCACCTGACTGTACCACCGTCTCATGAAACCATCACTGGTCTGGCTGGCATATACCTAACCACCTCTTGTAAGTCACTACAGACAAAGCCGTTCCTTGTCCAAACCACACATGGTATGGTTTCCGTGTGTGGTTATGGATAAAGAACGATTGGTAAGATTCCCAAACAACCTGAACAAAAACTTATCCTCCCCACATGGATGATGATGACCTGCTGGAATGAGATATGACAAGCAGAGCCTGCAGCCTGGCTTGAGGTTTGTCCGTGTTTCTCTTTCTCCCTCCCTTACCCTCCCCACCATCCTCTCCTCTCCACCTATTCCCCCAAAAGACAAGGTTTCTCTGTGTAGCCATGGCTGTCCTAGAACTAGGTCTGTAGACCAGGCTGGCTTGGAACTCAAGAGATTTGCCTGCCTCTGCCTCCCCAGAGCTGGGATTAAAGCTGTGAGCCACCACACCTGGCTTGTCCATGATCCTTAACCTAAACACACTTAATCAAGCTGGCAGACCTCACTAAATTCTATCAGGTTGAGGGACCTCACTGCTAAATTCAATTACTTCTTTTCTGCTACCTTAGGTCCAGCACGGGATAGAAAACAAGCTAAATGATACCAGGAGGAGCAACTACACCTATTCGAGACAGACACTCTACCAGAAGACTGGCCTAACTTTATAAAAGTTAACACCATGAGGAAGGGGGGAAACACGATGTGGGGGGGAGTATTCTCTGGAGTGAAGGCCCCTTATCACTCTCTGCCACCCTTTCAGACTATTTCTCCCTCACCCGCCAATCTTTGTCCCCCCACTCCCTGCACCCTCCATTTCATGGGTCTCACTGGGCTCCCTATGTAGCCAGAATCCGCGTGAGGTCATTTCAGCACCTCAATGCTGCAGAAGTGACCGCACACCCCTGTGCCTAAGACCTTGTGACTCTTACAAATAAAATGCAGGTGACAAGGTCCTCCATCACCTGCCTCTCCTCCATAGCAGCATGTAACCAGAGTCCATTTCAGAAGGCTCTAAGCAGGGCCTTGCCATATACCAGCCAGGAAGCTAACCCTGGTAAACTGCCCAACTCTTACAACCTCTCATGTGGCAAGAAAGAAAAACAGAGAGCCGGGTGTGTTGTCACCTGCCCACAATCCCAGTACTCAAAGGTCAAGGCAGGAGGATCATGAGTTTGAAGTCAGGTTGGTCCACATACTGTGCTTCAGGGAAGCTGCAGGAACACATAGGGAGATTCTTTCTCAATAAAACAAAAACAAAAAAAACCAATAAATTAATAAATCCAAAACCCACACAGAAAAGAAAAACAAATTGTGGGCCACTACTACACAGTTGTAGTAAGTGATAGACATATCTTTCTCACTCAGCAGTCAGTGAGTCTGCTCTTTCCTCCAGGCCCCACCTGCAAGGCCACAGGCTCTGTCTCAGGCTCTATTTGAGCGTCAGAAATGGCTTGTCCTTTACTACTGTTGATCTAATCCTACGAAGTTTCTCCATTTGCTCTTCCCCCATCGCTCTAAACTGAATGGCTCCTACTAGCTCCAGCCTCACATGTCCCCTTTGGTGCTCATACCCACCCCCACTTCCTCAGTGATCACTCTGTTCTTACTTGAGAACATTCTCTGAGCACACTGCTCACCTAGAGACACATACGCTATGGTGCAGCAGGGGCTGGCCTGTGGCAAACAATCACTACCCCTCTCTGTCACTGCTCAATACTTAAGTGTCAGAAACACACATATTCACTACCTCAACAGAAAACCACGTCCTAGGCACTGCCATTCCAAGCCAGCCCAACCTTAGTCTGTGTGGGCTCTGTGGTGACAGGTGGA
>CAJQZJ010008952.1:4723091-4750834 GCA_907164525.1 Lophiomys imhausi
GAAGAGGAAGAGGAAGAGGAAGAGGAAGAGGAAGAGGAAGAGGAAGAAGAGGCTCCTTGCACATACAACTCTTGGAAATATTTAGGGACCACAACCTCAACCGACTAGACCAATCTCCTGAGGTTCTAGAAGTATCTAGCATTCAGGAACACCCTCTGCCCTGGCCAAAAGACAACAGCCTCACTCGATGTCACAAGGATGCATCTCCCAACACACATCCAAAGCCCTGGCTTCCATGTGAAGTTTACCTGCCCTGTGGATGTTCCAACTGCCATGCTCAAGGAGCCATTAAACTTCAATGCAGAGATGGTGGGTAAGCTGTTTATCCTGAAAGGCAAACGTTTGTCCTCTGTGACTTTGTGACCAAACCTTTCACTAAGTAACAGGCTCATCATTTATCTTCATTTCAAATCTAAGAAGGACAATCATATTACCAGCTATTTGTTTATAGTCTAACTGTATCCAAACTTTCACAGTAAAAAAAGACACTTCACATACAAATGTAATCCCTTAACTCACCTTTATCTTCCATTTTATTTAGACAATGGAAGACTGTTTGCTCTGATTACATGTGTGTGCTGCTGTGACTGGCTCACATGGATGCTGGGAATCTGAACTGTCACGCCTTACACAGCTAGCACTTTATTAATGAGCCATTTCCACAGCCCCAAAACATCCCCATCTTTACTCAGGGAAACAATTTATCTTGGGATAGGGTATGCTTACTTCTGATTTAAAATCAATTTCAATGAGGCAGGAGACATGGCTCAGTGGTTAAGAGCATGCACTGCTCTTGCAGAGGACCCAAATTCAAGTCCCAGTACCCGTGTCAGCCGACTCACTACTACTTTTAACTCCAGCTGGAGAGTTCTGACAACTTTGACCTCTGCAGGCACCTGCTCTCATGGGCATATACACACATATATCCATAATTTAAAATTGTTTAAAAACTAAAATAGATCACCTTCATCCATCTAAAATAAAAGACTAATACCCAAATGAAGACCCTAGGATCTCTAGAGGACTGAGAGTAGAACAGAAGGTATGGCTACAATTCTGGAACATGCTTCTAACGCACCAGCTTATGAACACTAGCACCAGAAGACTGAGGTAGAGATAAGCAAGAGACAACAGGTCAGAAGTACACAACAGCGGCTGTGGTGATTCATGCCCGTAATCCCAGCACTCAGAAGGCTGAGGTAGGGCTACACAGTGAGATCACATCCCACAGAAAAGTGGACAACAGTTCTTCTTCCAGCCCTCATGGGTCACATGTTGCTTGGCCGCGAGTCCAGGTCAGGCCTATGCCCCAAGCATTATTAAGCCTCTCCTGCCACCTGCAGCGCCAGCCTGAGCTGCACCGAGCAGCAGGTGAAAAGAAGATGCTGGTACGAGAAGACTTAGTTACCTACTCTTCAAAATGAACTTTAGAAAAACTTTTCAGATGGAAATATTTTCCTACTCCTCCAAGGCTTATTTCATAATGCAATTTTATCACTTTCTTCAGACAGGTAAACGAATCCTTCAGTAATTGTACAGCTTATGTTATGAGAACTTTGGTCCACTATCTCCTCCTACTGGAGTATTGCTAATACACACCAAATTCACTGACTTACGCACATGCACTTCCTAACCAGCTTATGTAACTCTCCTACTAGTTCTCCCTGGTTTCCAGGAGAGTCTGCTGACTTCCTCAGCAGACGGTCATCACTCATGGAAAAGAATGGCAGCCTCCTTTAGCCAGGGTTTGCATTCTCTCCACCTTCTAGAAGTTACTAAATAACACAAGTGACAGGTTCCAAGGTTTGTGTGAAAAGCTAAACATAAAAGAATAAAATTCAGGGGCTAGAGAGATGGCTCAGAGGTTAAGAACATTGGTTGCTCTTCTAGAGGACCAGGGTTCAATTTCTCAGAACCCAGATGGTGACTCACAACCACTCATAACTCTGAGAGAATCCAATACCTTTTTCTGGCTCATGTACAGATACAGACAGACACACATAATTAAAGGTAAATAAATCTTAAAAAAAATACAGTAAGATCACATGAAACTAAATCCAGAGGGAAAAACAATTTTTTAACATTTTGGTTTGCCTCTGGATGTTTTTCCCATAGCAATACACACACATGGTCATTGTCCTTTTATAAAAATGTTACAAAAATTTAAAGAACTCTAAGACAATTGTATGATTTTTTTTCCTCCACTGAAAGGCGTATCTGAAAATGTGTATTTTTATACCCTTCCCTATACAAACATACTTCTGAAACATAATTCTCAAAAGCTGAACATTGAGGGTGCCACTGATGTAGAGTTTTCTTCTATAAAACACATCATATTAAAGCACCTGACACTCTCTGTTCATAAGGAACTCACCCAACTCCATGGCAAACATGCAGCACTAAGGTGGGGATGGGGTGGTGCAATCTGAGCATTTGGGAGGAAGAACATTAGGAGCTCAAGTCATTCTCAGCTACCCAGTGAGTTTGAAGTCAGTCTGAAGGCACAAGAGAGCTTGTCTCAAAAACAAACAAATGAATGTTTTAATATAAAAAGAAAAAAATCACTATCTGTTAAGCAGTTAGGGAGCTTTAGTTAACTGCTATCCTCTGCTCTTTCTAAAAGCAATAAACTGGGTGTGGTGTTTGTACGTCTACTATGTAGCGGATACTCAGGAGATTCCCTTTAAACCAGGAGCTTCAGCCAGCATGGACAGGCGAGAACCTAAAACAAACGCTAAAGAGATGTCTCAGCGGGTCAAACATGGGCCACTTGCTTCCAAGCCTGACAACTGGATCCACAGGTGGAAGTAAAGAACAGACTGGTGAAAGCTGTCTCTGACCTCCACATACATGAAGCAGCAGCATGGGTGTGGCCCGCTTATGAAAAACAAACAAATCAATGTAATAAATTGAAAAGAAAGAAGGAGAAGGAAGGAATGATGAGTACTTGGTAGGGAAGAGCCTAAGCTGAGGACAGGGAGACAGTGTCCACTCAGTAGGTTGGTAGATGTTTACATTTATACTAGGTTTCTGGAAGACAATTTAGCGTGAGCCTGAGCCCTTGGAAACATGCATGCTTTAACCTAGAAACTCAGGTTCTTGATGTCTGGGAAATAGTCACTGAACTGTGAATACTGGAGATGTCCTGGAGGCTCTGGTTGGCTAAACTCAGCTGTATGGCAGATGGTCGCTGCTATTCTTTCTGTTTTGGAAACTGCTTAGCATCTTTTGTTACTCTAAATATAATTATTTTCAAAATAATTGCTTTAGCAAATATACTCTACCATAATAGCTGAAAATGTCTTACCTCTAAAGGACAAAAGAATTCAGTACAAAACGTGAATCAATTTTCATCAAAAAATATTCCCATATTTCAACCAGATATGGTGGCGCACACCTTTAATCCCAGGAAGTGGGAGGCAGACAAAGGCAGATCTTCTAGTTCAAGGCCAGCCAGGTCTACAGAATGAGTTCCAGGACAGCCAGGGCTACATGCAAATGCTGTTTCAAAAAACCAATAGACAAACAAACAAACAAACAACTTCCCATATTTCTAAAGATCAAAGTCAAGATGACTTTTTTTACACAGCTCTTCCTTACACTGTCTAGTACCACATCTCCTATAGTCATTGCACTTCTATTTGAAATAGCCTTAAGATACATTATTAGTGACTCCTACAGATCTGTTTGCTTTAAAGCAAAACAAATTGTATGAACACATGCAGTAGTGTGCCTAGAGGTCAGAGGACAACTATGTGGAGTCTCAGGCCCCTGGAACTAAACTCAAGTCACCAGGCGCATGTCTCTGATCCAAGCACTTGGAAGGCAGAGGCAGGTGGATCTCTGTGATTTGAGGCCAGCCTGGTGTACACAGAGTTCTAGGCCAGGCAGGGCTAGAGTGAGATTATGTCTGACAAAAGAAAAAAACAAAAACAACAACAACAAAAAAAGAAAAACAAACCTAGGATGCCATGCTAATGACACAATGAACACAGAGTACATATCTCACCTATAGTTCAAAGACAAATCAATGCTTAAGAGTGAGAGAAAATTAACCTCTCTACTTCCTTCAGAATGAATAAATATCTTCAACATAACATATTTTCTTTCCAAATATACTAATTTATCTGATTCTCTCTCTGTTTTTTTTTAAATGCTGATGGTTTAAAAAAATATGGGAACTGAAGAGATGGGTCCAAGAGAAAAGCATACACTGCTCTGAGAGGGACTAGCGTTTGATTCCCAGCACGAACACTGGGCTGCTTACAACTGCCTGTAACTCAAGTTTCCGCTCTATGGGATGTGGCACCCTCCTGTGGCCTTTGTAGGCCCCTGCACTCATGCACACATATGCACCTAATCTTAAAAAGCAAAACCAAAAGCCTTAGAATGCATTTTTGTAATAGTTTATTCTATGCGAAGTGAACTTCCTGGCTTAAACTTGCTTAATGTTCTCTACACCATATCATGATTAGTGAAGTTGATTATCACTTTAAAATAAACCCCAACAGTAATCAAGAAAAATGTTTCTACTGTCACTTTAGATGTAACAGTTTAAAACAAAGAACTTTATTTCCTAACACACACAGTAAGATTTATACATTAGAGAGTTGCTATCTTGCTAATTCTGTTGTTCTTGGTTTGTTTTACACTGGATTGCTTGTGACTTCAGACACTGAGGATTGAACCTGCAGCCCTCCATACTCCACAGGCCCTCTCCCACCAAGCTGCATCAGCTGAGTCATTCATAGGGTTTTTTTTGTTTTTGTTTTTAAGATCTAAGATGATCCACGTAAACATTTTTTCAAAGGAATTATGAATTCCTGCCCTAAAGGAAATCACACAAAACTTTGCAATAATTTAAAGGGTCCTTAGTGTCATGTCAGCTGTCACCAGCAGACACTTCACCCTCCCATGAAATTTGTCCAAGGATGGTGTGCAAACTCTCTCTGAAGTACATGTGGATGTACTGGGGAGGTGGCCCAGAGGAAGGCATTTCTGAACTGACTGCAGCAGAACAGTTCGAGGCAAGGATGTGCCTGAGAGGGTGGTCTTATATGTCACATCCATCCCACAGCTAACACCTGGGCACTGGTGCCAGCCTGTGCCAGCCCACACTGCTGAGTGGGTGACACACAAAGATGCTTTCTTCTTACTTAATTCAAGCTGCTACATGTATGTATGTTTTTCTCTCTCCAAGTATGTGCTATTCTCTTAGTGTTTTAAGTGTAGAAATTAGACCGAGAACAAGAAAAAAATTCATCACCCCTTGCTTCCTTCACCGTAGCATTCAAAGCACATGTTCTCGCCTGCTAACTGAAGAGTGGGACTCACCCAATCACTGATCCTGCAGAACTGAAATATTAGTTCCTACAATACATCCCATAGCAACTAAAGAAACATTGGGCCAGGTGTGGTGGCGCACACCTTTAACCCCAGCACTCGGGAGGCAGAGGCAAGCAGATTTCTGTGAGTTCAAGGCCAGCCTGGTCTACAAAGTGAGTCCAGGACAGCCAGGGCTGTTACACAGAGAAACCCTGTCTCAAAAAAAAAAAGACAGACAGGGAAAAAAAAGAAAGAAAAAAAGAAACGCACCGCTCTATGCAGCACTGGAGAGCGGGAGTGTCCCTGGCCTGCCCACAGCTTTACAAGAAAGAGTTTTTAGTTACAACGATCACAGACACCAGTTTCAGATGTGAGTCAGAAAGTTTCATCCTCTAACAATTAATTTTGGACTGACAGGCTGACTTAAAGCAGAAGGCTGACTGACAGCTATACTGTAAATCGATTGCTACTCACTCAGAATCCGCTGTGACGCTATTTAATGCACAGTCCAACACCCCGACTCTTTTTCTTACTCTTGGATCCCAGCATTCCACTCGACCCTGAACAAAGGAAAAATCGATTATAAGTAAAACTGCTATTAGAAAACTTTCAAACACTTACCAAAAATGAGATTTATTAGCACTAATTTCATGCAGAGTCAACACATAGCTTTAACATATAATCTTGGTTGTGTTTCACCATGAGGTGATTTACTTTCATAATTAAGAAAAGAAACTAGTACTGAAAAAGTCCCCGCTATACACATGACCCTTGGATTGCCTCCTAGTAGAGGAGGAGTAATAAAGACATGACTGTTTTATGCAACAAGTCTTCACGTTGGTCCATTAGTTTGCTTGACTGAGGACTCCCTCCGTCATCCAGGCTAGCCTTGACTTCCTGGACTCAAGTGGTCCTTCTTTGGCAGCCTTCTGAGTAGCTAAGATCATAGGATAAGTCTTTGCTTTAGTCTGTATTACTTTTCATGTTTTTATTTTTTGGTTTGTTTATTTGTTTGTTTGAAGACAGGGTTTCTCTGTGTAGTCCTGGCTGTCCTGGGCTACTCACTCTGTAGACCAGGCTGACCTCAAACAAAGGAATATGCCTGCCTCTGATTCCCAAGTTGGGATTAAGGTGTATGCTGCCACACCCAACTTATTTTTGGTATTTTGAGAGAAGGACTTTGATATCTAAGATCAGCCTGCACTCACTGGGTAGCCAAGGCTGGCCCTCAGCTTCCTGCTCTCCAACACCCACCTCCAAGTGCTGGGGCATGGTCTACCATTCTCAGCTTGAGTCCTTGTTTTTGAGAAGTATTCTTTAAATATTTAGGCATGAAATGTCAAAACGTTCATGACTTATTTTCAAATGGTTCAGAAGAAAATTTAAAATATATCAACATTTTTATACATAAAAAAGCAAATGTATAGAATACAATGACTGAACTATGCTTTCAACATTTCTAAAGGTGTAAAATTTTAAAATAAATTAAAAGCTGAGGAGGGATTAATTAATTGGCTTGATTAACTGACTGACTCACTGATTTAGACACTGCTAGGGACCATTGTAAGGACATAGTCCTTACAATGCTAGGCAGGTCTCTTTATAATTACATATACATGTATGTCTGGGTATGAGTCTGTGGGTGCATATGTCCAGAGAGGCCAGAAGATGGTTTCAGGTTCCCCCAGAGCTCAAGCCACAGGCAGTTTTGAGTAGCCCTACCTGGGTGGTGGACACCAAATTCAGGTCCTCTACAAGAGCAATACATACTTGCAACTGCTGAGTCATCTGTCTAGTCCCTAGAAAATCTATTTTTGATATGAAAACTAGAACTGCAGGCCTGGCAAAATGGCTCAGCAGGTAAGGCAACTTGCTGCCAAGCCTGACAACATGAGTTCAATTCCCAGAATCATACGGTGGAAGAGACTCAACTCCAGTAAGCTGTCTTACAAGCACTGCGGCAAGTGTGGCACACAGCGGGCATGCAAGCACACACACACACTAAATGTACAAAGGAAAAAGACATCTTAAAGAAAAAAAATGAAACTGTAAACAAATGAAGTACATTTACGAAAATGAAGTGAACACCTGCTAACCTCTATTGTTCCTGTGGCGAACAAGCCGTGCACTGCATTTATGTCACAAACGTTGTTCTCCCTGCACAGTAAGGCGAACACAGGAAAACAGTGTTAGGGCACCCAGCTGCGGGGAAGGCACCTGATGAACACTCTGAGTCTGCAGCCATCCAGGTCCTGTGTGCAGACAACTCGCAGACTCTCATCCACAAATGAACCACATCGAGGCATGGGTGAGCTAAGGGCTTGGCTCACAGTCACCAGAGCCCGCATACCCAGGGTGACACTACCTGACAGATGCCAGACAAGAGAGGCCCTCCTTCTGAAACACTATTCCACCGTGAGAAGAAAGGTCCTTCTATTTTCTTCCAAGGCAAGTAGCATTCTTAAGAATGCAGGCCATCACTACGGCAATCTCAAGACTGGGACGTGCAAACAAAGCCTCATTTTCCTACTCACTAAAATGAATTTTGACCTACCTCAAAGGGTAACTGTGAGGATAAAATTAAAGAACAACATGCCCCACAGCGTGCAGAGTTTAAAGGATGTATAATAAACAGCAGAGGTTATGAACAAGAAATCCAGCAGCTGAAGAGCAGGTAATTTTTATTATGCGATAATGGATTATGAAGTTACAAGATTTAAACGTAAAAATAGTTGAAGGCAGTGAAGAACAAAAGCACCTTGCCAGCTCGGGATTTTTACCACTCCATGTCCTCCTTTCAGGGTTCTCTCACAGAGATAAGACAAAATTAGTAAGCTCTGTATGTACAGATGTCCCATGCCTGCCGAGCTGCAGGGCCTTGGACAAGCCACCTATCCCTATGCACCTGCCCTCTGTGAGCGGAGACAGTGCGGGCCCCGCCAGAACCTGCTGTCACTGCTCGCTGTTTCAGGCAAAGGGCTGCACAGCACTCAGCATGTAGGACTGTGTCTACTCAACACTTGGCATAAGGCAGGTAGTGTGTCTACTCGTTGGCACATTTGCTGTTCATCATTATGAGAAGGTAGACCGTAGGGCCATCCCTGAAGAATTTCCTTTTGAATAAAGTATAGCTGAGCACGGTGGCACACACCTGTCATCTCAGCACGTTGGAGACAGAAACGGGAGGACTGCCACAAGTTGGAGGCCAGCTGGTCTATATAAAATGCCAGGCCAGACAGGGCCATATAGGAACACTGCCTCAAAAAGAAACAGAAAGTAAACTACATGCAAAAGAGAAGTATAAATCAATAAAATTACTAAAAAGCTTTTTTAAAAGAAAACGGTAGCTGAGAATGTGTAACAAAAGAAAAAAAGGCAACTAAAGATTTAAATTTCTAATAAAAACATCAAAAATAAAATTTAAAAATTTTCCACAAATTGAGTATGCCAGTACATGCCTTTAATCCCAGCATGTGGGAGGCAGACTCAGGCAGATTTCTTGGAGTTCAAGAGCAGCCTGGTCTACACAGTGAGTTATATAGGATAGCCTGAGCTACAGAGAAAGACACCCTGTCTCAAAAAGGAATTCACAAGAAAAAAAGTACCACAAAACAAATCATGGATGAAAACTTAATACTAAAAGTAAAAATAATAAGGTTTTTTAAAAGTTGATTAGAAGTTTTGTTGTTGTTGTTTTAAGACAGGGTCTCTCTATATAATAGTGGCTGGTCTGGTATCTCTATATAGTCCTGGCTGACCTGAAACTTGCTATGTAGACCAAGCTGGCCTCCTGGGTACTAGAATTAAAGGCATGAGCCATCACCAGCCAGCCTGGTGCTTTCTTAAAAGTTTAAGTTCTCATACGAAAAGACTTGTAATTTAATCCCAACACTCAGGAGACAGAATTAGGTGGATTTCTGAGTTCAAGACCAGATTGGTCTACATAGCAAGTTTCAGGAGTGAGTTCCAGCAGGACTACATGGAGAAATCCTGTCTCAAAAAACAAAAAGGACTGGCTGCTCTTCCAGAGGACTCGGGCTCAATTCCCAGCAGCCACAACTGTAACTGTAACTCCTGTCCCAAAGGATACAGCATACATCCAGTCAAACACAAATGTCCACAGAAAAAAAATAAATAAATCATAAAAAACAAAAAAGAAAGAAAAGAAAGGGAAAAAAAGAAGTCATCAGGTCTTTTCAGCAAATTTTTTGTTTAAAAAAAAAAGATTCAGCTGATTCCTTCATTTATATTTATGTGCTAAGGATCAAACCTATGGCCTTGTGTACACTAATACACAAGACAGGTCAGGTATTAGGAAAAGAAACTTAGCAACACCTCCTGTTCTGATTAAGAACATAGTTAATAATATTCTTTTGCATGACGGCTCAGGACGCTGGTTGAACACAACTAAGTCATTTGATAACAATACAAGCCTCTGGCTCCATCTCCTGGGCAAAATTAATGCAGCACTAGGACTGAAGTACTCACGCGGCATTGGTTTGGAGAGGATTCAGGTACCGTCCTTGTTCTAAATTTAATCTATAAACTTCAGAGCTGCAAGTGACAAAGAGAATCTGGTAAACTACAAGCATATTCCCATAAGTGCTATAAACTTCAGAAGCACATGCATAGATCTCACTAAGGAGCCGCCACTTCCCTTTGGAAAGCTGATAAAAACTTACTCTAAACAAACACACTTTGGCCGGGCGTGGTGGGGTTTAATCCCAGCACTCAGGAGGCAGAGGCAGGTGGATCTCTGTGAGTTCAAGGCCAGCCTCGTCTATAAAGTGAGTCCAGGACAGCCAGGGCTACACAGAGAACCCCTGTCTCAAAAAAACAAAACAAAAAAATATATATATACACTTTGTTCAGAATTTGTCACATCTTGGTGGTTAGGAGCTGAGTCTTGCAGGAACCCAAGTTCAGTTCCCAGCACCCCTCAGACTGCTCACAACCATCTGTAGCCCCAGTTCCAGGGATCTCCCTCAACAGTCCAGCACAGGGTTACTGGCCTGCATGCCATGCCTGGGGATCTCAACTCAGGTCCTCATGCTTGCAGAGAAACAACTTTACACACTGAACCATGCCCCCAGCCATCCAAATAGGTTTTAACTCAAGTCTACAGTTACATATGACATCAGTGACAAAATGGCCCAAAAGAAATTCACCATTGATACTGAACTTGGGAGGTAAAGAAAAACCCGAGGAAGAAAAAGAAAAATAACAGTATCGTGTAAACTGTAGCAACTGGGCTACCCTGTGAAGCTTCCATGGGTTCCAGCTTAAACACTTGACACGTGAATATTTATTTTAAAGTCAGAAAAGATCTTATTAAGCAAAAAAAAAGCTAAATATTACAATAGCTGGGCTGTGGTGACACACACCTTTAATCCCACCATTCAGAGGCAGAGGCAAGTAGATCTCTGAGTTCAAGACCAGCCTCTTCTACAGAGTGAGTTCCAGGATAGCCAGGGTTACACAGAGAAGCATTGTTTCGAAAAAACACAAAACATTATAATAATACTACCTACTAGAACTGCATATCAACACACAGACTAGTAGAAATACATATTTTTTTTCTAAGCCTTTTTTCTAAGATTGATTCCCTTTCACAGTAATGACACATCACTTTCTCTATTATGGACACTACAAGTAATCTGAAAAGAGAAGCTAGCTGTGTGTGTGGAAAGGAGAAGCAAGAAATAATCTGATCAGTACCTTGCACCTACGAAGTACAAGTCACAGGATGGATAGTGGTAAGAGAAGTCTCGGCCGAACTTGGGAATTCTGGTTTTGTAGTAAAAACCTGATTGTGAGTGAAATTCAATATATCTGTCATTGTGTAAGAAGACGATCTGAAAAGGAAACAATCAAAGTTAGTCTGCTTAACTTTCATCATCATTAAAACTACCCAGGCAGGAAAAACTCATCTCTCCCGGCTCATTCTCTGAATGAATATACATATATATGCATAGCATATGAACAGGTACATATGAATAGTCTGCACTGTATTCAAATGCAAATCTATCAATACAAAAAAAAGTAAGTTATAAAATCACCATCCCAAAATCCTAGATAAACAGCTACTACAGCTGAAAGGATAACCGTAGTAGCTGGAGGAACTGAAGCCAAAGGGGAAAGTCACATTAACTAGGAAATTCAACTTTCTTCCAAGATGACATTTGACATAAAAAGTTACTGTTTGTTTTATCAAATTGGTTTCAGCTCATGAATATCTAAAGGGCACCATGATGCTTCCTATCATTTCCATTTTAAATGGAGTAGGGTTTCCCTAGCAATTGGAAACTACTGAAAATGACCATAAGAGGTCAAAGATGGACTGATGGTATTAGGAAAAGAAAAGAAAAAAGTCTATTCAGTAGTGCTGAGACACACACCAGAGCGCACCACAACCTCTTGCTGAGTTACAGGAACTGAGCAAACCGATGGCTTCCTTATCTTGTATAAACAAGGATATGAAGGCAAACATACCTAGGCTAACATCAATAATCAGAACCACAGATCGAGACCACAAGTCGCCTGACAAAGGGTGACTGTCACCAATTCCTTAGAATAAAGGCAAGGCCCCATGATGCTGAGAATCAACTTGATATTAGATTGACCAAAGGTTGTTTTAAAAGATACTACGTATCATACATGTACCTGGCCAAAAAAAATGGACAGAAAATGATATATTACCTATTACTACACAGTGATTTTTAATTTAACACTTGGAATATCATGAAAATATTTATTAGAAAACTAAGTTCCAGAGCTTGAGAGTGGGTTCAGCAGTGAAGAACACTTACTGGCTGCTCTTCCAGAGGACCTGGGCTCAGACCCCAGCACTCACGTGGCAGCTCACAACCACCTGGGGATCTGATGTCCTCTTTCAGCCTCCAAGGAAAACTGCACACACATGCCATTCACTCATATAGACACACACATATATATAAATAAAAATTAAAAGTAAATATATTTTTAAAAAGTAAGTTCTCCTCACTCAATTCTTGATGAGCACAGCAACTGTAAGTTAGTTACAAAACATACCTTTGAATAGTCATCTGATAAAATCTCAAAGGTGACAACTGAAAAATAATAGGACAAAAAAAATTACCAACCAGTGTTCTAACAAGAGCACAAACTTCTTGTGAGGATTCTAATTGGTTTTAACTGATGAATAATTTTACAAATGCTGTTTGTCCTACCTCTACATATGACAGAAAGAAAATTCCCATGTTATGGAAAGTTAAGTGTTACTTTTGTCTAGATTTTTTACAGAACTAACATAAATTTACAATGATTCTTAAATTTTTTTGCCACTGTTTTGCTGAGATGATCTTAATAATTTTTAAAGCTTTTAACTATAAACTAAAGAGCAGACTTTGAAATGCTTTCAAAATGGGCACAAGGCTGGTGTTCCTGTGGTGGCCCACACCTTTAATCCCAGCATTTAGGAGGCAGAGTTGTAGAGTTTGAAGCCAGCCTGGTCTACATAATGAGTTCTGAACCAGCCAAGGCTGCAGAAAAAAAACCCTGTCTCAAACAAAAAGAAAGAAAAAAGGCAACAGTAACTCTTTGCCTATAGGAAGCTTACCTCTATACAAAAATAGAGTGAAACAGCTGTTATTAATGGCACACAAGTTTCTGTGTTCTCTAGAAGCAAAGGTGAGACTAGGATGGTATGCTAGTAATTCTACAGAATACTGTATCCCATTAACATCTCTCCCACTGATCCCAAACACGAGGCTAACTGATAAAAGCTGAGCTTTGCCATTTTAACTTGCTTTCTGTATTAGACAGAATTCTGGAAATGACCCCTGTGACCTTTACAGGGTGCAATGACCCTCTGATGAGAGTATGAGTGGAGTCTGTGAGTCACTGGACATTGCCCCTTGGAATTGTTATACAATATGACAAAGGGAAAGATTTATTTAATCATATGAATCTTTTTGGGTTTTCTGAGACAAGGGTTCTCTGTGTAGCCCTGAATGTCCTGATATCCTGTACTCACTTTGTAGACCAGGCTGGCCTCGAACTCACAGAGATCCACCTGCCTCTTCTCCCTGAGTACTGGTATTAAAGGCATGTGCCACCATGCCCAGCTAATCATATGAATCTTTTAAAAGGTCTCTCAGGGATGGGTATAGGGCTTCATGGTTAAAAGCACTTGTTGCTCTTCCGGAGAACCCAGGTTCAAGTCCCAGCACTTACATGCAGCCCACTACCGTCTGTAACTCTAGTCCCAATGGATCAGATGCCCTCTTCTGGCCTCCTGTGGTATCAGGCCCATGCATGGTGAACAAATAAATATGTAGGCAAAACAACCATACACGTAAGATTAAAAATAAATAAATAAATACAAAAAAGAGGAAGAAAAGAAGTCTCCAGCTAGGGCAGAGTGCTGACAGCCTTTATAAAGCAAATGGAGTCCAACTGACACCCAGCAAAAAAGGAGACCCCCACCATCCAGTCCCATAGTCACAGCCTGAGTGAGTCTGGAAGCTGATTCTTGATCAGCCTTAAAGAGCACTCCTGGCTGGCCTGCTGAGAGTGGCCCTGTGCAGAGTTGAGAGCTTTGTCAGTGTGGGTTGCAGCTTGTTAAGTACAACACCATATTTAACTCCTTAATCTACAGCAACGAAAACTCACTGCACAACCCACTCCCACTTAAAGAGCAGTGCCACAGATAAATATGAAAAGCTAGCCAGGTGTGGTGGAACATGCCTTTAATCCCAGTACTCAAGAGGCAGAGGAAGTAGAGGAAGATGGATCTCTGAGAGTTCAAAGCCAGCCTGGTCTACAAAGCTGAGTCCAGGACAGCCAGGGTTATTAAATAGAGAAACCCTGTCTCAAAAAAACAAAACAAAAAAATCCATGAGCTCAGAGTTGTCCTCTTACCTTCTGAATCCAAGCACCTTTCAAACTTCAGGGATAACTGATAAGTGTCATAACACCGGACTCGAGGCTTATATGTTCCTATAAAAAAAAATTAGCATGATGCAAAACCAAAGGCTACACTTTGCATAGTCACACCCTACACAGCTGCTTCATGTCCTTGCTGTCCTGAGATAAGATAGCTATCCCCAAATCAAAGAAAGGGCTTTAACAACAGCCCCATACAAACATCCCAAAGAGAACAATAAAGGAAAAACAAGCAAGTCATAGAGGATGAAATATAAATACCTAAGAAGACTCACAGTAATCCAGTAAAAGAAGAAGAAAACAAACAGCTTGCCAAGATGAAAAAGATGATTAACATTTGTGTTGGTGAAAGGTTTAAAAAACTACTCATACACAAATGGATACAACTTTCCTGATAATCTCCAATACCTATAAGGTATGTGATGAAAATTCCTATTTCAACTTACACAAATTGTGGACTATAGAAACCCAGCCATAGGAAGAATGTCCATGCAACTTCTGTCCACATGGGCAAAGACTAAAAGCAAGCAGGCTCCATGGACAGAGGCAGTGCTTAAACAGTGGTAACCCACAGCAGGAAGCACGGAGCACATAAAGATGAGGAGAGATAGAGCACCAGTAACACGCTCCCAAAATGTGCTGTGTCCACCACGTGGGTCCCAGGGATCAAACTCGGGTCATCGGGCTTGGCAGCAAGCATCTTTACCTGCTGAGCCACCTCAGCAGCCCCCCCAAATGATAAAAGAAGTGAGGACTGTGGCCCAGTGCGCATGATCCCGATTCTGTAAAGCTAAAGGCTGCTGCGTAGGAATGGTGAGGAGAGTGAGTACAAACCCGGCAACTATCTCTAAAGTGCAATTAGGGGGTGCTCGCACCTCATGTCACATTCTTCCATGTTTGCATTCCATATAAATGTACCACGCTTGCAATGAGAAAAAACAGAGATCAAATTTTAAAACCAAAACACAACATTATGGGGTGGGGGGGTTGGGGAAGCAAATCCTGTTGTCCAGCATGAATCAAAACCTAGGATTTCAATTAAAAAAGAAAAGTTTAAAAACCAAAAAATATACCTAGCCCGGTGATGCATGCCTGTAATCCCAGCAGCTAGGAGGCAGAGGCAGAAGGTACATGAGCTCAAGCCAGAAAAGACATCCTGCCTTCCAACAGGACAGACAGCAAGCTCTCCCAGAGAAAAGCGTGCAGACTTCAAGCCCACTGTTGGATCATCACACACCTTAGAAAAAATGATGAAGACATGCAGGGCCTTCACCCCTGTTGGACTTGAGTTTGCTTTTCCTTTGTATTTCTGCACTGTCTACAAGGTTCACTTGCATTATTTTGACTCTCAGGAAAAAGAAATGTGGCAAAAACATACCTTTGAATGAAATCAGCACCTGTTCCCGTTTCCATCACTATGTCCCAGCAAGGTCTAACAAGGACACCAAGGACAGACAGACCCACTGCTGAGACCCTGCTGAGCCGCTACAGCACTTGCATTGCACCCTCAAGAAGCACTGGGTTTGGTCCACAGCACTGAAGGGAAGGAAAGGAGACGTCTGCATCTCGCCTGACTCTAAAGTGAAAACTTCCAAAAGAAACCAAGAGGCTGCCTAGCTCTCTGAAAGACCTGCAGTTTGCACATGCCCTGAACTGATTCCCTTGGATAATCAATTTCCCCATCTAGACTAAAACATCTACAAGGACAAGTTTTATCCAACTTGTTTTTAGCCACAAGTCCCAGAACAATAACAAAGATGGAGGCAGTGGCAGAAGCCAGAGATGAGAGGACTAGCTCTACTGAACTAAGCAGACAGCAGGGGGGCTCCCTAAATCCACTTCTTCTGTGAGTTCCAAGAAAAGGGCCAGAGGGGAGGTAAACAAGGACTCGGCACCCAACCGCACTGTCCCATGACAGCTAACCGCACTGTCCCATGACAGCTACTAGCTGTATATAGACATTTAAATTAAAAGCAATTAAAATCAAAACTTCAGTTCTGAGATTATCAATGTTCACATATTCTTGATGAAAACAGTCCTTTTAAGGTAAAAGTAGAAACCCAACTGGTGGTTGTGCCCCACGCCTTTTAGTCCCAGAACTCAGGAGGCAGAGGCAGACGACTCTGTAAGTTCAGGCCAGCCTGATCCACAGATAAAGTTCCAGGACAGCCAGGACTACACAGAGAAATCTTGCCTGGGGGAAAAAAAAGTAAAACCCAAGGATATTAAGTAAGAAAACAATCTTGTCAGGAGTAGAGAGTGATTTCGTTTAAAAAGAAAAGTGTAATTTAACATTAAATCTCTCTTGCTGGGTGTGATGATGCACACCTTTAATCTCAGCACTTGGGAGGCACAGGCAAGTGGTTCTCTGTGAGTCTGAGGCCAGCCTGATCTACATAGCCAGTTCTATGACAGCCAGAGCTACACAGTGAGAACCTGTCTTAAAAAACAAACAACAGCCGGGCGGTGGTGGCGCACGCCTTTAATCCCAGCACTTGGGAGGCAGAGGCAGGCGGATCTTTGTGAGTTCGAGGCCAGCCTGGTCTACAAAGCGAGTCCAGGACAGCCAGAGATATTCAGAAAACCCCTCTCTAAAAAACCCAAAAAAAAAAAAAAAAAAAAACAAACAAACAACAACAAAACCCTCCCACTTGATGTCCACCCGAGAGCACTGGACACCGTCACTTAGAATCTCTGGTCTAGAAGACCAGGACCTGAATTAAAGGTCTGGGCTCCTTCTCACCCACAACAGCTGTCCAAACCTCTCAGATCATCTAAGCCCCCTTTCCCAGTTTCTCAAAATTTCCCACTTTCTCAAAATAAAAGCAGAGGCTAAAACGTTGGAGAGACAGCTCACAGTTAAGAGACGGGTTGCTCTTCCACAGGGTTTGGTTCCCAACACCCAAATGACGGCTTACATCTGTGTGTGGCTCCAGTTCCTGGGAACCAAAGCCCTCTTTTGGCTTTCAGGGCACAAGGCATACACATACTGCACTTACATAGTACAGACAAAACACTCATACACAAAAATAAAAACAATAAATTTAAAACAAACTGTACAGGCCTATAGATGTGGGCAGTGTCACTACTGAAACAGCCATCAACACTGCACAGAGGGACTGGCTGGGGATGTATGAAGCCATTAAAATGCAGCAGAGCAAAACTTGGTATGGAAGTACCATGCCTGTAAAAGCTCAGCACCTGGAAGTAGTGGCAGGAGGATTGTGAGGACAGTCTAGGA
Source organism: Lophiomys imhausi (assembly GCA_907164525.1). Classification (NCBI taxonomy): domain Eukaryota; kingdom Metazoa; phylum Chordata; class Mammalia; order Rodentia; family Muridae; genus Lophiomys; species Lophiomys imhausi. The sequence goes on from CAJQZJ010008952.1 coordinate 4,740,583, forward strand.
TACATAGTGAGCCCAAAAATTAAAAACTAAAATAAAAAAGCTGTTACCCGTGATCTACTCTGAAAACTCATTTAAAAAAAACATATGGATTGATAGATAAACACAGTAAACATTCACTACAGAATCTAGGTCGCAGATAATGGGTGTTCGTTTAATTCTTCTGAGTATTTCTTCTGTATGTCTGAAAATGTTTATAATGAAACACTGGAATAAACAAAGAGGGTGAACTTTCCTACCAGAACACTTCCTGTTATGGAACACATGTAAATCACAAGCAAATTGAAACCACAAAAAAGCTTACCGGTTGCTAAAATATACTGTCCATCTTTTGACACCTTGATAGTGGTACACACAGTGGGCATTTCAAAGTCCTGAATAAGTTCAATTCTCCTACGAACATCTACAAAGAGAGAAGGGGAGAAAAACTAGTTCGGCATGGTCACCAGGAGAGGACAGAACATGCCAGACAGGCACAGCTACTGCGGACAGCAGTATATAACCCAAAGGCTCCCAGCCCTGAGAGTGACCCCAACACAGCCCACCCAGCTTTCTTCTTAGCAACTACCTGTTAACAGTTTCGATCTGAAATGCCCCCAAAGGCCCAAGTGGCCCAAGGTCTCGTTCCTGGGCTCATGTTTTAACTGGGAGGTGGTAAAGCTCTTGAGGAGGGAGGGAACAGTGAGGTCATAGGCCACTGGAGTCATGCCTCAAAGGAGACTGGAGCACACTTGTTTACTGGATGCTAAACAGTGATCAGTCCTTCCCACTAAGAGCCCCAACAAGTGCTGCCTTCTCACTGGCCCCAAAGCAACAAAACATGGACAGAAACCTTCAAAACCATGACGCAAAACAAAACTTTCCTCCTTTTGAGTTATTTATCTCAGGTACAGTAATGGAAAGCTAACACTTTTTTTTTTTTTTTTCACTTTTTAGAAAGAAAGAGTATAGAGGGTGGAAAGGTGGAACTGGGGAAGGAAGAGGGTGGGGGCTGTGATCCAGATGTAACTTGAATAAATAAATGTTGAGGAAAAAAAAGGAGCATCTTCTTTAACTGAAAAGAAAAAGTCCACAGTAATAATCAGAAAGAGCTTTAAGGACTAGGTCAAGTAGGAACACAGGAAACACCAAGCCATCATTGGTCACCGCTGTAACAAAAATCAGTGTTTTCACCCATCCATTTCTAGGCTTAAACCTCCAAAATCTAGGGCTTATATAAGAAATTATCATAGAGCTGACATTTGCCTGTTAGCTCTGCATCTTTGTAGTCAAGAGGGCCCAGGCTAGAGGAAGACTATGCAGCCTCTGTGGACCACAGCACTAACATCTACTCTCAAAAAAAAAAAAAAATTTTTTTTTTTTTTTTTTTTTTTTGGCCAGGCATGGTGGTACACACCTTTAATCTTTAATCCCAGCAACTGGGAGTCACAGGCTGGCAGACCTCTGTGAGTTCAAGGCCAGCCTGGTCTACAAAGTGAGTCCAGGACAGCCAGAGATACACAGAGAAACCCTGTCACACACACACACACACACACACACACACAAATTCTCTACTAGGTTTCTCTACTGCTATTCAAACATGATTATTATGAACAATGCTTATCTATGATGTGTTTATAAAACCCGAATATTAAGATTACAGGAAGGCCTGGGGGCATGTCTTGCAGCATGTGAGGTCCTGGGTTCAAGCCCTGGCACTGTAAAGAACAAAACAAAAATCAAGGACTGAACCACTTGAATTGCTAGACACCCATTAGTTCTGAGCAGGTCAGAAAACAGTTTCTTCTCATAAATAACCTGAATCCATTTTGTTACACATGAGCACCCTGGAAGGGGATCAGATAAAATCCCAATCTGTAAGCTCCAAGCAGCATTTGTTTCCTCCTGAGTTAAAAACCTCATTTTCTACCTGACTTTAGTGCTCTATAAAGCCTATTTTTTCCAAGAAGCTTGCCAAAAGATCTCAATCTCACAGCTGGAACCCTCCCAGGGCTCGGTTTTTAGAGACTCAGCTAAAATCCAAAATCTACAGGAAGGTACGCCCCCTTTCATGGGCAACCTGAACCGCAAAACATTTAATGAGAATAAATTCAGCCAAGCCAGTTCAGTTACAAACTGATCTCATTGCTTACATCCAGACATTTTATACATGAAGTCCTTCCGTTCATAAAGAAAGGGTTTACTGTCCCTCTATTGCAAAAGTGAGGTTCAACTAACAGATAAAGACTCTGACACACTAGCAACAAAGCCACTATGCGATTCTTGGGAAAGACAGTCCTTCTTGGGCCTCTTCTGCTCCTGTGCGTCTTGCTGAGTGTGGCAGTCCTGCAAGAGTCTGACTGCCTTTACCTGAGCTATGTCTCAGGGTTACTGACAGCTGAGAACTTTGACAGATGAGGTCACGGAACGGCAGGCCTGTTTACTGCCTACTAGCAAAGCCGTGGGCTTCCCACCACTGGACTCCTCCCTGAAAGGAGACCCACTGCGTATATGCCTCACCCAAACCATGCTGAAGCCTTCCCAAGGGCCTCAAGGGGCAACTGGGACACACATGCTGATGTCTGTGCCATTTGTGCCATGTCATAAGTACTAAAGTCTGTGCCTCTGACCCAGGAGCCTTGCTGCTATCCATGAAACAGGGAGAGGCTAACTCATTAGCTTGAAAGTAGGAGGGAGGGGAGTATACAGAATAGGAGAGGACACAACACGGACACAACAGACTAAATTCCACACCACTAGGAAGACAGCAACCTCAACACACCAAAGAGAGAAGGGGCAAGTAGTTTATTTCCCACAGTCCACACTGGAGCCAGACAGCTGAGGACACTGTCACATGAGCAACTGACACATATGACACTATGAATACTCACCGACATCCTTCTTCTGTAGTGCTCTCTTCTTCCTGTCAGAAAGCCACTAAAAGAAAACAGTGAGCTTTAAAACACAACTAAATTATCTTTTTTTTTTTTAAGGCAGAGTTTCTCTGTGTAGCCCTAGCTGTTTTGGAATTCACTCTGTAGACCAGGCTAGCCTTGAACTCACAGAGCTCTGCCCGCCTCTGCCTCCCGAATGTTGGGATTAAAGGTGTGTGCCACCACTGCCCAGCTATCTTCTGGATTTTTAAAAAAAAAATATCTTTACATATACTAAACAAAAACTTGAACAGCTGTTTTACAAAACATTTTGTTTTAAAGCATAAAAATAATCCATCTAAGCTAAGCGAATACAAAAGCTCAAACTGATGGGTTTTAATTTCTATATGGAGTGAGCGCCCCCACTGTGTGTACGTGTACGGGCTCCTGTGTGTTGAGACACAGTCACACTGTGGAGCTCTGTAGTCCAACTGAACACAACAAGCTCACAATCCTGTCTCAGCCTCCCAAGCACTTGGATCATATAAGTGTCCCTTTGCCAGCTAAAATGCATTTTTTACAAAGTATAGGAACAGATATGTGACTGGGCTAATAGCTGACTCTGGATAAGAAGTGGCATTTTTTTTTTTTTTTTTTTACCGGCACATCCAATGGAAGCAGATTTTGTTCTGCAGACAACAGCTGAATAAGCAACAATGATGACACACTTGTCAGTTGTAGTGACACTGACTGGGTGGGTCTCTACTGGGGGCAATTTTGCTCCACAGAAGGCTTATGGCAATTCTTAAAAATTAAGTATGTTGCCGGGCGGTGGTGGCTCACGCCTTTAATCCCAGCACTTGGGGGGGCAGAGGCAGGCGGATCTTTGTGAGTTCGAGGCCAGCCGGGTCTACAAAGTGAGTCCAGGACAGCCAGGGTTACACAGAGAAACCCTGTCTCGAAAAAAAACAAAACGAAACAAAACAAAAAATTTAAGTATGTTATCACAACAGGTAGGTGTAATTCCTGATATCTAGTAGGTATGGGCCACGGACAATGGCAAACATCATATAAAACAAAACCACCAACAAGGAATTGTCCAGCTCAAAATGTCAATAAATTCGAGGTTAAAGCCCCAACGAAATGGGGAAAAAATGTCGTTTCTAAAAGAGCAAATCCTAGACATGGCAGAATAATCTTTAGAAGTCTCTGGTCATGCAGATTCACCTCTCAAGACCCAAAGTATACACTGCATTTGGAACAGGATGATACTTTACAGAGCGTGGGGTAGGTCAGAGTTTCCCTTCTCTCTCTGCAGTAAGTGAGCCGCCTAACAGCTGTTGCTAGTATCTGACTGCATTACTCTGTGTTTCAGGGAATGATGCCTCAATTAAAGGGTGTTGAGAGTAGTTTCTAGACAGTCAGCATGTTCTTACACATGAAGCTAATACAGGCAGATCAAAGGTGTTCTCTTAAGGTTTCTACGGTGTGATAAAATGCTATGACCAAAAGCAACTTGGGGAGGAAAAGAGTTCATTTCAACTATACTTCCACATCACTATCACTGAGGGAAGTAAGGACAGAAACTGTCAGGAACGTGGAGACAGGAGCTGATGCAGAGGCCATGGAAGGGTGCTGCTTACTGGCTTGCTTCCCAGGGCTTGCTCGGCCTGCTTTCTTATAGAATCCAGGACCACCACCACAAGTGTGACATCACCCATCATTGGCTGGGCCCTCTCCCATCAATTACTAATTAAGAAAATGTCCTACAGCTGGATCTTACGGAAGCATTTTCTCAGTTGAGGTTCCCTCCTTTCAGATGACTCTAGCTTGTGTCAAGCTGACATAAAACCAGCCAGCACAGTCACTCAATGGTAAATTAAAAATGTATCATTAAGGCAATGAGAGGGGCTGCGGCGAGGAGATAAGGACTCACCTCAGGGAGAGACTTGCCGCAGCTGAGGCTGTAAATCTTCACCTCGTTGAGGCTGGAGACCTGCATTGCGGCGCGGAGCAGCTGGGATCCCGCACGCTGTCACAGATCGCCGGCAACCCGAGTATTTCAGCATCCAAAACCTAGGCGGACCGGCACATGCGGGGACTGGCGAGGGATGATGACGCACTTCCGGACGTCGGAAGTGTACGCTCACTTGGAAGTCCGGAGAGCTGAAGCTCTGAATGCGAGCGGAGCTAGTCTAGAGACATATGCAGTGCCCCTGGGGGTGGAAAAAGCTTTAGTGTAAAGAAAAATCGACCAGAAAGCATGAGGTGGGAAAGGGAGTTTGAACATGATACAGTATGAGGCAAATATGTGACAATTATCATTTTCAGGAAGTTCGTAAATTGTACTGTTCTTTCCATAGAGTTGCCTCTGCTCAAATCTGAGGACAGTAGAGGCTGACTGCTAGAGAGGGTCGTTACCAGTCTTTCTTAGTAATCTCTTCCTTCCAAACACATTATGAAAAGAGGTATCTGGGAAAAAGAGAGAGGTTAAGTAATGCTTTCTCCAAAGTCCTGTGAAACCACCATCAAAATCCTTTTGAGTCCACCCGAGAATCTTTGGTAGAAAAGGTAGATACTTAAACACTTTTCCTAAAGGTCCCTCAGGTCTACCTCTCGACAAGGGCGGGCTGCTTTCATCTTCATTTGTCCTTGGCTTGTGGCTCACTAGTCCTTGTTAGCTTTGAGAGGACTTGTACTCTTGTGTCTGCCTTTTCTTTCTGGGCAAAGCGGATCTGCTGCAGGACTTTTCTGTGCTGATTGTCCATCAAAGTAGTGTTGGCACATTCACTGGACTCCCAGTTCTTAAGGTGGTGCCATGTATAGCCATTTGTCTGCCACCACACGGACCCCCTCATGCTTCAGTTGCAGGTCCCTCTCAACACCCTTGAAACTTGAAGTTTGAACAGCTGCTTAAACTCCTTTCTGGGACAATTGATCTTTCCTCTGGGAGCACCCATAGATGTGCCCGGGAATTCTTGACTTACCTGAGTGAAATGAGGCTACCTTAGCTTGAGGACCTTTTGAAATTCGGACAGAGTACCCTCTTATGCTTGCATTCTTCCAAATTAGACTGGGGAAATTGCCAACTCCCAAGCCAGGCATAGTGGCTCCCTCCGTAAAAATCCCAGTAAAGCTGAGACTGGAGAATTGCCAAGAGTTCAAGGCCAGCCTGGGTTACAGTCTCAACAAAATAAATAATTTTAAAAGGGTTTCAACAAAATAAATAATTTTAGAAGGATTGGAATCCCCAAACTCAGTATGTAGTGCCTCAACTCAATCAAAAGTCATTTTATGTCTTCCAAACTAGAAATTTCTCTGGACTGTAGACCCTAGTTGTAATCTACTTAGAACGACTGCTCACCAGCGCCATGACGTCTCACATCTGTATCCAGCTTCCTCTATTCAGTATCCCACCATGTTCTTTTTATTAGTTCACTGCTGTCTTAGTACCCACCCAGGCTACATCTGTAGAGTAGCCCATTTCTGCCCCTGGTTCCCACATTCAAGATCTAAACCTTGGCATTTCTAAGTCTGTGGTATTAAAAAAGGAAGAATGAAAAAGGCAAGGCATGATGGTGTGGGCATACCATTTCAGAGGAGAAGGCAAGAGGATGAGAGGTTGAAGGTGATAACTATATAGCAAGTTCAAGGCCACCCTGGGCAGACGGCTCAGCGGCTCAGCGGGCTAATGTGCTTGCCACTATGCCTGATGATCTGAATGCTTGGAACCCACATGACAGAAGTAGAAAATAGGCTCCTGTCAACTGGTCTCTGACCTCCATGTGCCCTCAGTGGCACGTTAATGTCCATACACAAATAATTGAATAAACATTTTAAGTAAAAAGTGAAGCAGGAGTATTGGAAGATTTATGGATGCATTCTCCCTCTTTGACTTTGTAGTTAAAAGTCCTAGGCCATTTGGCTTCAGTTCAGTTGTTTCCTGTAGCCCCTAGACGTATAAGCTTTGGGTGTTATTCTGTATCTGAATCTTTCCTGTGCTGGACTTTAGAATACCTCCCACACCCTTATACCCAAGTTCCACGGGTTTCTCAAGACTCACCTGTTAAATATTTTGCTCATTTTCTTGTGCTTCTCTGTGAGATATAAATGCCATTAACAACAGATTTTGCTTTTTTCTGATTGGTCCGTTTTTATGAACAAAATGTGCAATTATTTAAAATGCCCTGCAAGTTTGATAGTATTGAGCCCAAATGTAATGCTGCGTTTTGTTTCTAAACTTAGTTTTTTTCTTCAGGCACTATAGTACCCTTCAAATGGCAGTCCATTTGAAGTAAATGGAACTCATTTATTATTTTTGTGTGTTCATTTGTTTTAAATTGTGCATATAGTGGTGTTGGTGCACACCTTTAATCCCAGCACTTGGGAGGCAGGGGCAGGCAGATCTTTGAGTTTGAGGCCACCCTAGTCTACAAACTGAGTTCCAGGACAACCAAGACTACATAGAGAAACCCTGTCTTGAAAAATCAAAAATAGAGGTTAGAAAGATGACTCAGCAGTTAAGAGCACTGCCTGTTCTTCCAAAGGACCCGGGTTCAAGTCCTAGCACTCACTTATCTGTAATGGCCAGGCCTGGTGGCAAGCCTTTAATCCCAGCACTCGGGAGGCAGAGGCAAGAGGATCTCTGTGAGTTTGAGGCCAGCCTGGTCTACAGAGTGAGTTCCAGGATAGCCAGGGATACGCAGAGAAACCCTGTCTTGGAAAACAAAAATAAGTATGTATATGTATGTATTTGCACAGGAGTGCAGGTGCCTACTCAAAGAGATTGGATCCCACAGAGCTGAAGTTACAGGTTATGAGGGTGCTGGGGACCAAAATTGGGTCCTTTGGAAGAGCAGTAAATGCTCTTAACCACTGAGCCATTTCTCCAGCTCCAAAAAAAAAATATATTGTGATTTTTAAAGGACCCACAAATCTTCATTCATCTTGGGATAGCTCTAGTTTAATGTATTTGTCACTAAATGTTAAATAATGTATTAGACCTTTATATGCCACCCAACTTCAATAGTCAGTAGGGACCTCACCATCCTTGACTTATTGGATAGTTTGAAGCAAACCTATGATTAGCATCAAAATCATAGTTCTCTAGCCACCTCCCTCTCCTCAGTCAGTGGCATCTATATGGCCCTTTGCCAAAGCCAGTACTGGTACACAGGACCCTTTCAATAAATACTTGTTGATAAAACGAAACTATCTCTCTGGCTGCTGTAACAAAACACGCCAGACTGGGTAGCTTATACACAACAGAAATTTCTCACAATTCTGAAGGCAAGTAAGTCCAAGATCAAGGTACCCTCAGGCTCTGGTGGGGGCTGACTTCCTTCATAGGCATTTTCTCACTGCTAAGTAAAGTACATGGTAGAAAGAACGATGAGTTTTCCCAAACCTACTTTATAAGAGTCACAGCCTGGCGGTGGTGCCACATGCCTTTAATCTCAGCACTTGGGAGGCAGAGACAGGTAGATCTCTGTTCGTTCCAGGCCAGCCTGGTCTACAAAGCATGTCCAGAACAGTCAGGGCAGAGAAACCCTGTCTCGAAGATAGATAGATAGATAGATAGATAGATAGATAGATAGATAGATAGATAGGAGAGAGACAAAAAGGAAAGAAAGGAAGGAGAGAAAGAAAGACAGACAGAGAGAGAGAGAGAGAGAGAGAGAGAGAGAGAGAGAGAGAGAGAGAAAGTTGGGGCCTGGGCTCAACAGGTAATAGCCTTGACACCAAGCCTGGTGATCTAAGATTGATCCTCAGGACCCATGTGGTGAAGGAGAGAGATGATTCCTGCAAGTTGTTCTTTGTCCTCCAGACATATGTACACCCACACCTACACAAGATAAAGAAAATGTAAAGTTTTTTTTTAATTTTTTTTTGTTTTTTTTTCGAGACAGGGTTTCTCTGTGTAGCCCTAGCTGTCCTGGACTCACTTTGTAGACCAGGCTGGCCTCAAACTCACAAAGATCCGCCTGCCTCTGCCTCCCAAGTGCTGGGATTAAAGGCGTGCGCCACCACCGCCCGGCTTTTTTTTAAATTTTAAGTTGGAGCCTGCTTGGAGGAAATAGGTCACTGGGGGCAAACCTATGAAGGCTCTTTCTCCCTCTTCATCTTTCTCTACTTTTCCTTTTCTCTCTTTCTATCACTGTCCCCTTGAGGCACACATCCTCCTGGCCCATGTGTTCTGCCAGCATGGTGTTCTGCCTCATGACAGCCCTGAAACCCATTCTGTCCGCCATGACTGAACCTCTGGGAATAAGAACCAGTGTAAACCTGCACTCTTTTCAAGTTGCTTTCTGAGATATTTTGTCACAGCTGCAAAAAGCTGACTGGTACCCACCAAACCCCTCCCCTTAAAACCATACCCTTGAAGGGTAGGATTTTAACATATGGATTTGGAAGAAGAGACACACACAGAACATAGCACTCCTTGCTGGGAATTTAGTTCAGTGGTAGAGTGCTCGCCTGTGAGCTTTCAACAAGTGGAAACATCGGTTGACAACTTATCATTATAATGTGCATAACACTGGCACATCATCACCATTTAACTCTGTCAGACTGAAGTAGCTGGACCGTGGTACTGTGAACATTTAACTTAACAAGCATAATCATAGTGAGCAGGTTATGACAAAATACACTTGTCTGAGAACACAATCCATTTCATGGATGATTTGGTCAGGCAGAGATGATAACAGGGGCGTACACATGGCTTAACATTCTCCCATCACTATTGCTGTCAAGAGAGATGATAGCTGGTGATCATTAAAAGACTTGTTTAAGAAGATGAATAAAGATATATCAAGACTGGAGGCTGGAGCGGGGGCTCAGCAGTTAGGAGGACTACCAGCACCATCATGGGGACTAGGGTTTCCATCTCAGCAACTACACAGCAAACCAGGTATTCTGTAAACGCCTGTAACTCTGGTTCCAAAGGATCCCATGCCTTCTCCTGATCTCTACATGCTCATAGAGCCGCCCACATGCACAAATACATACACATGATACATATGTAAATAAATGAAAATAAATTGAGAAAAGATATATCGAGACTAGAAGAAAATAGTCACGAAATATACATCTAAGAAAAGACTAGGGGCTGGAGAGATGGCTCAATGGTTAAGAGCACTGACTGCTCTTCCACAGGATCCACGTTCAAATCCCAGCACCCACATGGCAGTTCACAGCTGTCTGTAATTGCCAGGCGTGGTGACACACACCTTTAATCCCAGCACTCGGGAGGCAGAGGTAGGCAGATCTCTGTGAGTTCAAGGCCAGACAGGTCTACAAAGTGAGTCCAGGACAGTTAAAGATACACAGAGAAACTCTGTCTCAAAAAACCTTAAAAAAGAAAGAAAGAAAGAAAGAAAGAAAGAAAGAAAGAAAGAAAGAAA
>CAJQZJ010008952.1:4750844-4778775 GCA_907164525.1 Lophiomys imhausi
AAAGAAAGAAAGAAAGAAAGAAAGAAAGAAAGAAAGAAAGAAAGAAAGAAAGAAAGAAAGAAAGAAAGAAAGAAAGAAAGAAAAGACTAGTGTTTGGGTACTATGAAGAGCCCCTCGCTGGGCATGGTAGTGTACCCCGCTTCCGTAATCTTGGCCCTGGGGAGGCTAAAGCAAGAAGATTCTGAGTCCACGGCTAACTTAGCTCACCAGGGAACACTGGAGAGATGGTTCAGTGGTAAAGAGTGCTTGCTCTTGCTGCTCTTCTGTTCCCAGCAACTACATATGGAGGTTTATAACTGAAACTCCAGCTCCAGAGTCCTCTTCTGGCCTCTAAGTGCAACTGATCTCAGGCACATATTTCTTCTATGCAGACGCGCATGCATACAAAATTTAAAATAAATTTAAGCCGGGCATGGTGACACACACCTTTAATCCCAGCACTCAGGAGACAGAGGCAGGCAGATCTCTGAGTTCGAGGCCAGCCTGGTCTACAGAGAGAGTTCCAGGACAGTCAAGGGTGAGGATGGGGGAAATCAATAATGAGATTTATTTATTTTAAATAATAAAAGAAAAGCCAGCCCTCCTAACCCCAATGCCTTAGGGGGCTGGAGCAGGAGAATTGCAAATTTGAGGCCATTCTGATATATATATCACAAGTTCAAGGTCATCCTAGGTAACTTAGGGAGATACTGCCTCATTATTGAAAAAATTATTAAAAATAGCTGTAATGGCAGAATACTTGCTTAATTTATCCGATCTTAAGCTCAATCTCCAAGACTGTAAAGGAAATAAATATAACTTCTAAAATCAAACCAAACAGAACTTCTGGTACTCAATAAAGATAAAATAATCTCATAAAAATATGTTAGTATTTTTATGACCAATAAAAACTTGCAAATGTTGGCTATATGACTAGTCATCAGGAAAGTAGGAACCAAACAGCAACTTGTACATAAATATCTAGCTGTCTAAAATAAAAAATTCTGGCCCCATGAGAGGCCTCAGTGGGTAAAGGAATTGCTGCTAGGATCAACCACATAGGTTCAATCCCTAGAACCCACACAAAAGTAGAAAAGAGAACAGACTCCACAAACACCCTCTAACTGTCATGTAACAGTGGCATACATGCCCCACCTCACACACATAATACATGTACACATCACATATACACATTAATAGCATTAAATTAAACATTTTTAATTACAGGAAGCCACTGTTCTGTTGTTTGTTGCAATGCTAGGGATCAAGTCCAGGGCTTTGGCCTAACATGGTGACTGATGTGCATAATATCAGCACTTAGGAAACTGAGGCAGGAAGTTAGGGAGTTAAAGTCATCCTCTGCTGCATAACACTTTAAAGACCAGCCCGGTCTGCCTGAGACCCTGTCTCAAACAAAATAAGGCTGGAGAGGTGAAGTGATTTAGTGTTTAAGAGCACTTGCTGCTCTTGTAGGTTCTCAGCACCCATATGAAGGCTTACAATTGTTCTTTTCCTCTAGTTCTAGGGTTTCCAGAGACTTCTTTTGACTTCCTTGGGCACCAGGCATGCAGTGTGCATATATGCATGGAGACAGAGGACTCATACACTTAAAAACAAAAACCAGCCAAACAAAAACCAACTGGGTGGTCACGGTGCACACCTTTAATCCCAGCACTTGGGAGGCAGAGGCAGGCAGACACTGTGAGTTCGAAGTTAGCCTGGTCTATACAGTAAGTTCCAGGATAGCCAGGGCTACACAGAGAAACCCTGTCTTGAAAAACCAAACCAAAACAACAACAACAAAAAAACAACAAAAAAAAACCAAGCACACACCACAATTGCAGGAGGACACTGTTCTATTGTTGCCATGATGAAATCAAACCCAGGCCCTGCCTAGCATGATGACTCATACCTGTGATCCCAGTACTTAGTAAACAGGAGGCAGGAAGGTCAGGAATTCCAGAAATTGTTATGTGTAAATCAGAAATGTCCTCCTTGATAGGTTTATGGTTTGAGCATAGTCCCTAGCAGTGGCTTTACTTTTGAAGCCTTTAGGGTGTGTGGACTGACTGGCAGGTGTGGGTCATGCAGCCTGGGCTTTGGAAGTTGTCCTTGCCTCTGACTGGGACCTGCTCATGGTTCTAGTCAGATCTTTAAGCTCCCTGATCCTCAACAAGAAAGAAACCTTAGGGGCTGGAGAGGTGGATAGGTGGTTAAGAGCACTTGTTGCTCTTGCCAAGGACCAGGTTTGGTTCCCAGCATCCACCCAATGGCCCACAACCATTTGTGATTCCAATTCCAGGGATACAGCACCGTCTTCTGGTCTTCTCAGGCACTGCATGCATGTGCTTCACAGATACCAGTGCAGGCAAAGCACCCAGACACATTAAAAAAATTAAGTAAACCGGGCATGGTGGCACATGCCTTTAATCCCAGCACTTGGGAGGCAGAGGCAGGCGGATCTCTGTGAGTTTGAGGCCAGTCTGGTCTACAAAGTGAGTCCAGGACAGCCAGAGATACACAGAGAAACCCTGTCTCGAAAAACCAATAAACAAACAAACAAACAAACAAACAAACAAACAAATAAATAAATAAATAAACATAATTTGTAAAAAAAAAAAAGCCTCCACCACAGATTCCCTCTGCCACCTAGGCATGTCACCATGCCTTCTTCTGTACCACAGTACACTAGACTAAATCTCTGAAATTGTCAGTCTTTTTTTTTTTTTTTTTTTGGTTTTTTGAGACAGAGTTTTTCTGTATACCAAGCCCTTGCTGTCCTGGACTCACTTTGTAGACCAGACTGGCCTCAAACTCAGAGATAAGACTGCCTCTGCCCCCTGAGTGCTGGGATTAAAGGCGTGAGCCACCATGCCCAGCACTTCTCTCTCCTCTTTTACGTTCCTTTCAAGCATTTGTTTACTGCCTCTCCCATTAAGAGGTCAGTCCAGGGATCAGGGCAGGTGTTGCCAATAACTGTGTTTCCACAGCCTCAATGCTGACCCAAAGCAAGTGTGCAGCATGTATTTGCTGAATGCATGAATGGCCATAGGAAAGGGACAACTAGGGAAAGGTCTTGTGCCAAGAGTGTGGGGCCAGTTGGCCCAGCAGTGTGGCCCATTCCAGCTCGGCGGAGATGCAGGAGGAGAGCTCTAAATAAGAGGCCTTACTGAATCGAGGTGGGGTGACCAGCAGAGGAGGTGGATGCATGGAATCTCTGTACTGAGGGTGGTTCAGCCAGCCAAGGCTCAGGCCCAGCTGGAAGGGATAAGCAGAGTTGTGTGTGCAGGAGAAAGGGAGGTGTAGAGGCAGGCAAGCAGAGGGTGGGAGGAGCGAGCAGAGGGTGGGTGGAGCCAGCAGAGGGTGGGAGGAGCAAGCAGAGGGTGGGAGGGGCTACAGGTTGTGGTGAGAGAGTGGGCTACTGGAATTCAAGATTTCAGAGGTGGGGCAGTTTCAGCTGATGATGAGGCACAGGGTGTGGCCACAGGAGTGGGCAGTTGAAAGGACAGGAGGAAAAGGTTCTTGGAGAATGCAGAGGGGTCAGGTGTTGTCTGTGGGAGCACACAGCCTCCTTTCTTGGGCTGGAGAAAAATAATTGATCAGTGCCAGGTACCTGAGTCATTACAATGAATGACTGGGTGAAATGTCTCCTTCATTCATTAACCATTTCTTTATTCAGAAACCATGTTTATTAACTTCAGCCCACAGTGAACCAGGCAGCCGTTGATCTGTTCTGTGTAAATTCCCTGAGCACCTGTCTTCATAGCCATGCACTGGTTTTCTCTCATTCCTTCCTAGCAGGAATGGAGAGGGTGGGAAGATGGCAGAGTTCTTGCCAAGCAGGGGCTTCTGTGCAGGCATGAATGGGATCATGGTCTGGTTACAAGATGAGAGGGTGTGGCGTCCCAGGCCGCAGACAAGCGTCTCACCAGGAAGCAGAGGCAGGTGGAAGATAGAGTGGAATCCACCTACCTTGGAAGTTGGTCCAAGGAGTCCTGCCCTGGATTTGCTTTGTAGACCAGGCTGACCTCGAACTCACAGAGATCCACCTGCCTCTGCCTCCCGAGTGCTGGGATTAAAGGTGTGCGCCACTACGCCTGGCTCTCTCTCATTCTCTTTCTTTCACTTTTTCTCATACTTGTAGTCAAACCCAGAATTTCATGTGTGCTAGGTAAGAGCATTCTTCCACTGAGCTATATCCACAGCCCTCATTTACTAAAATTTTAGAAATTTGTTTTTTGGCTTGTGGGATTTTTCTTTATTTGTTTTTGAGTCAAGGTTTTCCTGTGTAGCTCTGGCTGGCCTTGAACCTCCTACCTCAGCCTCCTGAATGCTGGGATTACAGTTTTATGTAGGTTTCTGTCTAACAACTGCATCTAAAGTTCACTGTTATCACAGTTCCCATTTTCCAAAAGGATACCCTAGAAAAACGATGGTGCTAAAGAGAGAGAAGCTGCAGTCCGCAGCACCCACGCACCAGGTGCCACGCTGGTAAGTGAATTAACAGAGAGGCGAGGTCCTCACCGCAGAAAGATGTTCACAGGTGATTCCGGCAATTCTAAAAGGAATCTTGGAAACTTCTTTAAGGAGATATTGAGAGCAGGAGAGATGGCTCGGTCCATAAGGGCTTGCTCTGCATCATAAAAAACTGAACTTTGCAGCAGGCGCCTGTAATTTCAGCACTACTAAGGCAGAGACAGGAGGATTCCGAGGCTCCATAGCCAGTTAGTATATAGCTGCATTGGCCAGCTGCAGATTTCAAGAGAGACTGTCTCAGGGATAAGGTGGAAAGCAATCAAGGAGGACACTGACACTGACTTTTGATCTCCACACTAATGGGCCCACACCTGCATGCCACATATGAACCCACACACATGTGCGCGCGCACACACACACACAGAGATTTGCAAGAAAGAATCTTATCCAGCACCCCGAGGAGCTGCTTGAGTCGTCCTCCCAAGGTGCTAAGGTGAGGGGGTGTGGCCTCCCCCTCAGTGGAATAGAAAGACAAGGATGACAGGACCTGCTACCTCCTCCCCACCCATGATTCTTGGCCTCTGTCCATAGATTTCCTCCTGCTGGACTTTGGTCACGTGGATGTCTCCTTCCATCAGGCCAGGTGGAACATCCCACAGCGTGCGCTTTTCCAGAGAGCCTGCTCCATGTAGGATGCTGTGGTGAAACCAGGACAATTCAGAAAGAGGATTGGGAGGAGCTGTGCGTCCATCAGAACTGGCTGCAGGGAGGGAACTGGAAAGTGAACAGGAGGGTTCCAGTGGCCAGGCTCAGCTACTTCAGCCACCTTCATGATGGCTGGCTGCTCTCTAGAAATGTTGGCCACCTATTTGGAGAATATAACATTCCTGACCTCTGCAGTTATTAATCGCAGTGTGTTCCCAGAATCTTTGTTCCAGCAATGTTTGCAGTGTCTTGATTAGGGTCCCTGTTACTGCGGTGAAGGGGAGGAAAGGGCTTTATTTGGCTCATGCTTCCACATCATAGTCCATCAAGCAGGGCAGGAACATGAAGATGGGAGGTGATGCAGAGGCCGTGAAGGCTGGCGCTTACTGACTTGCTCAGCCTGCTTTCTTATAGAACCCAGGTCCACAAGCTGGGGTGGCTCTACCCAGAATGGGCTGGGCCCTCCCTCATCAATTAAGAAAATGACCTACAGCCGGATCTTATGGAGGCATTTTCTCAATTGAGGTTCTCTCCTTTCAGATGACTCCAGCTCATGTCAGGTTGACATAAAACCAGCCAGCATAGTCAGTCAATGGTAAATTAAAGACATATCATTAGGGCAATGAGTAATATGAATTTGTTAAATGATTGATTTATATTTATTGAATTATTAAATATTACAACATTCAGCAAAATTGGAACAAGAATTTATTCATTAAGCAAACATATATTGCTTATCTTCTTGGTGCCAGGCATGGTAACGACCTAACTAGGCAAGACACAGATCAGTGATGAGAGATCTGTGGCCATGTGGTCCCTGTTGCACTCACTACCTTATTTCCTTGAGGCAGGGTCTTTCTCTGAACCTGGAGCTAAATTAGCAAGCCCCAAGCAATTCTCCTAAGCAACCCCCAACACTGGGTTTCAGATGTGCAGCCACACTTAGCTTTCTGAATGGGTGCTGGAGATTTGAACTCATGTCCTCATGCTTATGCAGCCACCAAGCCTGTCACACACAAACTCCTCAGCTCCCAACAAAAATATCTGAATGAAGTTAACTTCTCTTTATCTTTCTTCTGTTTGTGAATGGTGAGATCATGTTGAAACTATTTCCTAATTCAAAGTCACAAGTATTTATTTCTATATCTTTTGTAAGAGTTTTATTATTATACTCTAACAATTCAACTTATGACTATGGTGACAGACTGGAGAGGGTCTATCGTGACTTAGTTTTTCTCAGAGAGTTGGTAAACAAAGTCCTCTGCTGGAGGTGGAGATGGAGAAGAGGCGTGGCACAGGTGAGGAGAGGAGGGGGCTTGGGAGGGGAGGAATTGAATGGATCAGGGAAATTCTATGTAACTTCTTTATGAACTGTATCAAAGGCTGCACATAATCCCAATCAAAAGCTTAAAGGAGATGAGTGAGCATAGAGTCATGGTCCCCTTGCCACAGGTAGCTTGACTGATAGCAGTATGAGACAAATAGATGGGTGGGTTTCCCTGGGGCTGGCCATGAAACAAAGCAAATTAGGATAACATGCTTGGGAAGACCTAGAAATGAAGGCACTAGAAGGATGACTGTCTAAGGAAGGATGAGCTTGGGTCCTACTGGGTCTGAGATGTTTGGTGGTGGAAATAGTGTCTATGGCTTCCTGTGGTGGCCTCAAGGTGGAGAGGGAGGCGAACAGTGGGTAAGGGTGCTTGCTCTGTACACCTAAGAGGGCTTAAGCTTGAATCCCCTGCACCCATGTTTTTTTTTTTAAAAAAGAAAAACAAAAAACCAAGCACCGGTAACCCTAGGGGAGTGGAGAGAAAGGCAGATCTGAAGCACTCCGGACCAGCCAGCCTAACTGACACAGTGAGCTCTTGGTTCGTGAGAGACCATATCAAGGCCATAATCCCGAGAGTGTCAGAGGAAGGCATCCAAGGCCCTGCTCTGGCTTCTGCATGCATATGCAACATTCACATGTACCAAACACATAGATCATGCACACACACACCACACACATACACACACACTCAAAAGAAAGTAAAGGAAGACAAAGCTATGAATTGGAGGGTGTTTGAACAGGAGAGAAAACAGGTAACTTCATAGCTCTACTTGCTGAGAATGTAGACACAAATATTCAACTGTAACATGAATGCACACAGTAACTCAGTCCTGGCTTTCCAAACACCATTGCTCACAAAAACGGTCCTTGATAACATTACCCACTTTTTCTTTCTTTCTTCCCTTCTTCCTTTCTTTTTTCGTGCTTTTTAAAAGTTTTTACTGATTGTTACTTTTGAGATTAGGTGTAGCCTTTTTTACCTCAGGACTCAGACCTTGTGGCCAGGGGCCTCCTGTCTTCACTATGGTCCTCCAGGGTCTAGTTAAGCTTCCATGTGACAGCCATCAAAGATAATGGCTGAACTCGTGAGTGACAAGCATCCATTATGGTTATACCAGGGCAGGCGCAGGGTCTCCCAAAAGAGGAGGGAAAGAAAGGTGGGAATGAGAAACGAAAGGAGGAGAAGAAAGTAAGAAGGATGGAGCTCCTCAAGGTAGTATAGCTAAAAGAATGCCTTTGCTCCTTGCGGAGTGTGAACAGCTCACTGTCTTTCACCTAGTTCCTAGGGAAATGTCAAGGGACAGCTGATTGGCTACGTCTGCATTCTATGACCAACGTAGCCAACAGAAACATCTTAAGCCGTGGGGGCTGGGGTGTGTACAGACCGTATTTTGATTTGTGGTTTCAGAAGTGGGCAGAGAAGCATTGACCGGGTGCTTCTTGTTGTGCTCGGGTTGACCATGAGATCACCATCTCTGGTCCTTTTGTGGGTCTGACATCCAAATGCAGCTCTCCATAGCATTCCACTGCGATCTTCCCCAAAGCCGTGTATCCATCTCATAATGCAAATTGTATCCAGTTCATCTCTTAAAATCCCCCATAATCTTTACAGCTCCAACATTAGTTAAAAACACAAGTCCAGGGCTGTCTCAGCCAAGAAAAGCACTTGCCACCAAGCCTGACAACCAGAGTTTGGTCTCCAGAACACTTATGGTAGAAGGGAGAGCTGTTCTCTGACCTCCACACACATCATGGTACCTGAATGCCCATAATCATACAAACACATAAAATAAATAAAATGGAAAAACAAACAAAACAACACCAACTAAATGAAGTCAAAGTCTCCTCTGAGACCCAAGGCAACATGGGCTTTAAGCCTCTACACACACACACACACACACACACACACACACACACACATTACATTCTCCCAATATACAATAGAGCAGCATAAATGTTCCCATCCAAAATAAGAAGAATGGGAAATGAATGCTTTGATTAAAGAAAAACCAAAACTTGAAAAACATGTTAAATCCTGTAGTTTCATGTCTGGCCCTAGGCCACATGGTGTCATGATGTGACTTCTAATTCCAGCCATGTGGTCTGCCACTTACAGTGCACATGTCCTTCCTTTCCGGCAGGGTCCACTCATTCCCTGTGGTTTTCTTGCCCAGCTGTCCTATGTCCCTGGCATCCCCAGCATCTCCATGTCTGTATTTCAGCTAAGGCTTCACATTCACAGCTTTGCATGTCCTCTTGGGGACTGCCTGTGGGATCCTGACTCTGTCACATGCTGCCTGTCACATTCAAAGGCCTTCCTTTGAAATGGAGGTATGTTTGCAAAACAAGCATTATGTGGATGATACAGTACTCTGCCAGGCTTCCTTTGGACTTGACTGGAGTTGCCTCTGAGTGCCTGAGTGGCTAAACCTTGAGAAAAACAGGGACCACTGGATCTTGTGGCTCATAATCTTTTCTCTTTGGTACCCACAAGCCTGCTCTGGGTGGGTCTAATGTGGCAATATGTGAGGTGCCCTCGAGGTACCTTTTCTATTGTCTCAGTGCAGTCACTGGCTTCTTTTTAAAGGCCCCAATTTCCTTCACAACCAAGCCCTCCTTGTCTATAAATTCATCCTGTTTTGGTCAAAGTGCTCGTTTTTAAAGTATTCATTTGTTTAGTTTGAGTGTGTGTATGCATGTGTGCATGTGGATGTGGATGTGAATGTCTCACTGTGCTTGTATGGAGGTCAGAGGAAAACATGTGGGAATAAATTCTCTCCTTGCATCCCGTTGTCCTGAGGATTGCTTATATTAGTAGGCTTCACAGCAAGTGCCTCTACTGAATGAGCCATCCTGCCATCTTCAACCTGCAATTTTTTTTTTTTTTGGTTTTTCAAGACAGGGTTTCTCTGAATATCTCTGGCTGTCCTGGACTCGCTTTGTAGACCAGGCTGGCCTCGAACTCACAAAGATCCGCCTGCCTCTGCCTCCTAAGTGCTGGGATTAAAGGCGTGCGCCACCACCACCCGGCTCAACCTGCAATTTTAAAAAATCTTTCTGTTCTTGGGCTGGAGAGCTATTTTAGTAAAGCCCCACCCATGTCTGATAGCTCACAACTGCCTGTAACTCTAGCTCTAAGTGATCTGATGCCCTCTTCTGGTTTCTGGGAACTTCAAATTCACTCTCTAGCCAAAGATGACCTTTATTTTATTTTTATTTTTATTTATTAATTTTTTTTTCAGAGCTGAGGACCGAACCCAGGGCCTTGTGCTTGCTAGGCAAAGGCTCTACCACTGAGCTAAATCCCCAACCCAACGACCTTTAACTAATGAGCCTGTTTCCACTTTCTGAGTGCTGAAGTGTATTCATACACCACACCTCCATTTTATACAGCTCTGGAGACTGAACCTCAAGGTTCTTGCATACTAGGCTGAGCTACATTCCCAGAGGCTTACTTTAAAATCCAGCCTTACAGAGCCTCCAGACACAGATTAAATGTAACTAAAGCCTTTGACAGAATGTAACCTGAGTGGCCTCTATTCTGTTCCTCATGGAGCAGTCATTTCCACGTGACCCTTCATGAACACGGCCTTTACTGTCTTTGTTTCTATTTTCTGAGTTACCAACAACTTATATGCTTACAGTATTTCAGGACTTCTCTAGCCTGCATATCCTAAGATTTCCAAGTTCCCCCTTCAAACCAGTTCCAAAGGCTCAAGAACCACATGGGTAGGTTTAGTAACAACAACCATTCTGACCACTGATTTTCTTCATTACTTATTTTTGCATATCTGTTACTAGACTAATAAGAGCACTGTAAAGGGAGGAGTTGTTTATTTTGGTTGATAATTTCAGAAGTTTCAGTCCATCATGGCACAGAAAGCATGACCAGAGAACCACTCACATCATGGCAGCCAGTCAGTAGAAAAAGGAAAGTACAGGAAGGGGCCTGAGCAAGATTATATCCTCCAAAGACATGCCCAGCAGGGCTATGTCCTACATTGTCCAACTAAGCTCCACTCCCTACTTTTCATTATGTCCCAACAATGCCATTGAATTATGAATCCATGCAAGATTAATCCATTCATTGGGTCTACTTGTCTCTAGAAACTTCACCCTAGACATATGTAGTGGCATGCTTCACTAATGTCCCAGGCACCTCAGATCCAATCAAGCTGACAGTTAAGAATAAAGATCAGGGTCTGGAGAGATGGCTCAGTGGTGAAAACCATATACTGCTCAAATATGGGTGTGGTGTTGCATACCTTTTATCCCATCTCTTGGGAAGCAGAAGCAGTCAGATCTCTGTGCGTTCAAGGCCAGCCTGGTCTACATAGTGAATTCCAGGACAGCTGGAGATCTATAGAGAGACCCTGTCTCAAAAACAAAAACAAACAAAAAACCCAAAAGCCAAAAGCATGCACTGCTCTTACAGTGTCCTGAGTTCAGTTCCCAGCACCATACTGGTTGACTTACAGCCACATGACCCTGAAGCTCCTCAGTGGTCTGATGCCCTCTTTCGGCCTCCACAGGCGTCTGTATTCATGTGCACATAGCCATACCCAGACACATCCATATACACATAAATAAAATGTTTAAAAGATAAAGTACGGAGAATAGGTGTTTATTACCTTCCACACTTCAGAACCCACTGCAAAAGTCCATTGAAGTCAAGAGAGTTAGTGAGTGTGAGGAAGAACTGTCACATCACTGCAGGCAGAGAGCGAGTAACTGCTTCTTTGGACAGGGCCAGAGGGGGCTATTTTAGCTTTTGTGTTAGGTTGGTTTTGGTTTTTTCGAGACAGAGTTTCTCCATGTAGCCCTGACTGTCTTGGAACTCACTTCACTCTGTAGACCAGGCTGGCCTTGAACTCAGAGATCCACCTGCCTCTGCCTCCCAAAGGCAGGCATTAAAGGAGTGTCCCACCATTGCCCAGAGTGCTTTGGCTCTTGTAGAACAGGAACTAGGAGGACGAATTTCAGGTCCTAGGAGAACCACCATCCATGCTCCGGATCAGAGAGAGCCCTTAATCTCCTTGAGCCTGTTTCCTCATCTGTGAAATGAGGATCGCAGCATTTCTTGAATATTGATACCTCATTTTTATGCAGGTATCACTTCCTACCTGGTGTTCAGTATTCATACCTTAGAGAGCTGGGGCTGCTCACTATTCTGTTACCATGACTGCTCTGCTCTGTGGCAGTCTGAAAAAGGGTTTTTTTTTTTATGCCTCAGATATGAGGGAGGAAAACAAGTTAAATGGGGATCTGAGGATCTACTGATACTTGGGAAAAGAAATCACAAGACTCTCCATGCCTTATTTTCTCCAGCAAAAAGTGACACTGAGGCTGAGAATGTGGCTCAGTGGTAGAGTGATGCCCAGCAAAAATGAGTTCCTGAGTTCAGTCCCAAGTCCTGGAGGAAAAGGTGAAGTGACACCAGGCATGGCAGCACGAATCTTTAATTCTAGCACTTGGAAGGCAGAGGCAGGAGGATTTCTGTCACTTCGAGGCAGCCTGGTGTACATAGTGAGTTCGACTGGAGCTACATAATGAGACTGTCTCAAAGAACAATGTGAAACAACAACAAATGGCAGTGATATATGACGGCTTTCTTAAAACCAAGATGGGCTTGGCTGAAAGAGAAAACATAGACTGAAGTTGAGTCCTTGAACTTTGTCAATCATAACCACGGTGTGATTATCACAGGAGTCATGTAAAAAACTACTGAGTTTATAAAGGTGTAGAAGAGTGATTATCATGGGGACTGTGACTC
This sequence comes from Lophiomys imhausi, assembly GCA_907164525.1. NCBI lineage: Eukaryota > Metazoa > Chordata > Mammalia > Rodentia > Muridae > Lophiomys > Lophiomys imhausi. The sequence goes on from CAJQZJ010008952.1 coordinate 4,763,108, forward strand.
AGGTGTTCTTGTCAGAAATATGCTCTCTCTTACAGTCCCCATGATAGGCGGGAAATGTGGGTGTAATAGAACTGCTTTTTTGAGTGGGAAATCTGAACGGCAGCATGATAAGCAGTTTATCTGATTCCAAAGCCTAAGCTCTTTTACCAGGTCCAGTCCTGTGGGTCAGTCCCACTCCATTTCCTCCACCAAAGAGTGGACAAGAAAAACTTCCTAGAAAAGTCCACGAGCCCACGCAGTTCTGTCTCTATGTGTTTGTAAAGTACATCCACAGATCTCAGGTGACTGTCTGTATGAGGAAATAAAGAAGTCCCCAAGCCTGTCATCTGGGAGTGGCCAGAGAACAACAGAATAAATTGGCCAGCCTTGTCCTTCCGGTTCCCAAACCTGAAGGGACTGTTCCATCTTGCACAGACTTTAGCTGGCTCAATGCATGATCCTTGCCAGCGTTTCAGGAATATCTCACCAAAGCCAAATGCATAGCAGGCTGGAGGTGACCAAGGTGGGTGACTCTGGGTAACACATTGAAATGCCCTGGGAATAAGTAGGAAGCCACAGTTCTCACAAGCCCTGTCTGCCAGCTACATTGTTTGCATCCCAGGGAGCATTGTAAAGCAGGGAACATGAACTCCCAGTGTGTTAGTAGTAGATCTCAGATACTCTAGGGATGTGTGGGAAAGGGGAGAGAAAAGGGGTCCTTGAAGGGATATTAAGAGAAACATTTGGCTCCTAGAGCAGGAAGGCTCTACTTTAACCTCTTTGTGTGACAAAGGAACCAGAACCCACAGCTCTTAGCTGGCTTCTTATTTCCATGTTAAAGTGAGAGGGAAACTAGTGGATACAGACACATTTCCCTTGAGAACCTCAAAGCCTCTTGGGCAAGATTCACCTCCCCCCCCCCCACACACGCCAATATAAGTTCTCTGACTAGTTAAAGCTTCAAGATTAACCCCGACATACACGCACCAATATAAGTTCTCTGACAAGATGTCGTCTTTGCAATCTGACTCAAGTTCTGAGCTGTGACAGGTGCTGATGACACTGATTATCCTTCACCGATCAGATCCATATGATAATTTTTAAGCCCTAAAAAGCAATCAACAGGGCTCATGCAATAGCTATGGCTGTGAACTGCTCATTTTGCAAGCCCGAGAACCTGAGCTTAAGTCCCGGAACATAAATTAAAAAAAAGAAAAAAGCCTATTGTGGTGGCACACTTTTGTAATTGAAGCACAGGGCAGGTGGAGTTGGAAGGGTCCTGAGGCCCCTGACGAGATAGCCTACCTGAATTAGATGTGAGTCTGTCTCAAAAACCAAAGGGGATGGCATCTGAAGATGACATGAGAAGTTGATGTCTGGCCTCTGTAAATATCTGCATATGCATGAGAACATCCCTTCTATACAGACAGAGGAGGAGGAGGAGAGAGAGGGGGAGGGGGAGAGGAGAGAGAGACAGAGAAAGGAGGGAAAGAGACCAATCAATAGCAGGATTTGAAACTTTAGGTACAACATACAAACCTAGTCATAAAAAAAATGTCTACATCTGTATATATGAATATGTATTAAATTTAACAGAGCTTACATGTTAAATCGGTGATTCTCGGATTACATGATTATAGAGTGCTTTTTTAGCTTCTTCATATTTTTTTTCTGTTTTTTAACATTTTTGTTTTAATGTTTGGAAACAGGGTTATGTTACATAGCTCAGGCCAACCCGGAATTTGCTATCCTGTTGCCTGAATCTTGGTAGTAATCATATTACAGACAAACACCAACTTGCCCAATTCCCAAATTCTTTATCATAAGCCCTGAAGTGTCTTTGGAAACAGAAAAAAGGTTTCATGGAAAATGTCAAAGCAGCAGGTGTGTCCATTGTAAACGGAGATGTTAGAAATTGACAATAGGGTCTGGAGAGATGGGCCTGACGTGAAGAGCACTGGCTCCTCTTCCAGAGGACCCAGGTTTGATTCCCAGCACCAAATAGCGCTTAACTACCATCTGTAATACCCACCCCAAGGGCACCGCATACAAAAGGCACAGACAGGCATCCAAGTAAAGCATCCATACACGTAAAATGAAAGCCAATAAATCTTTGTGTGTGTGTGTGTGTGTGTGTGTGTGTGTGTGTGTGATCTCAAACAGAGCCTCACTGTGAAGTCCAGGCTGACCTGGAACTCAAAATCCTCCTGTCTCAGCCTCCCAAACACAGGTGTGCACCACTATGGCCAGTTTGACTTACTGATTAATTTATTTTGAAGTGCTGAGAATTAAAACCAGGGCCCCAGACACACCATGAAAGTGTTCTGACACGGTGCAACACCCCCAGCCATGTCCTGACTCTTAAATCACAAGACAAACTTGGGGAAATCATATTTATAGGAAGAATGGTGTCATAACCAAAGTCAAAGACACTCTAAACACTCTGCCATGGTCTTAGGGAAGCCAGGTCAGTGGGTTTGAACAATAGAGAGCAGAAAAGTGTTGACTGTAAGGGATTACGTGGGTTCAGGTGATGTAACAGTCCTGTAGGCTCGCTGGCAAGTGTGAAGACACACTCCTCAGATCACCAGCCAAAGTTCCATTTGCTGTTCTTCCATTAACTGACCCATTCTCTAGCTTCTCTGGGTTTCCCTCTCTTGTCTGTCAGTGTGATCTGGTACTAAGTTTATCATATTGGTTTCCCTGGGCTGGAAAACAATGGAATGATTCAAAGTCCAAGATTGAGACCACCCCAACCAATGTCCAACCAAGCCATTCCTTTCCTGAAATTGTCCATCAGCCTCCTTGTACATACAGTGTTTCCTCATCCCTCGGTTTCAGGTGTCCTCCCTCGGAACATGTTGCAAGGACTGACTAATGCACAACAGTGTCTCAACACAATGATGTGCAGTGCAGGTGCTGGAAGCTCTGGAGCTACAAAGCATGGCAGTGGGATCACTTGACCTCAAGCCACGGTGTCCTGGATCCGGGCTTCCCACTCCCCACATGTCACAACAAGTCTCAAACACATCGGGTTTTCCCCCCAGGGATGGAAAACATTCACATGAATGGGTTAATATAGTTAGTGTGATATAGCAGAGAGAAGATCCCTTCTCAGGGCAGCAACAAATCCCTTCTTTAATAACACCCTTAGCATCATCTTCCTGAAGCCCCTAAAGTCATTGTCTGCAGGGAAAGACAAGCTGAGCTTCCTCTTTAAGGCCCTAGAAAATGAATTTTCAGGAGTGGGTGGGTTTATTTTATTTTATTATATTAACTTTTTTTCTTTTTCTCTCTTTCTTTCTTCTTCTTCTTTTTTTTTTTTTTTCAAGACAGGTTTTCTCTGTATCTTTGGCTGGCCTTTGTAGACCAGGCTGGCCTTGAACTCACAGAGATCCACCTGCCTCTGCCTCTCAAGTGCTAGGATTAAATGCATGCACCAGCACACCCGGCACATTATTTTTGCCTTGTTTTTATATGTATGTATGTATTTTGAGACAAGGTCTTGAGATATATATATATCCCTGGCTGGTCTGCAACTCAATATGTAGATAAGGCTGGCCTCAAAGTCACAAAGAAGTCTGTTTGCCTCTGCATCCCAGTGTTGGGATTAAAGGTATCGCCATGCCTGATTCTTGTCTTGTTTTTACATTCATGGGTTAATTCCTGGGGTTTCCTCCTTTTTAGTTTCAAGGTTTTTTTCTCCCTTCCCTTCCCTTCCCCTTTCTTTCCTTCCTTCCTCTCTCTCTCTCTTTCTTTCTTTCTTTCTTGGCTTTTCGAGACAGACTGGCTTCTAACTCAGAGATCCTCCTGCCTCTGCCTTCTAAGTGCTGGGGTTAAAGGCCGGCACTTTCAAATATTTTTGTAGATTGATTGATTGGTTTTGTGTGTATGTCTGAGTGTGTGTGTGTGTGTGTGTGTGTGTGTGTGTGTGTGTGTATACAAGTCAAAGGATAACTTTGGGGGTAATCAGTTCTATCCTTCCACTATGTAGGTCCTAGGATCAAACTCAGGTCATCAGGTTTGGTGACAAGCATTTTTATCTGCTGAGCCATCTTATGACTCCACTTTCTGATTTCAGATAGACTTAAGCCTCGGTCTCTCCCTCCCCTCTTCCCTTATCGTCTATCTGCCTGCCTGCCTACCTACCTACCTACCTGTCCACCCACACGCCCACCCACAGATCCATCGATCGATCTATCTAATTTTGCTGGAAATCAAAATGAACGTTGGGCTGGGATAGTAAGAACTCATTAGTCACACTGAAATACTAAGCAATTTTTCCATATTATTTTTTTCTGTTCAAGGGACAGAAAGGGAACCCAGGACTTTGCACCTGCTAGGCAAGCAGTGCGCCTGAGTTATGTCCCTCCCTCCGCACAACTTCAGCAGCTTTAAATCCCCTTTATGGGTGGGGAAAAATGAGTGTTTCCTGGGCAACCGGGAGCAAGCCGGTGCCCACGCTCACCATAGAGGAGCTCCTCCTCCCTGCAGGTGTGTGTGCATTTGTGTGTTGGAAAACATCTGTGAACCTGTTGAGCTGCTTTGCGTGGGTCAGCCGGGTCTCTAGTGCACGGGCCTCGGAAACACCCTGGAGCAGGTGATTTCCTGGAGACACGGGCGGCCCCAGTGGAGCAGGAATGGGAGGCAGAGGCTGCAGTTGGAGGACCCTCCTTTGGGAATTCCTTCCTGTCGCTGCCTCGCTGAGGAGTCTCTACTAGCGCCTGGCTTTTCTGTCCAGCGAATGGAGATAGGGTCAAGCTCCTAGCTATCCCCCACTCTGGGCTGAGCCCACGCGCGGAAGGGACCTGGGACCCCCCCCCCCCTTCCCGGCGTCGACTAGTCTCCCCTCTGTTCCCTGCCTGCATAGTGTGTGCCCAGAGCTTGCCCTGTGAGTCTCGGGTCCCCTGTAGCGCCACACCAACACGGACACCAAGGGGGGCGGGCAGCCCGTATGCAAATACCCGAGGGACCCAGGGCTGCCCCTCCCGCTGGGATAAAAGGCTAGGCGGGGCGCGCACCGGACCATTGAAGCCGCTGCCTCCTGGGAGCCGGCCGTGCGCTCCGGCGGAGCCTCTGGCCCGGTGTCCCTGCGTGTCGTCTACAGCCCAGACGGTCTCCCGCCGTTCCGGGTAAGGACTCGTGGCCGAGCGGGGATAAGAGAAAGGGTTGGGGAGCGAGCTGCCCAGGCCGCGACAAGCGAATGGCAACATGCGTCCCCTTGATTGGGTCCGTATTTCCTTGGATCCTCGCGGCCCGGGTGTGCAGTTTCTCAATGGAAACGTGGGAAGCCGGCGCCCACGCTGCACTCTCCCTAGCTTGGCAGGTGGCATCTCCCCAGGAGCTGCGCACTGGCCAGTTTGTCCCCAGGCGATATTCAGTCAGGTCGGAAAGAACAGCTTTTGATTTGTGCAAGGTTAACAGGGACGGGCAGGGTCTCAGGTCACTCTGAGATGTTGAGATGGGAGCAGAGAGAAAAGGACTCCCATTTTAACGTAGGGGCTCACGGTATCCTCCAGTTTTCTGCTGATGTCCCAGGACAGGGTGCACCAGGGAGGTCGCAGGCGCCGAGGACCCGCCGAGGGAGAAGGTGTGGGTGTGCACACATTTGAGTGAGCAGAACAAATCGAGGCCCCTACACCCCCATGGAAACTGTTGAAACTGCTGGTTGCGCCGGCCCAGCAAGCTACCTGACCCCACCGAGAGCCATCTCCCTCCGCAGAAAAAAAGATTCTAGTGGCCCTCTGAAAAGCTCCTTTGATGTTTGTTTCTAAAGCTAATTCCAGCCTAAAGATTGACCCGCTGAGATCTGGGGCTTGACCTGATGTTATACTGTGAAAAATCCCTTGTCTCCTCATCCACTCTTCCCAGATCCCATAAAATACAACATGCAAAGATGAAATACATCCTCCCAGAAACCTTCCATGCCTTGCTTACTGTCTGCCCAACTTAGAGTTGCTGGGTACGGGAGCCCGGGGAGTGCTAGGAACCAGTGTGGGTCCAGTCAGAGCCACTTAGGGCCGGTGGGCTTGGGACTTCCCTATGACCTGGGGCTGGGGGGTGGTGAGAGACATATTGCTTGGGGTCAAGTGGGTCTCCTTAAAGCTGCTGAAAATGCACCAGAAGATCAAAGAAGCCAGGCGTGGCAGACAGAGTGACAGGGCCCAGAGAGGATTAATTTCTCTGCTCCTGTTTCTGTTTGTGTGCGTTAGTCTTGGTGCCCCTCTGTAACTGGATAACCTGAAGACTTACAACATGTCCGAGTTTTGGCTTATTTCGGCCCCTGGCGATAAGGAAAATTTACAAGCTCTGGAGAGGATGAACAGTGTAACCTCAAAGTCTAACCTGTCCCACAACACCAAGTTCACTATCCCTGACTTCAAGGTAAGGTCCCCCAGAGGAGGGAGAAGGTAATGGATCCGAGGAGGGCCGGGAGTGTCAACGGAACTTTATGCTACAGTCCCAGATTATTTGTATCCCTTCTGGACCTGAATCCATACTTAAGCATGAACAGGCAGGCCATGGTGGCTAGAGTGTGGGTAGATAATGGAAGGGCATTGTGTATACTTTGACCCTTGGGAGTGGTCCTCAGAGTCTCCCTGTTTTGTCCCCTCATCTAAACAGACCCACTGCGTAGGTGACTGTGTCAGTTAGGAGGCTTGGAGGTTTTCTTGACCTAGGGGCAGTCCAGGAAGTCCTGGGTTTTCCCGATTCTGTTGGGGGAGGGGCAGGAAGGGGAGATGGTGGGAGTTTCAAGGTCTGCAAGGGTTCTTGTAGTAGTCAGGGAAGTTAAGATGAAATAAATGTTAAAGATGAGGAAGATACGAACCATCTTTTTTTAAAAATTACTTTATTATTTAGTTTGTATGAGTGTTTTTGTTTTCATGTGGGTTTGTGTACCATGTGTGTGCCTGGTGCCTATAGAGAAGTGGGCATCAGAGACCTTGGAACTAGAGTTACAAACAGTTGTGAGCTGCCATGTGAGTGCTGGGAGTGGAACCTGGGTCCTCTGGAAAAGCAGTCTGTGCTCTTAATTTCTGAGCCATCTCTCCAGCCCCAGGAACACTCATTTTCAAAATGATTAAGTCAGGCTAGGCATGGTGGCTCACACCCACAAACCCTGCACTCTGGAGGCAGACTAGAAGATTGCTATACATTCTAGGCCAGCCTGTTCCACAAAAGGTGTTCTGGGGCTAAATTGTGAGACCCTGTCTAAAAGAGAGGGGTTTGGCGGGAGAAAGAGGGAGGAGGCTTGGTCTATGGTCAGTTGAAGACTTGAGTTCAAATCCCAGCACCCAAGCTGGGTGTGACCCACTTGCAATTCTGCACTGAGGAGGCAGACCTCTCTTCCTGTCTCCCTGAAAAGATCCTTCAATAGATCTTTGGACACTGCAATCAATTTTATACTAAGAAACCGACCCTACATAATCCAAAAAGGACCTGTATAATTTGAACTGAGGTCAGGCCACCAGCATGACAGTTCTTCTTATGAGACAGATATGTCAGCTTATGCTGGTGTCATCCTGTCACAGAAAATGCAACTTAAAACAATAGGAGGGGACTGGAGAGATGGCTCAGAGGTTAAGAGCACTAGCTGTTCTTCCAGAGGTTCTGAGTTCAACTCCCAGCAACCACATGGTGGCTCACAACCATCTATAATGAGATCTGGTGCCTTCTTCTGGCCTGCAGGCATGTGTGCAGGCCAAATACTGTATACATAAGAAATAAATAAATCTTAAAAAAACAATAGAAGGAGCTGAGGAGATGGCTTATGTAGTAAAGTGCTCTATGTACAGCCACAAGGAACCAAGTCTGGGTTCCTAGCATCCATATAAGGTTCTCTATCACATACCTATAACTCGGCAAGCAGAGACAGGGGTCCATGGTTAGCTGGTCTAGCTGAACTGGTGAGCTCCATGTTTCAGTGAGACTCACTTAAAAAAACCCAAGATAGAGCCAAGTGTGGTGGTGCACACCTTTAATCCCAGCACTCAGGAAGCAGAGGCAGATGGATTTCTGTGAGTTCGAGGTCAGCCTGGTTTACAAAGTGAGTCCAGGACAGCCAAGGCTGTTACACAGAGAAACTCTGTCTCAGAAAACAAAAACAAACAAACAGAAAAACAAGATAGATTGTATAAGTATCTGCACACATGTACATACCACACATGATATAAATGATAATAGTAATAAAATATAAAATATAGTCCTCAATCTACATATTTCTCCAAAGTGTTTTTCCACTTTTTAATCTGGCTGCTGGGTAAAACAGCCAACTTAATGTGATGCGAGAGTTTCCTGTATGGTTGTTAAAAGGACACCTTACACTTGTTGGCTAGAAGGCACATGAGCTTAACTCCTTTATGGTCTTTTCTAGGTGGGGACTTTGGATTCCCTTGTTGGTCTCTCTGATGAGTTGGGGAAACTCGATACCTTTGCTGAAAGGTAAAATATTTCATATTTACTACATACAAGTAAGAATTTGACATTGTTGTCAGAGGACACAGTGTTCTTGTTTTGGCCAAACCAAAGTATGACTTGTCTAAACCTGGTCTCGGAAGCCAAAAGAAAGAACCGGTGGGCTCACCTGAACATGTTGTATCAATAGTGCTGGGTCCTGTGAGTCCCTTATTGCTTTAGGGTTTTTTATTGTTGTTTTGTTTTGTTTTTTTTTTTTGAGATGACTGCTTCCTTTTCTTTCTTCCTTCCTCTTCTCCCCTCCTTTTGTTCTGAGTCAAAGTAAATTGCCTAGGTTGGCCTTGAACTAACTGTGTAGCAGCCCTGGCTACCTTTAAACTTCTTCACCATGCTCAGTGCTAGCCAAGGCACAATGTCTGCCTTCAGTTCGCTTTTTAGTAATGTGTACACATAAAACAATCCAAAACAAAAACAAGACTACAGAGTGAAAATTAAGTTTTCTTTGGATCTGTTTGCCTCCTCCCTGTTCCCTCATCTCCTCATTTCCTCTCTCTTGAACTTTGTTATTATAACTTACTAGTTCTGGAGATAGCCTATGAAAGTACAAGACAATATGTCTACAGTCTTTCTGGGTGTGGTGATATGTGCCTGAAGCCCAGCACTCAGGAGTCTGATGTCAGAGGGTTACTTGAGTCCATGGGTTCAAAACCAGCTGTCTCAACATAGCAAGATTTCTTTTCTTTTTCTTCTTTCTTTCTTTCATTGTTGTTGTTGTGGGTTTTTTTTTTTTTTTGTTTTGTTTTGTTTTTGAGACAGGGTTTCTCTGAGTAACAGCCCTGGCTGTCTTTGGTCTTTGTGGACCAAGCTGGTCTTGAACTCACAGAGATCCACCTGTCTCTGCTTCCCTCCCTAATGATGGGATTAAAGGGGTGTGCCACTACACCTGGCTCAACGTAGCAAGATTTCAATAACAGAATAAGCTAGGCATGAATGACATGGCCTATAATCTCAACACCTGGGAGGCAGAGGCAGGAGGGGCCAGAATTCAAGGTCATCCTCCCTGCTTAGCAACATCAGCCTAGGCTCCCTGAGAGCATCTCAAGAGACTCTACAAATAATACTGTATAGCCTGAGAATAATTTTATATAAATGATAGCATATATTGTGTATCCTGCTTTTTTCCTTTGTCTAATAATATGCCTCAGTGAAAGTTTCATGTTAGCACATGACTGCCTGTTTGTTTCTGTGTGTGTTACCTTGAGTAGGTGTACTCTGACTTGCTTGCCCTTTATTGGTGGAGGGTTTTATCTTTTAGTCTTTGGCTATTGCCAACAGTGCACTGATGCCTGTCTTCTTGGTGTACATGTAAAGTGATGAAAATGTAGCAATGGGTTCAGAGAGTCTATGCACGTACAATTGTAGGTATACCCCATTGCCCCTAGAAGAATTGTTCATCCCATTCATACTCTCACCAAAATGTGTGAAGATCATGGCCTAAGAATTGGGTTTTCTGCCAGGCAGTGGTGGTGCATGCCTTTTAATCTCAGGACTGGCAGGAGGATGTCTGTCAGTTCAAACCCAGTCTGGTCTACAGAGCAAGTTTCAGGACAGTCAGGGCTACAGAGAGAAACCCCATCTCGAATTGGGTTTTCTGATCCTTGATCAGTCTTTTTGCTGTCTGTGGGAGGTCAGCTTAATGTAGGTGGAGGCAATGCTCATCACTTCTGTTTGCAAAGCTACGAAAAGAAATTGACCATGAAGATAACAGTGGCCACTGCTCAGCTATCATGGATGAGTGAAGGGGAGAGATGCTCAAGATGACAGTCTTGAACCTGTGAAAGAATGTCACCCAGGAAAAAGGAGCAAGCTCCCTTGTGTCATCTTCCTTTTGAGGCTGCTCTGCTGCACACAGAGGCCTGACTGTCCTTAGAGAACTCACACCTAGCTGGAAATCGAGGTTCTGATCAGTCAAATCAGGTGATCTACACAGAAGCAAAGAACTTGAGAGCAGCCTCTGCCATAGACTGCCTTAAACTTTCCTTCTGGGTAGGCTGCAATGTCAGGTTTCGCTGCCCTGTCCAGCTGGCTTAGGAGACGTGAGATGTTGCCTGACTAGCTGCAGAAATGACAGCTCTTACACAGTTCCTTTTTCTAGACCATGGTATCATGGTCTTAGCGAACACCTTAGCTTCTTCCTCACTCACTGAAGCCCAGGCAGTGCTGGAAACTCTGATGCACAATGATTCTGACTTTCAGGTTTTTGGTTGGTTTGTTTGTTTGTGTGCTATTTCTGCCACTGGCATTCATATTTTGCCCTGTGTGTTTTGATTGTGCAAGTCTCCCCTGATGGTAATGCAGTGTGTCCTTAAGAAACACACAGAAATACACGTGCAAGCAGGGCAAGGGCTGTCAGTGGGAAATGCAGAGGCCATAAAACTGCTTTTAAGAGCAGACAGTAGGCGTGGTAAGAATGAAAGTTTATTCGTGCCATGTATTGTTTCCGGTTTCCTTGTATGCCTGTATTCCCAGGCACTTTCCTGCAGGGGAATGAGGACAGGTGTGTGCTGTGAGCACCCCCAGCTGCAGTCTCATTCAAGGAAGGCATCTTTGCTTTAGGAGTTTGTGCTAGAGCTTAGGGTAAAAAGAATGATCTCTAGTCATAAATCTCTCAGTCCTTTGGAATGGCCTCCCCAATTCTTTGAATAGTACTCAGGTGTTACTAGATAAATAAAATGCTCGCTGGGCTTGGAAGTCGTGCGGCAGGAACCTGTCAGCACTGCTTCTGCCCAGGGGAACGGAGAAGGGACACTTTACAAGGTGTATTGTTTCCTTCCATACCCTTTATTATTTATTTACTTGGGCAAGAGTGTTTTTCCATGTAGCTGCAAGGCTTATGCTTATGAAAGCATTCTGTTTTTAGAAGAGTTTATTCCTTCATGATGCCGGTGTTAGTTCACGCTGTAAATCATTAAAAAAATTTTTAAGAAACTCGGTGGTTTTACCTTTAAAAGGCCTCCTCTCCTCCTGTAAACAGTTGAACCCTTCACAGAGCCTTAGCCTGTCTGTGGTGCTGGTTGATACATTGCATTTCATAGATGCCCGTGGCCACTCAGCTGTACCTCGGTGTACCTGGGGGCTCCGCTGACAGGCCGCTGACTGCCACTTACCCTTGTCCTTTGGTGCCTCACCTGTCATGTGGAGTAACTGGTGGTTTTTCCTTTCCTGCGTGGTTCCATGAAGTTGTCTAAGAGTTGGCTGGTGAAAGATTACATACCTGAGTGGATGTCTGAGAATGATGCCAGAGAGTCCTCACGGGGACACTCTTACAGCGGATGCTTGATCGACTCCTAAAGAGGTCTCAAGACTTCCCTTCTCTGATTGTGTGACCTGTGGCTTCTGAATTTTTAAACTTTTGCATATAACCTCATTCCCTTTTTACTTTATTTGGGTGCTTTTCTTTGCTTTTTTCAAGAAAGCATACTGATTTGCCGCCTTAGTTTAATTTTTTAATTACATTTTATTTGTTTGTTGTGTGTACACACATAGGTCAAAGAACAGCTTATGGGGGCCAATTTTTTATTACTGTCTATTTATTACTTCAGTTTACATCTCCATCACAGTCCCCTCCCTCCACCCCAATTTTTATCTCTTTCCACCATGTGGGCTCCAAGGATGGAAATCAGTTAGTCTGATAGTCAGTGATAATCAGATAGGCACTGAGCTATCACACCAGCCTATGTTTATTTATTTATTTATTTATTTTGTTTTTTTGAGACAGGGTTTCTCTGTGTAACAGCTCTGGCTGTCCTGGACTCACTTTGTAGACCAGGCTGGCCTCGAACTCACAGAGATCCGCCTGCCTCTGACCCCCAAGTGCTGGGATTAAAGGCGTGCGCCACCACCACCCAGCTTATTTTGTTATTTTTTAAAATGCAAAAAGCAATGAATTTTTCCTCTGTGTATATCATATTTTCAATTTTAATGTGTTGTGTTGTATTGCCTTTGTTTTTTGTTTTTCAGGACAGGGTTTCTCTGTGTAGCTCTGGTTGTCTTGGAACTTCCTCTGTAGACCAGAATGGCCTCCCTCTACCTCCAGAGTGCTGGGATCAAAGGTGTGTGCCACCACACCTGGCAATGCCATCTTATTTTTAATTTAAGTAGTCTGCAATTTTTAATCTTTATATGTTTGGAAGGTTGAATTTTTTTTAATTGCTACTTCTTTTTTTTTTTTCAAAAAAATTTAATTCTATTGCTGTGTTGTTAAAGAACCAATCAGTAGCTATTTCTGCCTTTGAGGTTTTGAAAGTTTCTTTGTGACTTGACCTACTGCTTATTCTTTTTTTTTTTAAGATTTATTTTTATTTTATTTTTTAGGTATACAGTGTTCTGGCCTGCAGGTATACCTGCAGGCCAGAAGAGGGCACCACATTTCATTATGGATGGTTGTGAGCACCATGTGGTGGCTGGGAATTGAACTCAGGACCTCTGGAAGAGCAGCCAGTGCTCTTAACCTCTGAGCCATCTCTCCAGCCCCTGCTTATTCTTTTTTAAAGATTTATTTTATTATTAATTACATGTGGTGTGTGTGTGTGTGTGTGTGTGTGGGTGTGTGTGTGTGTGTGTGTGTGTGTGTGTGTGTGTGTGTGTGTGTGTACTGTTCATGCAATGCCTGTGAAGGTCAGAAGAAGGCTTCAGATTCCTAGGAGCTGGAGTTATGGGCAGTTGAGAGCAGCTACCTGACAGGAGTTCTGGGAAACAAACCTGAGTGTTCTGTGAGAAAGGTAAGCCCGCTTAACTGCTGAGCCATCTCTCCAACCTCCATTTTTGTTTTATGAGACAGGGCCTCCCTATGTAGCCTAGATTAGCTTTGAGCTCTCTTTGTCTTACAGCCTTAGCCCTCCTGAGTGCTAGGATTATATGGGTTTGTACCACTTCCCATGTCCCTTGCTTCTTTCTTCTTCTTCTTCTTCTTCTTCTTCTTCTTCTTCTTCTTCTTCTTCTTCTTCTTCAATAGTGATGGAATACATATAGAAATCTCTTTTAATTAACACACTGAATAAGTTAACTATCTTTGTTCTTTTGGGTATTGCTTTCATCATTAATGTAACTCTATGTTTTTGATTATTCTAAAATTATACCCCCAGATCGCAATCAATAAAACACACACACACACACACACACACACACACACACACACACACACACGGGAGTCAGGGAGAGAGAGAGAGGGAGAGAGAGAGAGATGGAATTACAGGGTCATGGCATTTTAAGCTGTTTGTACACATTGCTAAACTGTTCCCATAGGGTGGCAAGAGGCCCTTTCCTTATCCCCATCAGCTAAGTGTCCTTGAGAGACTGTCCATTTGCCTGGGCGGAAGGAGGCGGCTGTGTGATTGTTTTCACGTGTATTTCTTGGATTCCCAGCCAGACTAAACATTTTCAAGTGCCTATTAGCCACCTGTAGTTCCGCTTTCATGCTTTCTCTGTTCCCTGTGTTTGTTCATGCAGACCCTGGACACCTCCCCACGGTGTCCTTCACCTTGTGTGTGCTGGAACCCAGCTCTAGGGAAATAGGACATTACATCAGGGGACAGTGGCTATACTGGTTGGTGTTCAAAATATAAATGCCTGTGTACTGACCCTTTCCTCTCTCGATGCTTAGGGAGTGCTGAACTCTTCTTAAAAGGCCCGGGACCTCAAAGCATTTCATGACAGTCCTCTGGGAGCTGAGTTCAGATCTAGAAGCCTCCCTAACCTGCGACTCCTCTGGGGACAAGCAAACAACGGCTGAGTGTGCTTTGGCTTTCTGTTGTTTTTACTTTTTGAGACAGAGTTTCATGTAGTCCAGATTGGCATCAAACTTGTTATGTAGCCAAGGATGATCTTAATTAAACTCCTGATCTTTCCACCTCCACCTCCTAAGAGCTTACTCTGCTGAGCTGTGGTCTTCAAGTTCTGGATGCTACCTCGCCAAAAAGAATTCTGTTTTGAATGGAAAAGGCGATTTTGTTAAGTGACTCTACAGTGTAGGGGGAGGGGTCTCTGTAAAGACTTATTTATTTTTTGTGACCTGGAATTGAGCTTACAGCATGCTTGCTTACTGGGCAAACCCTGAGGTCAGTCACCAAACCTTTTACTTTTTTTTTCCTTAAACACAATCTCACAAAGTTGTCCGGGCTGCCTGCCCTTCAACTCTGTTAACTTGTTCATCCAGGCAAGGCCTTGAATTTTCCAACTTTTTCCCTGAACCTCTTGAGTAGCTAGGATTACAGGCATGCCTCTCCAAAGCCAGCCAGCTTCCTTAAATTTCTGGTGTCTTCAGAAGTTCCAGTGTCTGTGGAAGTCAGTTGGAATTAAGACAAGGTGTGTCTGGGCCCAGAGCTGCCTGGAACGGAGAAACTCTAGACACCTCTACAAGCCTCATTTGACCTTTGTTTTTATATAAAGAGAATCTCTGCTACCTCTTCCTGATGACTTTGCTTGTCATTGTCCTTTGGCAGAGGTGGAAGCAGAGAGACAAAGACTGGGGTGAGTCGCACATCCCACCCTCTGTGGAAGCATCTAAGCTCGCTCTTTGGGCCAGGTACTCCTCCTGTATGGCATTTCACATCTGGACACATTGGGGACAGTGGGACACAGGGCAAGATTGGGGCTTTTGGTTGTCCTAAGGGACAGTTCAGCACCTGTAGCAGATGGGGACCTGCCTCTGTGACAGAGACATGGATCTTAGGACAAGCTATGTGACTTGGGTCAGCCTTCCTGGCTCTCTGCCTCAGTTTCCTCAGCCCTCAGGCTTTGTCTTGTTTGGCGAGGATTCAGGCAATGCTCTACAGATCCCTTTGGAGGACCAAGGAAGGCTACAAGTTGGAACTTTTTCTTGGTGCTTCAAACTCCGAGAAGTTCCCTGTGTCTAGCCCTGTAACTTGTCTTCTCTCCTCCAGGCATCTGGGCAGTTTCAGAACAACTCTATCCTGCTTTGCTAAAATTCTCCAATGAGTCAGGGAAGAGGAGGAAGTCACTCCCTCTTGTGTGTGTGTGTGTGTGTGTGTGTGTGTGTGTGTGTGTGTGTGTGTGAAGGCCAAAACAAAACATAACGTCAGGTGTTGTTCCTCAGGGGCTAGACACAATTTTTTTCTTTTGAGGCAGAGTCTCTCACTGGGACCTGGGTCTCACCAAGTAGGTTACGATGGCCATCCTGGAAGTCTCCGAGAACTGTCTATCTCTGCTTCCCCAGCACTGATTACAAACAATCACCATACTAGTTTATGTTTAAC